>JAAIUW010000058.1:0-115677 GCA_014851425.1 Senna tora | reverse complement strand
TGTTATTTACAGTTTAGGGTTTGGGGTTTTAGGGTTTTTAAGGTTTTAGGGTTCAGGGTTTGGGATTTTGGATATTAAGTTTAGAGTTTTGGGTTTTGGGTTCAAAATTCAGCATTTAGGGTTTATGGTATGGGGTTTTGTATTTAGAGATTATGGTTTAGGGTTTTCGATTTAGGGTTTAAGGTATTGGGTTTAGGCTTCAGTGCTTAGAATTTAGGGTTTAGGGTTTCAGTATTGGGGTTTTGGATTTAGAGTTTAGGATTTAGGGTTTAGGGTTTCAGATTCAGCGTTTAGGTTTTAGGGTTTGCAGTTTTTGATTTAGAGTTTATGGTATAGGGTTTGGGGTTTCAGATTCAGCGTTTAGGGTTTAGGGATTAGGGTTTAGGGTTTTGGATTTCAAGTTTAGGGTTTAGGGTTTAGGGTTTAGGGTTTCGGGTTTAACATTTAAGGTTTTGGGTTTTAGTTTTTGGGTTTAGGCTTTGGCGTTTAGGGTTTAGGGTTTGTCGTTTATTGTTTAGTATTGAGGGTTTTGGGTATTGGTTTTGGGTTTACGATTTTGGAATATGACGTTAAGGGTTTGCGGTTTTGGATTTACAGTTTAGGGTTTAGGGTATTGGGTTAAAGGTTTAGGGTTTAGGTTATTGGGTTTAGGGATTAGGGCTTAGGATTTACGGTTTTAGATTTTCGGTTTAGGGTTTGACATTTAAGGTTTAGGGTTTAGGATTTAGGATTTTGGGTTTGATGTTTTGGATTTATGGTTTAGGGTTATGGTTTAAGGTTAAGGGTTTAGTGTTCGGGGTTTAGTGTTTGGGATTTAAGGTTTAGGGTTTAGGGTTTTAGATTTTGGGTTTAGGGTTTGACATTTAACGTTTATGGTTTAATTAGGATTTAGGATTTCGGGTTTGAGGTGTTGGATTTAGGGTTTACGGTTATGGTTTATGGTTTAGGGTTTACGGTTAAGGGTTTAGGTTTTGGGCTATATGGTTTAAGGTTTAGGGTTTAGGGTTTTAGATTTTGGGTTTAGGGTTTGGCGTTTAGGGTCTCTAGTTTAGGATTTTTTTTGTTGGGTTTAGGGTTTAGAGTTTAGGGTATAGGGTTTAGGGTTTTGGGTTTAGGTTTCAGGGTTTCGGGTTTTCGATTTAGAGTTTAGGGTTTAGCATATTGGGTTTAGGGTTTGGCATTTTCAGTTTAGGCTTTAAGGTTTGGCATATAGGGTTTAGAGTTTAGGATTTAAAGTTTATGGTTTACGGGTTAGGGTTTATAGTTTGGGGTTTGGGGTTTAGGGCTTGGGGCTTAGGATTTAGGGTTTAAGGTTTACGGTTTGAGGGTTTAGGGTTTAGGGTTTTAGGTTTAGGGTTTGGGGTTTGGGGTTTGGGGTTTATTGTTTTGGGTTTAGGGTTTTAGATTTTGGGTTTAGGGTTTGACGTTTAAGGTTTTGGTTTTAGGGTTTAGGGTTTGTTGTATAGGGTTTAGGGTTTAGGGTTTGGGATTGAGGATATTGGGTTTGAGGTTTAGGGTTTAGGGTTTTAGATCTTGGGTTTAGGGTTTGGCATTTAGGTTTAGAGTTTAAGATTTATTGTTTTGGGTTTAGGGTTTAGAGTTTAGGGTATAGGGTTTAGGGTTATGGGTTTTGGATTTAAGGTTTAGGGTTTAGGGTTTAGGGTTTTAGATTTTGGGTTTAGGGTTTGGCGTTTAGGGTTTAGAGTTTAGGGTTTGTTGTTTTGGGTTTAGGGTTTAGAGTTTAGGGTTTAGGGTTTAGGGTTCAAGGTTTGGGGTTTTCGAATTAGTGTTTAGGGTTTAGCATATTGGGATTAGGATTTGGCATTTTCGGTTTAGGGTTTAGGGTTTGGCATATAGGCTTTAGTGTTTAGGATTTAAAGTTTAGGGTTTAGGGTTTACAGTTTGGGGTTTGGGGTTTAGGGCTTATGGCTTAGAATTTAGGGTTTAAGGTTTAGGGTTTGGGGTTTACTGTTTAGGGTTTAGGGTTTTAGATGTTGGGTTTAGGGTTTGAGGTTTAGGTTTTGGGTTTGGGGTTTAGGGTTTGGGATTTAGGATTTTGGGTTTGAGGTTTTTGGATTTAGGGTTTAGGGTTTGGGGTTAAGGGTTTAGTGTTTGGGTTTTTGGGTTTAAGGTTTAAGGTTTTAGATTTTGGGTTTAGGGTTTGGCGTTTAGGTTTAGAGTTTAGGATTAGTTGTTTTGAGTTTAGGGTTTAAAGTTTAGGGTTTAGGGCTTAGGGCTTATGGTTTTGTGTTTTGGTTTAGGGTTCAGAGTTTAGGGTTTAGGGTTTTAGATTTTGGGTTTAGGGTTTTGCATTTTGGGTTTAGGATTAGTTGTTTTGAGTTTAGGGTTTGTTGTTTTGGGTTTTGGATTTAGAGTTTAGGGTTTAGTTGTTTTGAGTTTAGGTTTGTTGTTTGGGTTTTGGATTTAGAGTTTAGGGGTTTAGGGTTTCGCATATATGCTTTAGAGTTTAGGATTTAATGTTTAGGGTTTAGGGTTTAGGATTTACAGTTTGGGGTTTGGGCTTTAGGGTTTAGGGTTTAGGGCTTAGGGTTTTAGATTTTGGGTTTAGGAAAACGTTTAAGGTTTTGGGTTTTGGGTTTAGGGATTGCTTTATAGGGTTTAGGGTTTAGGGTTTTAGATTTTAGGTTTAGGGTTTGACGTTTAAGGTTTTGGTTTTAGGGTTTAGGGTTTGTTGTATAGGGTTTAGGGTTTAGGGTTTGGGATTGAGGATATTGGGTTTGAGGTTTAGGGTTTAGGGTTTTAGATCTTGGGTTTAGGGTTTGGCATTTAGGTTTAGAGTTTAAGATTTATTGTTTTGGGTTTAGGGTTTAGAGTTTAGGGTATAGGGTTTAGGGTTATGGGTTTTGGATTTAAGGTTTAGGGTTTAGGGTTTAGGGTTTTAGATTTTGGGTTTAGGGTTTGGCGTTTATGGTTTAGAGTTTAGGGTTTGTTGTTTTGGGTTTAGGGTTTAGAGTTTAGGGTTTAGGGTTTAGGGTTCAAGGTTTGGGGTTTTCGAATTAGTGTTTAGGGTTTAGCATATTGGGATTAGGATTTGGCATTTTCGGTTTAGGGTTTAGGGTTTGGCATATAGGCTTTAGTGTTTAGGATTTAAAGTTTAGGGTTTAGGGTTTACAGTTTGGGGTTTGGGGTTTAGGGCTTATGGCTTAGAATTTAGGGTTTAAGGTTTAGGGTTTGGGGTTTACTGTTTAGGGTTTAGGGTTTTAGATTTTGGGTTTAGGGTTTGACGTTTAAGGTTTAGGGTTTGGGGTTTAGGGTTTGGGATTTAGGATTTTGGGTTTGAGGTTTTGGATTTAGGGTTTAGGGTTTGGGGTTAAGGGTTTAGTGTTTGGGGTTTTTGGGTTTAAGGTTTATGGTTTTAGATTTTGGGTTTAGGGTTTGGCGTTTAGGTTTAGAGTTTAGGATTTGTTGTTTTGGGTTTAGGGTTTAAAGTTTAGGGTTTAGGGCTTAGGGCTTATGGTTTTGTGTTTTGGGTTTAGGGTTCAGAGTTTAGGGTTTAGGGTTTTAGATTTTGGGTTTAGGGTTTTGCATTTTGGGTTTAGGATTAGTTGTTTTGAGTTTAGGGTTTGTTGTTTTGGGTTTTGGATTTAGAGTTTAGGGTTTAGTTGTTTTGAGTTTAGGGTTTGTTGTTTTGGGTTTTGGATTTAGAGTTTAGGGTTTAGGGTTTCGCATATATGCTTTAGAGTTTAGGATTTAATGTTTAGGGTTTAGGGTTTAGGATTTACAGTTTGGGGTTTGGGCTTTAGGGTTTAGGGTTTAGGGCTTAGGGTTTTAGATTTTGGGTTTAGGAAAACGTTTAAGGTTTGGGTTTTGGGTTTAGGGATTGCTTTATAGGGTTTAGGGTTTAGGGTTTTAGATTTTAGGTTTAGGGTTTGACGTTTAAGGTTTTGGTTTTAGGGTTTAGGGTTTGTTGTATAGGGTTTAGGGTTTAGGGTTTGGGATTGAGGATATTGGGTTTGAGGTTTAGGGTTTAGGGTTTTAGATCTTGGGTTTAGGGTTTGGCATTTAGGTTTAGAGTTTAGATTTATTGTTTTGGGTTTAGGGTTTAGAGTTAGGGTATAGGGTTTAGGGTTATGGGTTTTGGATTTAAGGTTTAGGGTTTATGGTTTAGTGTTTTAGATTTTGGGTTTAGGGTTTGGCGTTTATGGTTTAGAGTTTAGGGTTTGTTGTTTTGGGTTTAAGGTTTAGAGTTTAGGGTTTAGGGTTTGGGTTTTCGAATTAGAGTTTAGGGTTTAGCATATTGGGTTTAGGGTTTGGCATTTTCGGTTTAGGGTTTAGGGTTTGGCATATAGGCTTTAGTGTTTAGGATTTAAAGTTTAGGGTTTAGGGTTTTACAGTTTGGGGTTTGGGGTTTAGGGCTTATGGCTTAGAATTTAGGTTTAAGGTTTAGGGTTTGGGGTTTACTGTTTAGGGTTTTAGGGTTTTAGATGTTGGGTTTAGGGTTTGAGGTTTAGGTTTGGGTTTGGGGTTTAGGGTTTGGGATTTAGGATTTTGGGTTTGAGGTTTTGGATTTAGGGTTTAGGGTTTGGGGTTAAGGGTTTAGTGTTTGGGGTTTTTGGGTTTAAGGTTTAAGGTTTTAGATTTTGGGTTTAGGGTTTGGCGTTTAGGTTTAGAGTTTAGGATTAGTTGTTTTTGAGTTTAGGGTTTAAAGTTTAGGGTTTAGGGCTTAGGGCTTATGGTTTTGTGTTTTGGGTTAGGGTTCAGAGTTTAGGGTTTAGGGTTTTAGATTTTGGGTTTAGGGTTTTGCATTTTGGGTTTAGGATTAGTTGTTTTGAGTTTAGGGTTTGTTGTTTTGGGTTTTGGATTTAGAGTTTAGGGTTTAGTTGTTTTGAGTTTAGGGTTTGTTGTTTTGGGTTTTGGATTTAGAGTTTAGGGTTTAGGGTTTCGCATATATGCTTTAGAGTTTAGGATTTAATGTTTAGGGTTTAGGGTTTAGGATTTACAGTTTGGGGTTTGGGCTTTAGGGTTTAGGGTTTAGGGCTTAGGGTTTTAGATTTTGGGTTTAGGAAAACGTTTAAGGTTTTGGGTTTTGGGTTTAGGGATTGCTTTATAGGGTTTAGGGTTTAGGGTTTTAGATTTTAGGTTTAGGGTTTGGCGTTTAGGCTTTACAATTTAGGGTTTGTTGTTTTGGGTTTAGGGTTTAGAGTTTAGGGTTTAGGGTTTAGGATTTGGGGTTCAGGGTTCAGGGTTCAGGGTTTGGGGTTTAGGGTTTTCGAATTAGAGTTTAGGGTTTAGGGTTTGGCATATACGATTTAGAGTTTAGGATTTAAAGTTTATGGTTTACGGGTTAGGGTTTATAGTTTGGGGTTTGGGGTTTAGGGCTTGGGGCTTAGGATTTAGGGTTTAAGGTTTACGGTTTGGGGTTTAGGGTTTGGGGTTTAGTGTTTAGGGTTTAGGGTTTTAGATTTCAGGTTTAGGGTTTGACGTTAAAGGTGTAGGGTTTGTTGTATAGGGTTTGGGGTTTAGGGTCTGGGATTTAGGATTTTGGGTTTAAGGTTTTGAATTTAGGGTATAGGGTTTAGGGTTTAGGGTTAAGGGTTTAGTGTTTGGGGGTTTTGGGTTTAGGGTTTAGGGCTTAGGATTTGTTGTTTTGGGTTTAGGGTTTAGGGTTTAGAGTTTAGGGTATAGGGTTTAGGGTTTAGGGTTTAGGGTTTTGGGTTTAGGGTTCAGGGTTTGGGGTTTTGGATTTAGGGTTTAGGGTTTAGGGTTTAGGGTTTTGGATTTAGAGTTTAGGGTTTAGTGTTTAGCATATTAGTTTTAGTGTGTAGCATTTACAATTTTAGATTTTGGGTTTAGGGTTTAGGGTTTACGAATTAAAGTTGAGGGTTTAGGGTTTAGGGTTTACGTTTTGTAGTTTAGGGTTTAGGGTTTGGGGTTTTGGATTTAGAGTTTAGGGTTTAGGGTTTGGGGATTTGGATTTAGGGTTTAAGGTTTAGGGTTTAGCATTTAGATTTAGCATTTAGGGTTTAAGGTTTGGGTATGGGGTTTATGGTTAAAGATTTTGGGTTTTGGATTTGGGTTCAGGATTTGGTATTTTGGGTTTAAGGTTTAGGGTATCTTGTATAGGGTTTAGGTTTTAAGCCTTCAGTTTAGCATTTAGAGTTTAGGGTTTTAGGTGTAAGGTTTCGGGTTTTGGAATTAGATTTTAGGGTTTTTGATTTAGAGTTTATAGTTTATGATTTGGGGCTTAAGGTTTGGGGTTTTAGATTTAGAGTTTAGGGTTTAAGGTTTAGGGTTTCGATTCAGTGTTTAAGGTTTAGGGTTTGGGTTTTTGGATTTAGAATTTAGGGTTTATGATTTAGGGTATTGGGTTTAGGGTTTAAGGTTTAAGGTATGGGGTTTAGGGTTTAGTGGAATGGGTTCAGGGTTTAGGGTTTGGGGTTTAGGGTTTTGGATTTAAAGCTTATTGTTCAGGGTGTACAATTTAGGGTTTTGGGTTTAGCGTTTAGGATTTTGGGTTCAAGGTTTGGGGATATGGATTTAGTGTTTAGAGTTTAGGGTTTCAAGTTTGCGATTAAGCATTTAGGGTTTGGGATTTGGGGTTTTGACTTAAGAGTTTAGTGTTTAGGGTTTCATGTTTAGGGCTTAGTGTTTCGGGTTTATGGTTTGGGGTATTGGATTTAGAGTTTAGGGTTTAGGGTTTAGGGTTTTGGGTTTTGGGTTTCGATTTTACGATGTAGGGTTTAGGGTTTTAGATTTTGGGTTTAGGGTTTAGGGTTTGGCATTTAGGGTTTAGGATTTAAAATTTATGGTGTAGGGTTTAAGGTTTAAGGCTTAGAATTTAGGGTTTTGGGTTTTGGATTTAGAGTTTAGGCTTTAGGGTGTAGGGTTTGGATTCAGGGTTTACAATGTACAATTTAGGGTTTGGGGTTTTGGATTTAGAGTTTAGGGTTTAGGGTTTAGACTATGGGGTTTAGGGTTTAGGATTTAGGGTTTCGAGTTTTGGGTTTAGACTTTTACTTTTTGGGTTTAGGGTTTGGCATTTAGGGTTTAAGGTTTGTTGTTTAGGGTTTAGGGTTTGGGATTTAGGGTTTAAGGTTTATTGTTTAGGGTTTAGGGTTTAGGGGTTGGAATTTAGGTTTTACGGTTTTGGATTCAGTATGAAGGTCTTCAACTTTATAGATTGGGATTCAGCGTTTAGGGTTTAGGTTTTTCGATTTCGAGTTTAGAGTTTAGGGTTTGTTTATTGGGTTTAGGGTTTAGGGTTTAGTGTTTAGGGTTTGGCGTTTAGGGTTTATTGTTTAGGATTTAAAGTTTAGGTTTTATAGTTTACGATTTAGGGTTTAGGGTTTAGGGTTTGGGATTCATCATTTAGGGTTTGGGGTTTGGGGTTTGGGATTCATGTTTTAGGGTTTAGGGTTTTTGATTTACAGATTAGGGTTTAGGGTTTCGTGTTTAGGTCTTAGGGTTTAAGGTTTAGGTTTTGGGGTTTTGGATTTTGAGTTTAGGGTTTAGGGTTTAGGGTTTCGGATTCAGCGTTTAGGGTTTGGGGTTTAGGGTTTAGGGTTTATGGTTAGGGGTTTTGGTTTTAGACTTTAGGATTTAGGGTTTACAGTTTGGGATCCAGAGTTTAGGGTTTAGGGTTTAGGGTTTCGGGTTTAGGGTTTGGGGTTCAGAGTTTAGGGTTTAGGGCTTGGGGTTTTGGATTTAAAGTTTAGGGTTTACGATTTACGGTTTGGGGTTTAGCATTTCGGGTTTACGATTTAGAGTTTAGGGTTTCAGATTTAGAGTTTAGGGTTTTAGATTTAGAGTTTAGGGTTTAGGGTTTACGGTTTATCGTATTGGGTTTAGGGTGTAGGGTTTTAGATTTTGGGTTTAAGGTTTGCCGTTTATGGTTTTGGGTATAGGATTTAAAGTTTAGAGTTTAGCGTTTAGGTTTGGAGGTTTTGGATTTAGAATTTAGGGTTTAGGGTTTAGGGTGTCAGATTCAGTGTTTAGGGTTTGGAGTTTTGGATTTTTAGTTTAGGGTTTACAGTATTGGGTTTAGGGTTTGGGGTTTAGGGTTTAAGGTTTAACGTTTAACAATTATGGTTTTAATTTTTGGATTTAGGGTTTGGCGTGTATAGTTTAGGGTTTAGGGTTTAGGATTTAGGTTTAGGGTTTAGGGTTTTGGATTCAGGGTTTGTTGTATAGGGTTTAGGGTTTAGGGATTAGGGATTCGTGTTTTGGATTTAGGATTTTGGGTTTAAGGTTTAGGGTTTAGGGTTAATGGTTAAGGGTTTAGTGTTTAGGGTTTAAGGTTTAAGGTTTAGTGTTTAGGGTTTTAGATTTTGGGTTTAGGGTTTGGCATTTAGGGTTTAGAGTTTAGGGTATAGGGTATTGGGTTTTGGGTTCAGGAATTGAGGTTTTCGATTTAGAGTTTAGGGTTTAGGGTTTAGGGTTTTGGATTTTGAATTTAGGGTTTAGGGTTATGGATTTAGAATATTGTGTTTAGGGTTAGCATTTAAAGTTTGGGGTTTAGGGTTTAGGTTTTACTAATTAAAGTTTAGGGTTTAGAGTTTAGGGTTTACATTTCGGGGTTTAGGGTTTAGCATTTACGATTTAAGTTTTAGGATTTATGGTTTGGATTCAGTGTTTAGGGTTTAGGGTTTGGGGTTTTGAATTTAGAGTTTAGGGTTTAGGGTATTGGGTTTAGGCTTTAGGCTTTAGGGTTTAGGCATTAGGCTTTAGGCTTTAGGGTATGGGGTTTAAGGTTTAGGGTATTAGATTTTGGGATTCTGGTTTTGGCATTTGGGGTTTAGGCTTTAGGCTTTAGGCTTTAGGTTTTAGGATTTAGAGTTTTAGGTTTTGGGTTTAGGGTTTAGGGTTCGGGGTTCATGGTTTATGAGTTTGTGTTTAGGGTATAGGGTTTAGGATTTAGGGTTTAGGATTTTGGGTTTAGGGTTTAGGATTTACGGCTTAGGGTTTAGGGTTTTGGGTTTGGAGTTTAGGGTTTGAGGTTTTGGAAATTGGCTTAAGGGTTTATGGTTTACAGTTTGGGATTCAGCATTTACGATTTAAGGATTTAGGGTTTGGGGTTTTCGATTTACAATTTAGGGTTTATGGTTTAGGGTTTGAGGTTTGAGGTTTGGGGTTTAGGGTTTACGGTTTTATATTTAGGGTTTAGAGTTTACGATTTAAAGTTTAGGGTTTAGGGTTTAGGGTTTAGAATTTTGGATTTAAAGTTTAGGGTTTAGGGTTTTGGGTTTAGGGTTTTGGGTTTAAGGTTCAGGGTTTGGGATTTTTAATTATGAGTTTTGAGTTTAGGGTTTTGGGTTCGGAATTCAGCATTTAGAGTTTATGGTTTAGGGTTTAGGGTCTGGGGTTTTAGATTTAGAATTTAGGGTTTAAGGTTTTGGGTTTAGGGTTTAGTGCTTAGAATTTAGGGTTTAGAGTTTCAGTATTAGGGTTTTAGATTTAGAGTTTAGGGTTTAGAGTTTCAGATTCAGCATTTAGGTTTTAGGGTTTGCGGTTTTGGATTTAGTGTTTAGGGTATAGGGTTTAGGGTTTTAGATTCATCATTTAGGGTTTAGGGTTTGGGGTTTGGGGTTTTGGATTTGAAGTTTAGGTTTTAAGGTTTAGGGTATTAGGTTTTGGGGTTAGTGATTCAGGTTTAACGTTTAAGGTTTAGGGTTTAGGGTTTTGGCATTTAGGGTTTGGCATTTATGTTTAGGGTTTAGGGTTAGGGTTTTGGGTTTTGGGCTTATGGTTTATGATTTAAAATTTAGTGTTTAGGGTTTACGGTTTATGGTTTAGGGTTTTCGGTTTAGGTTTTACGGTTTTAGGATATAACATTTAGGGTTTGGGGTTTTGGATTTATGGTTTAGGATTTAGGGTACTGGGTTGAAGGTTTAGGGTTTGGGGTTTGGGGTTTAGGGTTTGGGGTTTGGGGTTTAGGGTTTAGGGTTTAGGGTTTTAGATTTTGGGTTTAGGGTTTGACGTTTAAGGTTTAAGGTTTAGGGTTTAGGATTTGGGATTTAGGATTTCGAGTTTGAGATTTTGGATTTAGGGTTTAGGGTTATGGTTTAGGGTTTAGGGTTTAGGGTTTAGGGTTTAGGGTTTAGTGCTTAGAATTTAGGGTTTAAGGTTTTAGTATTGGCGTTTTGGATTTTGAGTTTGGGGTTTAGGGTTTCAGATTCAGCGTTTAGGTTTTAGGGTTTGCGGTTTTGGTTTTAGACTCTGGAGCATTTAGGGTTTGGGGTTTGGGGTTTGGTGTTTTGGATTTCAAGTTTAGGGTTTAGGGTTTAAGGTACTGGGTTTAGGGTTTAGGGATTCGTGTTTATCGTTTAGGGTTTAGGGTTTTAGTTTTGGAGTTTAGGGTTTGGTGTTTAGGGTTTAGGGTTTAGGGTTTAGGGTTTTGGGTTTTGGGTTTTGGGCTTAGGGTTTATGATTTAAAATTTAGGTTTAGGGTTTAGGATTTACGGTTTAGGGTTTAGGGTTTAGGGTTTTCGGTTTACGGTTTACGGTTTTAGGATATAAAATTTAGGGTTTGTGGTTTTGGATTTATAGTTTAGGGTTTAGAGTACTCGGTTAAAGGTTTAGAGTTTAGGGTTTAGGGTTTATGGTTTAGGGTTTGGGGTTTGGGGTTTAGGGCTTGGGGTTTGGGGTTTGGGGTTTAGGGTTTAGGGTTTTAGATTTTGGATTTAGGGTTTGACGTTTAAGGTTTAGGGTTTAGGGTTTAGGATTTGGGATTTAGGATTTCGGGTTTGAGGTTTTGGATTTAGGGTTTAGGGTTATGGTTTAGGTTTTAGTATTTAGGGTTAAGGGTTTAGGGTTTAGGGTTGTTGATTTGGGGTTTAGGGTTTGGCATTTAGGGTTTAGAGTTTAGGGTTTTTTGTTTTGGGTTTAGGGTTTAGAGTTTAGGGTTTAAGGTTTAGGATTTTGGGTTTAGGTTTCATGGTTTGGGGTTTTCGATTTAGAGTTTAGGGTTTAGCATATTGGGTTTAGGGTTTAGCATTTTTAGTTTAGGGTTTACGAATTGGCATTTAGGGTTTATGGTTAAGGATTTAAAGTTTAGGGTGTAGGGTTTACAGTATAGGGTTTGGGGTTTAGGGTTTAGGGTTTAGGATATAGGGTTTAGGGTTTAAGCTTTAGGGTTTAGTGTTTGGGGTTTGGGGTTTGGGGTTTTGGATTTAGATTTTAGGGTTTAGGGTTTAGTTTCTAGGCTATTGGGTATATGGTTTAGGATTTGGCATTTGGGGTTTACGGTTTTGGGTTTAGTGTTTGTTGTTTAGGGTTTAGGGTTTAGCATTTAGGCTTTGGGGTTTAGGATTTAAAGTTTAGGGTTTTGGGTTTAGGGTATAATGTTTAGGTTTCAGGGTTTAGGATTTTGTGTTTAGGGTTTAGGGAATAGGGTTTAGGATTTATGGTTTAGGGTTTAGGGTTTAGGGTTTAGGGTTTTGGGTTTAGGGTTTGAGATTTAGGTTTTAGGGTTTGAGGTTTTGGATTTTGAGTTAAGGGTTTTGGGTTTACGATTTGGGATTCACCATTTAGGGTTTAGGATTTAGGGTTTGGGGTTTTGGATTTAGAGTTTAGGGTTTGGGGTTTTGGATTTAGAGTTTAGCTTATTGGGTTTAGGGTTTGCCATTTTCAGTTTAGGGTCTAGGATTTAGCATTTAGGGTTTAGGTTTAAGGATTTAAAGTTTAGGGTTTAGGGTTTACAGTTTGGGGTTTAGGGTTTAAGGTTTAGGGCTTAGGATTTAGGGTTTAGGGTTTAAAGTTTAGGGTTTAAGGTTTAGGGTTGGGGTTTTGGATTTAGATTTTAGGGTTTAGGGGTTAGTTTTTAGGGTATTGGGTTTAGTGTTTAGGATTTGGCATTTGGGGTTTAGGGTTTATGGTTTGTTGTTTAGGGTTTAGGGTTTAGCATTTAGGCTTTGGTGTTTAGGATTTAGAGTTTAGGGTTTAGGGTTTAGGGTATAGGTTTTAGGGTTTAGTATTTTGTGTTTAGGATTTAGAGTTTAGGGTTTACGATTTAGGGTTTTGGGTTTAGGGTTTGGGGTTTGGGGTTTAGGTTTTAGGGTTTGAGGTTTTGGATTTTTAGTTAAGGATTTTGGGTTTACGGTTTTGGATTCAGTATTTAGGGTTTAGGATTTAGGGTTTGAGGTTTTAGATTTAGAGTTTAGGGTTTAGGGTTTGGGGTTTAGGGTTTAGGGCTTGTCATTTAGGGTTTAGAATTTTGGATTTAATGTTTAGGGATTAAGGTTTATGATTTATGGTTTATGACTTATGGTTTAGGGTTTAGGGTTCAGGGTTTGAGGTTTTGGATTTAGAGTTTAGAGTTTAGGGTTTAGGGTTCCAAATTCAGCGTTTAGGGTTTATGGTTTAGGGTTTGGGGTTTGGGGTTTTGGATTTAGAGTTTATGGTTTAGTGTTTCGGGTTTAAGGTCTAGGGTATTGGGTTTAGGGTTTAGTGCTTAGGGTTTAGGGTTTATGGTTTAGGGTTTTAGTTTTGGGGTTTTGGATTTAGAGTTTAGGGTTTAGGGTTTTGGATTTATCGTTTAGGTTTTAAGGTATACGGTTTTGGATTTAGAGTTTAGGGTTTGGGGTTCGGGGTTTTGGGTTTTAGATTTTGGGTTTAGGGTTTGGCATTTAAGGTTTAGGGTTTTGGGTTTAGCATTTAGGGTCTTAGATTTTGTATTTATCATTTGGCATTTAGGGTTTAGGGATTTCAATTTTGGGTTTAGGGTTTTCGGTTTGGGGTTTAAGACTTAAAGTTTGGGTTTTCCGTTTAGGGTTTAAAGTTCATGGTTTAGGGTGTAGGGTGTAGGGTTTTGGATTTAGAGTTTAGAGTTTAGGGTCTAGGGTTTGGGG
Organism: Senna tora; assembly: GCA_014851425.1. Classification (NCBI taxonomy): domain Eukaryota; kingdom Viridiplantae; phylum Streptophyta; class Magnoliopsida; order Fabales; family Fabaceae; genus Senna; species Senna tora. The sequence goes on along the minus strand of JAAIUW010000058.1, from coordinate 102,871 downwards.
ATTATGATTTAGAGTTTAGGGTTTAGGGTTTCGAGGTTTTGGGTTTCCAGTTTTGGGTTTAGGGTTTCAAATTTAGCAATTAGGGTTTAGGGTTTGGGGTTTTTGATTTAGAGTTACGGTTTAGGGTTTAGGGTTTCGGGTTTAGGGATTAGGGTTTAGGGTTCAGGGTATTGGGTTTATGGTGTAGGGTTTAGGGTTTGGGGTTTGGGGTTTAGGGTTTGCGGTTTAGGGTTTACAGTATCGGATTTAGGGTTTTGGATTTAGAGTTTAGGCTTTAGGCTTTAGGATTTTGGATTTAGGGTTTAGGGTATAGGGTTTAGGGTTTTTGATTTAGTGTTTAGGGTTTAGGGTTTACGGTTTGGGGTTTAGCGTTTAGGGTGTTGGGTGTTAGGTTTTGGGCTTTTGGATTTAGAGTTAAGAGTTTAGGGTTTAGGGTTTATGGTTTAGCATATTTGGTTTAGGGTTTAGGGTTTAGGGATTAGGGTTTTAGAATTTTGGGTTTAGGGTTTAGCGTTCGGCGTGTAGGGTTTAGGTTTTATGATTTAAAGTTTAGGGATTAGGGTTTTCGGTTTGGGGTTTAGGGTTTATGGTTTAGGGTTTGGGGTTTTCGGTTTAGAGTTTAGTGTTTAGCGTTTAGGGTTTTGGATTCCGGGTTTAGGGTTTAGGGTGTGGGGTTTGGGTTAAAGTGTTTAGTGTTTAAGGTTTAGGGTTTAAGGTTAAGGGTATTCGGTTTAGGGTTTGGATTTAGGGATTAAGGTTAATGGTTTGGGGTTTAATGTTTACGGTTTAGGGTTTTAGATTTTGGGTTTAGGGTTTGGCGTTTAGGGTTTAGGGTTTAGGGTTTAATGTTGAGGGTTTAGGGTTTTCGGTTTTCGATTTAGAGTTTAGGGTTTAGGATTTAGAATTTAGAATTTAGGGTTTAGGGTTTACAGTTTAGGATTGACGATTTAGGGTTTAGGGTTTGGGGTTTAGGGTATCTGGTATAGGATTTAAGGTTTTAGAATTTGGGATCAGGGTTTGGTGTTTAGGGTTTAGGGTTTGTTGTTTTGGGTTTGGCGTTTAGGGTATGCAGTTTTGGGTTCTAGGTTTAAGGTTTAGGTTTTAGGGTTTAGGGTATAGGATTTATGGTTTAAGGTTTAGAATTAAGGGTTTAGGGTTTAGGGTTTAGGGTTCAGGGTTTAGGGTTTTCAATTTAGAGTTTAGGGTTTAGGGCTTTGGATTTAGGGTTTATGGTTTAGCGTTTAGTGTATTGGGTTTAGGGTGTAGCATTTAAGGTTTGGGGTTTAGGGTTTAGGGTGTAGGGTTTAGGGTTTAAGGTTTAGGGTTTAGGGTGTGGGGTTTAGGTTTTAGGGTTTAGGGTTTAGGGTTTAAGGTTTATGGTTTGGGGTTTTGGATTTAGAGTTTAGGGTTTAGGGTTTGGATTCAGCATTTATGGTTTAGGGTTTGGGGTTTATAGTTCTGGATTTAATGTTTAGGGTTTAGGGTTCAGGGTATTGGGTTTAGGGTTTAGGGTTTGGGGTTTAGGGTTTAGGGTTTCAAGTTTAGCATTTCGGGTTTTATATTTTGGGTTTAGGGTTTGGCATTTAGGGTTTAGGGTTTACAGTTTGTTGTTTAAGGTTTACGGTTTGGGGTTTCTGATTAAAAGTTTAGGGTATTGGGTTTAGGGTTTTGGGTTTAGGGTTTAGGATTTATGGTTTGGGGTTTGGGGTTTGGATTCACCGTTTAGGGTTTAGGGTTTTGCATTTAATGTTTGGGGTTTACGGTATTGGGTTTTGGGTATGGGTTTTGTGGTTGGGGGTTTAGGGTTTCGGTTTTATGGTTTTAGATTTTTGGTTTAGGGTTGGGCTCTTGGTGTTTAGGGTTTCCAATTTGTTGTTTAGTGTTTAGGGTTTGGAGCTTTGGATTTAATGTTTAGGGTTTAGGGGTCATGGTATTGGGTTTAGGGCTTAGGGTATTGGGTTTAGGGGTTAGGGTAAGGGGTTTAGGGTATTAGGTTTAGGGCTTAGGGTATGGGGTTTAGGGTTTAGGGTTTAGGGGTTAGGGTTTCGGGTTAGGGTTTTTGATTTTGCGTTTAGGGTTGGGCATTGGGGGTCTAGGGTTTAGGGTTTGTTCTTTAGGGTTTAGGGTTTTGGGTTTAGGATTTATCGATTAGGATTTACAGTTTTGGGTTTTGGGTTTTGGGTTTGTGGTTTTGGATTTAGTGTTTAGGGTTTAGGGTTTAGATTCATTGTTTAGGGTTTGTGGTTTGTGGTTTTGGATTTAATGTTTAGGGTTTAGGGCTCAGGGTATTGGGTTTAGGGCTTAGGGTTTCGAGTTTGGGTTTAGGGTTTACGGTTTGTTGTTTATGGTTTAGGGTTTGGGGTTTGGGGTTTAGGATTAAGAGTTTAGGGTTTTGGGGTTTAGGATTAACAGTTTAGGGTGTTGGGTTTAGGGTTTAGGGTTTAGGGTTCAGGGTTCAGGGTTTACGGTTTAGGATTTTGGGTTTACGGTTTAAGGTTTAGGATTTATGGTTTAGGATTTAGGGTTTAGGGTTTACGGTTTGGGGTTTTGGATTTACAGTTAAGGGTTTACGGTTTATGGTTTGGGATTCAGTGTTTAGTGTTTAGGATTTAGGTTTCAGGGTTTTGGTTCTATAGTTTAGGGTTTAGGTTTTAGGGTATAGCGTATTGGGTTTAGGGTTTTAGATTTTCGAAGTAGCGTTTGCCGTTTAGGGTTTAGAGTTTATGGTTTAAAGTTTAGGGTTTACGATTTAGGGTTTAGGGTTTAGGGTTTAGGGTTCATGGTTTGGCACTACAGAAAAACGGGGTTTTTAACGGCGTTTAACTGCCCATGGTTAATGACAACCGTGGTTAGATGTAATATTGTAATTTATCTAACCACGGTTATTTACCTGCAGTTAGAACCATGGTTAGAAATGAAGAATTTTTTTAAAAAAATTACCGCTTCTTTTTTCAATCCCGCCACACTTTAGTCTAGACACTAGTTTTTCTTTTTGTGTATACAAAACTACACACTCATTCTCTCCACAAAAATCAATTTCTTGTTCTGACCTAAACCCACAAACCCACTTTGCTTGTTCGACGAGCAAGCGGCACGACGGTGAGCGGTGCAACGATGGACGGCAATGGTGAGCGTCGTCTGTACCCACCAAACCACTCTCTATGAACAGCACAACGGTGAACAGAGTCAGCCACATCACTCCACGCTTCTTCTCAGCATCGTGCCCTACTCTTTTTCTTCGGTTTGGGTTCTCTGTTTTCGTTCTCCATTTTCTTCCTCTTCTTCATTGGGTTTAGACTTTAGTAAGTACATTCTCCTTCTCTTGTTCAATTTGATTTGTAAAATTTTTTGGTTTATTTTATACTATGGATTGGAATCCATGAATAAGAGGTTGCTCTTATAAAATTGAAAAAATAAAGCTTTCACATATAATGTCAGTGTGTTGTGCGATAATTCTTGCCATTTGCTTTTGAGCCTCGCAAGGTTTTTCTTATTGTCCATACCCAATTTAGTACATCTGATATGGTTATTGGTGAACATTGAGACTTGCAATAGAAATGGTGAGAATTGGGAATTTCAAGATTAATTGTAGCTTGGGCTGAAAATGTGAACGGAGATAGGTTCATCTTGTTTTCATTTTGGAAATGTAAGTATTATGTTAGAGGATTTTGAGTTTTCATTTTGGAATTGATCTTTCATGCATTGTGAGTATTCTTTCATTTTTTTTATTATGACAAATAGTGTGAATAAGTATGCATGTATGTTGAGAAGGGTACTGTTTTTTTTCGGTTTCCTTCTTCCACTTGAAACCATTTCTCAGAGTACTTAAATGATGTTTTTAAAGCGTTTAAGAAAGATGTTGTTGGCTGATTTAATTCCCCACTTGGAATCTATTCATTGAAGTGTTTAGATGGTGTTTTTTTTCTAGTGGTAAAGATGTTAGTGGCTGTGGGTTTCTTTTCCCTACTTAAAATCTCATTCCCAAGTACTAACTCTTCTTTCTAAGTGTTTAAATATGGTGCCAATCGCTGGTGCACTGTTTCAACTTCAAATCTCTTCTTGAAATGCTTAAATGATGTCTTTAAGGTGCTTAAAAGGGGCATTGTTTGCTGGTTTATTTCTCCACTTGGAAGTCCCTTCTTTAAACGCTTTAAATGATATTTTCAAACTGTTTAAGAGGGATTTAGCTACTGTTTTATTTTTCCCACATGAAATTTCTTTTCTAATTTGCTTATACTGTGTTTTAAAATGTCTAAAGAAGACTGTTAATGGCCGCCTAGTTTCTAATCTTCGTACTTAATTAATCTCTTCTTGTATTTCTTTCTTCTCAAATTTATCAATAAATTAGCTCATTATGTGGCCAAAAATATCTATCACTGTGTACCCTTTTAATCATTTGATTCCTTCCTACGGTATGTGTTAGAATAGTACATACACGTGTTTCTTAATTTAAAGTTTTAGTTTGTGTATTAGGTATCTTGGTTGATGGTGTATGGATGAACGTAGATTTAGGATTATGAATTTTCTAGTGGTAAATCATAGTGGTGTTCTTCTAGTTTTAAGTCTAGTCAATGGTTGTTAAAAGGCTCTGGTTATCTATCGCACATGAGTTGGAAGTTAGCATTATAACTACAGCGAGCGTGAGTGCTTTGAATCTGATTATTATTATTATTCTCTGTTTTCAGACCAAAAGGGAAGCGAAAGTCAATTCCACCGCACGATGTCATCTCACAGGCCAAAGCTTGAACGATGAGGACGACGAACGCAATGAAGTGAAGTAAGGGAGGCATTTTGAGGTAAGTCTCTATTTTTTGTTGGATAAGATTATTCCATTGAATGATGGAGAAAGTGATCTATAGAGAAATAGCAATGATGTAATGTTGAAGCAAAGCCACAAAAATTATAACAGTCAATTATTTTTTTATTTATATTTATATTAAAGGATCTAGCTATACATATATAGGATGTACACAATAAAACAAGTTGAAGATAAGTTTTCCAGTTCTTTAATTAATGTCATTGAAGAGAATAAATTAATCAACATGATTAAACTTTCATGTGCACATGTTGCCATTTATATACGACAATTGCACTAATATATATATATATATATATATATATATATATATATATATTTGTTAAGGCTTAAGAAGGCTGGGTTTTGATTGAAGGTGAAATGAAAATGGAGTTACCTTGGTTGTGGATCATTGGGACTATAGTTGGATCCTACATATTTGTGTTTGGAATAGTGAAGAACATAAACCAATGGTTTTATGTAGAGAGAGTAAAGCATAAGCTTCCTTACCCTCTTCCTCCTAGTCACATGGGATGGCCATTTCTTGGCGACCTTCTCTCCATCATCACAATTTTCAAATCTCCCAATCCAGATTCCTTCATCACCAACTTTATTTCTAGGTTAATGATCTCTATATATATATATATTTCATAAACTAATTAATAAATATTTGTAGCTCATGTTTTTTGTTAATTAATAATGATTAGATATGGAGGAAGTGTTATCTACAAAACACACTTGTTTTGACAGATGACACATTCTGCGGTATTATAGAAAAAATTAAATCACTTCGGATACCTACCAAAGGATTGTTGTCTTGCCAAGAGGTGGCTATAAGGTTTTTTATTTTCAGCAATAATTTATAGATATATTTTCAGCAATAATATAATTACCAATCTTCCTTCCTTGTTGTTCAACACAAGTTTCTATACATCCTTCTCTAGGTGTGCATGTATTCATGTAAGTCCATTGACCATTGTTGTTATCATAGTGCAGCCATACATTTATTGCAGAGTTTTAAATGATAAGTAAAACATGAATCCTGCATTGTCTTCTTATTTTTGCTATTACTTCGAAACTAATTTGGGTGGATTATTAAGAAACTTATTCATAAGAGGCAAATTGTTTATACATTCTCTTTTACTAAACTAATTTGTGTTGAGAGGATTTAATTAGCTAACTAATTGAATTGTGGGGCGTTGAAAAGTGAGGTACAAACACTACAAAAAATATGGAATTTAACTTCGATTAACTAACTACAGTCAAAATTATGTAATGTTGTTATATCTATTGTGTTGATTAGTTAAGTAATTGGATTTGATTAGCTATTATGTTGTTATATCTTTGGTGGCTTGCCTGGATTCATCACCACTATTGCTTCCTGCCAACAAGTGCCCTTCTCTATTTACTCAGCATCTTATTTTCAGACTTGTTACTTATACGGCATCAACAGTACAGGTTCTTTACTCTCAGAAAATTACTCATATTCATGTTGAACTGTTGTTATCATACATGCATTAGATGAATATGGAAATGACTCTTATTCATTTAATATCAGAGTTGAGAATTTTACATGCCAAGCAAAATATTTATGAGTAGTCATGTGTTGTAGGGAGTTCCCTACGAAATTGATTTATGAGTAGTCATGTGCCTCTTCTTTCTTGATTTTTGCAGGTTGTTTGGTCTGAACTAGGTCGTCCCTGCACAATCTATCAGAAGCAAGTATTATTTATTATTTTTTACATGGAATTTGTGCATCAACTTAGTTATATCCATTCGGATATTACTAATCGGTATAAATGGCAGTTGAAACTTTCATGCTTTTAATTTAACAATTGCAATATGCATTGATTTGACAATAAATAAAGCCATATCAAAAAATTCTAGCAACATACAAATCAGTAATTGAGAAAAGAGGAAGATATTCTTACTCCCTTGGAATTTAGAAAGACTAATGGGTGGTGTACTACTTGTAAATATTTCCATCTTAGTATATTATATTGAATATGTTATTTTTGAACCATTTTGTGTGAAAGATGGTAATAAAACTAAGATAGAGTGAATTTTAAAGAGAGGTTGGAATAGATTATTATATTGATAAGTTTGTTTCACAACCACATAACTAGTATATCATGATATATAGGAATTGTAACTACGGAACATTCCACTTTGGGACACGTGGCACTGACTTTCTAGACGCCCAGCCTCGGCCCTCGCTAGGGACACGTGGAAACAGTCATCTGCTAGTTACATGGCCCCAACCCACGTCACTTCCTGGAACATCCCATTTATCAGACGTGGGAATCTCCTCAAGTCTCGTGGCACGACCCACGTCCCACGAGATCGTGGGTCGAGCACGACCTCCCCACACTCAGTATAAATAGACCATCACTCGGGGGACTAAGGATATACGCAACAGAAAGGATAACAATGCCTTATCCCATATCCCTTACAAACTCTTGATAACCTAAGCACTCTCAAACCCCTCAAACGAGTCCTCTTAAGCTCTGCCGCAGGTACTCTCAAGGTAAACCTCCGGTAGGCTCACCACATCCCAGAAACTACACCATAAAGGGCTCCTAACAGTCCCCAAAGACTGAAGCTCTCTCCTACTAAGGAAACCTCCCAAGAGCAGCTCGCCCGCCCAGAGTACCTTAGACACGTGTTAGCCGCACACGGCCGATACAGGTAAACTACCTTGCCTAACGGCTCCTACCGACGTCACCATGACAAACTACGTGGACTTTGATGCCTTCCGAAAGGTACATAGGCACCTTGGTGCATCACCTAAGGACAAGTCCCCTATGGTTAACACCCCATGCGGTCCTAATTGCAAATTACAATTGTCTGAGCAAAAAACGACAGTTAAAGTGGCGGCCAACGCAGTCATATTCAGACCGCAATGCCTTGCGTACTCTGCCGCTAAACGGTATTTCTTTTTCGGGGAGTAGGAGTATATACCTGACGACTCAGTAACCTACGCATTTTCTCCATCATGTCTACAGGTTATACAGGATATAATACAGCATGACCAATTTGAACGCCCCCGCAACCACGATCGACGCAAGCCCTCTAAGTCGCAGCGCAAGGAACCGATAGGTGATGACGGGAGCAGGTGGATCAAACACAACCCTGCCTCAAAGCGCCTCAACGACGCAGGTAGCTGTTACGGAGACCGTGGTCTAGAACCCGGCACCCGGAGTGGAAACATGCCCTCAACACCCGTATGGCATGCCACACGTTCCTTGCGCCACAACCGGCGGTCGAGAAACGACAGAGCCATCAAGAAACTCACGGGACGTAGAGATCGCTCGCCTCGAGACAGAAGCAGTAGCCCTGCGCCAATAGCAGTGGGACGAGAACAGGAACCTCGCCCCAGCGAATGCAAGCGTCCAGCTGCCGCTAGTGTCACACGACGCGGGGACCTCCAATGACCCTACCAATCTGCCCGCAATACAGTTCGGGACATTACCAATGGAATTCGCGCGACTGTCGTTAACAGCACCAGTGCCTCCACCAGTGATCCCATCTGGACCAGCTATGGTCGCTGGGTAAGAAGCACGACCTGCTACGAGCTATCTTCAACCACCAGTCCCTAACTACCCTCCGGGATCCTACCTCCACATGCCGTGGGCGACAGCCTACAACCCATACGCTGCCTGCGGCGCAAATGCTTACTAGTGGCCCGCATTCGACTTTCAGGGAAAAGGAAGACATCCTTTTACCCAGCAAATCATGAACGAGCACGTGCCCATGGGCTTCGAGATGCCCTTCCACATAGAACCTTATGGCGGAGAAACTGATCTGCGGGATCACCTGAACACCTTCAAGTCAGCTATGTCGATATTTGGTATGATGGACGGCCAAAAGTGCCGGGTCTTCTCATCAACCCTGAAAGAGGTTGCCCTAAGATGGTTTTCGCTGCTACCTACCAACTTGATCCACAGCTTTGAACAACTGGCATGCAGCTTCCTTACACAGTTCGCCAGTAGCAACGAGTACCAGAAAAATGAAGATTCCTTCATTGATTTCCACCAAGTGGAAGGAGAAACCCTACAAGCCTTTCTGGCCTATTTTACCAAGCTCTCGCTCCAAGTCCGAGGCCTCCAGGATGCTGTCGCCATCTTCGTCATAAAACAAGGTCTCCGATCCTCACAGTTCTACGGAGAACTCAATAGATGCCCTTGTCCACCTTACAGGAGCTAATGGGCCTTGCAGAATGGTTCATCCAGGAGGAGAACACACAAATCGCCAAAGATAAGATAAGGAAGTTCATGATAAGCAGGGCTGACATGGAACGAGCGGAGAAGAAGAAGGAAAAAACGGTGACAGAAATCCAAGCTCCCAAGGATAAAAACAACAGGAAAAGATCACCTCCTCGACCACGAACGCACCCCAGCGGACGGTTCTTGAGCTACACTCCGCTCAACAAATCCCATGTTGGGGTACTGGAAGAGATTTATAATTCGGACATGCTCAGCTTTCCCCCTCAGGTCAAGAGGCGAAAAACGGGAAAACCAGTAGACAAGTCCAAATACTATCAATTCCATAAGTATTACGGACACGAAACCAACAATTGTATCAACCAGAAGGATCAGATCGAAGACCTAATACGAAAGGGATAGCTCGGCAGATTCATCAAAGAAGAAAGCAGGGCTAACGCAGAACAACCACGAGAGACCAACGATCAGATACCTACTCGTGGGGTCATAAACGTTATTACAGGCAGCCTGCAGAGGGGAACTTCCTCGTCGCCTCAAAGCAAGAAAAGGGTGGAACGCTCTATCCTGGCCCTTGACTACGCCTCAAAAGACAAAAAAAGAGAGCGAGCCCAAGGGAGAGCCCATCACATTCGATCTCACCAACCTAGAGGGACCACTCCACGATGACCCCATGGTGGTGACAGCCATAACCGCCAACTACGAAGTCAAGAGAGTCTTGATCGACCAATGGTCTTCGGCAGACGTCCTCCACTTCGACACTTTCAAAAGACTCGGGCTGAATGAAGCTAGTATAAGGCCATTCCCCGACACACTCATAGGGTTCTCAGGAGCCCAAGTTCCAGTAGAAGGAATCATCAGTGCCCGAACAACCATGGGCACCCTACCAAAGGTCGCTAACCTTGATGTAGACTTCATCATCGTCTCGGCACCGTCAGCATAGAATGCAATTTTAGGGCGATCATCCCTAAACAAACTCAGGGCTGTAGTGTCCACCGCACAGCTCACAATGAAATTCCCAACACCCCACGGGGTTGGAGAAATCATGGCGGAGCAGAAACTGGCGTGAGCATGCTATGCAGCGAGCCTAACCAAGACCGTCAAGGTCGACCGCCTTGGTCCTCGAGAAACACACTAGGAACCCCCCGAGGGTAAAGATTACAGAGGCAAAAAACTAGAGTCTGCCCGACTGGACCAAACCTCCACCTAAAATCTCCAAATACACTTTGCGTCCTCATGCCACTTTTAAGTCGAAGCCATGCACATCTTTTTTTTCGAATTTAAGATTTACTTCAGCCTGACTAAGGCCGGCCAGACCTAGGCAATTTGAATGTACCCATCTTCTTTACTTTTAGCCTGACTAAGGTTAGCCCGATCGAGGCTGCACGAATGTAACCATTTTGTCTATTATTATTGAAGGATTCCTTTTCCACAAAAGACAATCCTCCAATTTGCAAAGTACTCGCGTAAGTCCTACCACAGGATAATGGGCCAACCACCTTAAGAAACGCTAAGCGCCCCCAAGGCCAAGCTAACATTTCCCCCAGTAGCGCGGTAAAAACCCCTTGGGTGCAAAAAACACAAAACGAACGTTCAACAAACCATGCTAGCAAAACCGTCCTGATCACACGGTACTCACGCAAAAAATCTGTTTACCCTGACGTAAAGAGATAACCATGGAAAGAGAGACTACAATGATGCACGACTTTTTGCCCAGAAGTAAAAAGGGAAGCAAGAAAAACTCTTTACAAAAAATCATTCTAATTAGATGCCAAAAAATGAGAGGGCGTCCGCCCATTACAAAGGGTAAATACCCCAAAAATTACATAAACCTATTCTTGGGCATCCCCAAGATCTACAAAGGCCTTAGCCCCAGCAGGCTCTGCATGGCTGACACCTTCCGACGACCCCCGCCTGGAGCTCGCCCGCCAATTCGAGACAACACTTGGTGCTCCACCAAGCGATCGGTCAGTTGACGAAGATAAGCAAGATTCAGCGGAGGATCTATTTCCATTCGATCGCGAAGCTCACAATAAAAAAATTCTAGGGGTGGATGCAAGGAAGCCTCCCACTCTGCCGAAAACCTCTCCCCACGGAGAGGCTCGAGTTGCTCGACAGCCAGGAGCATGTCGTACATCCTCTCCGCCCATAACTCCCACTGGAGATCAGCGATGTCGACAACTCTATCCTTGGCTGCCAGCCAACCAAAAAGATCCTCAGAAGCCCGAGCCTCCGCACTCCGTAAAGCTTCGCGAAGTGAATGCAGCTCCCATTGACGCCTCTGAACGTCATCTTAACGTGCGGCCAACTCTTTGCGAGTCTTGGGGCTTACTACTCCAGCTTCTTGGCAGACAGCTGCCCTCGTACGTCCGCCAATCTCTTTCGAGAGACCTCCAAAGCCTGGCTCATGGAGGACACAACACCGGCAAACTGATCCCGATCGCGACGGATCTCCCCCTACAAAAAAACGAAGTCAGGAACACAAGCCAAAACGAAGGGAGGAGAACACCAGGATTAGGGAGCTTACCACATGCTTCTCCCATTCAAAGCCAGCTTGGTGTAAGTTAACTAAGGCGTCATCAACCCGACTGAAGCCTCGAACAACGAGATTTAGGGGAGAAGTGTTCAGCCCCCTAGCTTCCCTCCCCCGCATTTCCACGGGGAAGTGCCTGCCCAATGCCACCAGTTCAAAAGGTAATCCCCCCTCCAGTGGCCCGAGGGGTTCAAAAGGGCCGACGCTCGACCTTGGGACAATATTTATTGTGGCAGCCGCTTGACTCACCACTACATTCCCTCTATCTAAGAGGGTTTCGACCTCCACGGCCGCATCACCAGACTCCGCAACTTTCTCAGCCGCATGTTCGCCCGCCATCCCTTGAGACACGGGAGAGTCTCCGACAAACTCTTCAATGACCACCCTGGCCCTCTTAGCAGCAGGCTGGTCGACCCCCTCAACGGGGTTAAGGACGGGAGGACGGGTTGATTGAATCACCCTCATGGGTGATTGACGAACATGAGCAAAAGTGGGAACAAAGGGAGGAACAGAGGCAAGAGAAGAAGTGGGGATATAAGATGGAACAGCACCATTCACCGGAGCCTCCGCCTGTACATCTCCCCGGTCAGAACTTTGTCGTGCCACCTGCGACGATAACTAAATTTCCACACCAGAAGGCCGCTTCTTGAGCCCCCCTTTCTGCCTTTGGACAACTCCGCCGCAGAGGAACCTTTCTTTTCCCCCTCCTGGGGTCCGCTCACACCACCTCTTCCATCCTTCTTCCTCTTCTCCTTTTGGAGAGCTTCCTGCCGGCGGTCTCTCTCGGAAGACGGTGGTACGGGAAACCGGCTTTCCCTCTCACCACCAACGGGTACCACAGCAGGGACTTCGGCCGCTATCTCCGGACAAAGACCCTGTTGACCATTTTTCTTCCCCCCACTCTGACCGACGTCGCGAGTACGGCTAAGAGGGGGAGGAGGAGGAGAAGAATAAGTAAGATCCTCCAAATCAGTAAAGTCGAAGGGGTAGAAGCTATAATCATCACCGCCAGCCATTGCAAAAGCTCGGTAAAAGCAAGAATCAAAAAGAATAAGGCAAACACAGGGAAAACAGAGGCAACGGAGAAAGGTGAATGCAAAAGCAAATGTAAAGTCACAAACTTTCAAACGCTGGACATTGATAGGATACCAAGAGGCGCGACAATTCAAAAACCGTTTCCCCTTCGTATCCCGCAACGGATAGAACTTTCTATCCTCCACAATCAGACCCAACTACAACCGTTCGCTTCGACCAAACACGTGGAAAGGAAGAACGACTGAGATTCACAACCGAGGCAATAGAAATCCAAAGACCAAAAAGCCCTCAGAAACCCAAGAGTCGCCTACAGACACCTAGGGGCCTTTTCAGAAAACCATCTGCCCATGCTAATGATGGCTACCCTCGAAAATGAACCCGCATTTAATGAAGTAGAAGAGACTGCAAAAACACCCAACGCCAAGGGCACCCTTTCAAGCACTGACACGTGGCACCTGCAACAAGCCCACTCCTTCAACAACCAACTCTCAGCAAAGAATCCCCGGTCAGCCACCTGCTACGGACGAACATAGCGAGAGGAGAGCCCTACGTAGTGACCAAACGGCCCCTGACCTCTGGGCTTCTCCTACCTGTCCACAAAGGATATTTCGGGAAATACCCCTCTGAACAATGATGACTCCACCTCGGTAAGTCGCGTACTCTCTACAGAGACGGCTCGAAAACTTGCTTAGGAAGTAAAGCAGATGGCCATCCGGAACAAGACGCGTGTCCTCTCCAAAACGTCTCGTTTTCCATGGAACGATACGAGGGAACCAACTTCGCATGTCGGACGACCAGCCACAATGACCATGACTTCGCACGGACATGAAGAGCAGTAAAAACTCCTAAGCATCTACTGACAAGGGAACTTATGTCCACGGGCGCCCGACACTCGTAGACTTGGGGGACTTATGTAACTACGAAATATTCCACTTCAGGACATGTGGCACTGACTTTCTAGAAGCCCAGCCTCGACACTCGCTAGGGACACGTGGCACCACTCATCTGCTAGTTACATGGCCCCTGCCCACGTCACTTCACGGAACATCCCATTAATCAGACGTGGGAACTCCTCAAGCCTCGTGGCACGACCCACGTCCCACGAGATCATGGGTCGAGCACGACCTCCCCACACTTAGTATAAATAGACCCTCACTCGGGGCACTAAGGATATACGCAACACAAAGGATTACAATGCCTTATCTGATATCCCTTACAAACTCTCAATAACCTGAGCACTCTTAGATCCCTCACACGAGCCCTCTTAAGCTCCACCATAGGTACCGTCAAGGTAAACCTCCAGCAGGCTGACCACCATCTCGGAAACTACTCCATACTGTGCTCCCAGCAGTCCCCAGAGACTCAAGCTCTCTCCTACTAAGGCAACCTCCCAAGAGCGGCTAACCCGCCCAGAGTACCTTAGACACGTCTTAGCCGCACACGGCCGATACAGGTAAACTACCTTGCCTAACGGCTCTTACAGACATCACCATGTCGAACTACGTGAACTTTGATCCCTTCCAAAGGGTACGTAGGCACCTGGGTTCATCACCTAAGGACAAGTCCCCCTTGGAAAAGACCCCATGCGGTCCTAATTGGAAATTACAATTTCCTGAGCAAAAAATGACAGTTACAGGAAAATTTAACATAATTTAGAAAAGTCAATGATGTCTTTTTTCCTTTCTTTTGTTTAGTAGAAAAAGAAGCTTCATTAAGAAGGAAGACAAGAATAAAGTTGTTTGTTTGAACAATTTTTGCATTATTTTTGTACTCTAAATACAGAATGAGCAAATAGCTAAAAGGTTCGTGTTGTACAATACAAGTTGCTTAAATGCTCTTTTTTGCTGTTGAATGTGGACCTCATCAAGTACAACGCAAGTAGTCCAATTTTTTCACTGTGATTAAATTTCATTTGGTTGTTGCTCCACTCATCAATATTTTGTTTCTAAGTTGTGGCATTTTGTAGTTGCAGAGTACAAGAAAGCCCAAAGAATTAGAACAACAAAGTTAGAATTGATGTGCAAGGAGTGATAGAAAAAAATGCACTACATGGCTGAAGATTTTTACATAAAAAATAGTGAATTTGCTTTCATGTTTATTGACTATAAATTTGAATTAATTTTATTTCAATGTACTTCAAATGATCATGTATCAACAATAATTAGCTTGTGCATATAAATTATATTTTGATAACATTTTAATATATTTTAAATGTTCAATTTATATATTTGAATTCGGCTGAAAGTAATTTATGAGATTATGTCATATTTTGTTTTTTCTATAAAAAAATTGTGAATATCTATCTGTATTTGAGAAAATCTGAATAATTAATAAAATAGAATTATCGACGGTTAAAATCTTGACTTGAGTATGAATGTTACAAAGTAACAAATAAGTAAAGAAAAAAAAAAAGATTCTAACAGCGGTTGCAACCGTCGCCAAAGGAAGCGTAAACATTATAAATATGGCGACGGTTGCAACCGTCGTTAGAGTAAGTCATCTAACGGCGGTTATAACCGCCGTCAAATTAAGATACTCTAGCGATGGTTGCAACCGTCGCCAAGAAGGCGTAAGATATGAAATAAAATTGGTCCTCTAGCGACAGTTGGAACCGCCGTTAGGTAAAAAATATGCCTAACATAGGTTATTCCAATGGTTGCTTTAACCGTCGCTAGAAGTGGTCCAGACACAGCGTTTGGCTACCATTGCACAACAACCATTAGAGGCCTTTTCTAATTGTGGCTAGATGTTTATTTTCTTGTAGTGTGGGGTTTTGGATTTAGAGTTTAGGGTTTAGGGTTTAGGGTTTCAGATTCAGCATTTAGGGTTTCGGATTAAGGGTTTGGGTTTTGGATTTAGAGTTTAAAGTTTAGAATTTAGGGTTTAGCATTTGGGGTTTTAGATTTTGGGTTTAGGGTTTGGCATTTAGGGTTTAGGAATTAGGGTTTTAGATATTGGGTTTAGGGTTTGGGATTTAAAGTTTAGGGTTCAGGGTTTAAGGTTTAGCGTATTGGGTTTAGGGTTTGAAGTTTAGGGTTTTCGATTTTAGCGTTTAGGGTTTTAAATTTTTGGTTTAGAGTTTGGCATTTAGTGTTTTGGGTTTAGGGTTTGAAGTTTAGGGTTTATGATTTAAGGTTTTGGATTTAGAGTTTAAGGTTCAGGGTTTAAGGTTTAGCCTATTGGGTTTAGGGTGTAGGGTTTAGGGTTTGGAGTTTAGGGTTTAGAGTTTAGGGTTTTAGATTTTCGGTTTAGGGTTTGGGGTTTAAGGTTTAGGGTTTTCAATTTTGGGTTTAGGGTTTGGCGTTTAGGGTTTTGGGTTTAGGATTTAAAGTTTAAGGTTTACGGTTTACGGTTTAGGGTCCAGGGTTTAGGAATTCGGATTTAGTTTTTAGGGTTTACGGCTTACGGTTTGGGATTCAGCGTTTAGGGTTTATGATTTAGGGTATTGGGTTTTGGGTGTAGTGCTTAGGGTTTAGAGGTTAGGGTTTAGGTTTTGAAGATTAGGGTTTAGGTTTTAGGGTTTGGCATTTAGGGTTTAAGGATTAGGGTATTTGGTTTAGTATTTGGGGTTTAGGGTTTACGATTTAGGGTTTAACATTTAGCATTTAAGGTTTAGTGTTTAGGGTTTAGGAAGGGTTTAGGCTTTAGAGTTTAGTGTTTGGGGTTTACGGTTTACGGTTTAGGATTCAGCATTTACGGTATCGGGTTTAGGGTTTGGGGTTTTGGAAATAGAGTTTAGGGTTTAGGGTTTAAGGTATTAGGTTTATTGTTTAGGGTTGGGGGTTTAGGGTTTGAGATTTTCAGTTTAGGGTTTGGCGTTTAGGGTTTAGGGTTTAGGGTTTATGGTTTGTTGTTTAGGGTTTTGGGTTTAGGGTTTTGGATTTAGGATTAGGGTTTGAGATTTTGGATTTGTTGTTTAGGGTTTAAAGTTTTAGATTATGGGTTTAGGATTTGCGTTTAGGGTTTAGGGTTTAGGGTTAGGCGTTTAGAGTTAGGGTTGGGCATTTAGGGTTTAGGGTTTAGGGGATAGGCTTTAGGCTCTAGGATTTAGTGTTTAGTGTTTAGGGTTTAGGGTTTAGGGTTTGGGGTTTTCGATTTATAGTTTTTGGGTTTAGGGTTTAGGGTATAATGAATAATTATCACTAAAATTAAAAAAAAAAATCTAAAATTTGACAAACTTACTCGCGAAATGGCTGGATTTCATCACAATTGAGTAGAATATATAAAAAGGCCGCATTATATTCATCATCTGACAAAGTCCGATTTGTCTCTTTTCCAGATGGACGACTAGGATGAGCAAATATAGAAAGACACCCATCAGGACAGTCAACTTCACCTCCATCATCATTTCTATCCACTTTGTTAAGTTTAGTTTGGACGTCAGACTCAAAATAATGACAGCAAAATGTGGAAATTTCCTCGATTATGTATGATTCACAAATTGAGCCCTCGACACGGGCTTTATTCATGACCTTCTTCTTCAAATGATGCAGAAACCTAGAAATTAATTCACATCTTAATATGGTATTAAATAATTTAACTTTAAAATTATTTACTCAAACACATCTTATATTTACCTTTCAAATGGATACATCCATCGAAATTGAACTGGTCCTCCGACTCTTGCTTCATATGGTAGGTGAATTGGAAGGTGTTCCATAGAGTCAAAGAAACCGGGAGGAAAAATCTTTTCTAACTTGCAAAGGGTTACAACAATGTTTTCCTCAAGCTTTTCCATTTGATCCTCTCGTATCGTTGTTGAACAAAGAGCTTTAAAAAATAGACTCAGCTCTGTCAAAGCATTCCAAATAGGTTCAGGCAACAAATCTCTAAAAGCAATTGGAAGCAATCTTTCTAAGAACACATGACAATCATGGCTCTTCATCCTAGATAACTTACAATCTTGCATTTTAACGCATTTAGATAAATTTGAAGCATATCCATCTGGAAGCCTCAAACCTTTTACCCACTCGCACACCAACTTCCTTTGATCCTTTGATAAAGTGTATGATGCTTTCGGCTTCAACATCTTTCCATCACCTTGGTCAATCAATTCCAACTCAGGCCGATTACAATGTTTGCTTATGTCTTTTCTAGCATTTACATTGTCCTTTGTCTTACCCTTCACATCCATCATAGTATTGAATATATTGTCAAACACATTCTTCTCAATATGCATAACGTCTAGATTATGTTGGATCATGTTTGTATTCCAATAAGGCAAATCCCAAAATATAGATCGTTTAGTCCAATTATGTTGGCGAGAAAATCCATCCAACTTGTTACCGTCAATATTTTCCATTACCCTTGGTAAATTACAAACTCTCTCCCATAAATCATCACTAGAGAACCTTATAGGAATAGGAGATTTCTCAATATGATTTTTAAGAAACGACTTTTTATCACGCCGAAAAGAATGGGTTAATGGCAAAAATTGACGTTGGCAATCAAAGAATGTTGGCTTATGGCCTTCATTCAAGTAGAAAGCTTTACTCTTTTCCATGCAAATTGGGCACGACATAACACCATGTGTGCTCCAACCAGACAACATGCCATAGGCAGGGAAATCACTAATAGTCCATAACAATGATGCTCGCATTTGAAAGTTTTGCTTAGTGGAAGCATCATATGTTAGTGCACCAACCTCCCACAATTGTTTCAACTCGTCAATCAAAGGCTGCAAGTACACATCTATCTTTTGACCAGGGTTCCTTGGACCAGGAATGACAAGAGTTAAAAACATGTAAGGGGTTTTCATGCATATCCCAAGGGGAAGATTGTATGGTGTAACAATTACTGGCCAACATGAATATGGATGTGCAGACAACCCAAAAGGAGTAAACCCATCAGAT
Organism: Senna tora; assembly: GCA_014851425.1. Classification (NCBI taxonomy): domain Eukaryota; kingdom Viridiplantae; phylum Streptophyta; class Magnoliopsida; order Fabales; family Fabaceae; genus Senna; species Senna tora. Next base: position 84,436 of record JAAIUW010000058.1, on the reverse strand, counting down.
GATAAGCCCAACCTAACATTTCGAGGCTCTAATGCAAAAGAGCGATGGCATTGATCAAAATCTTTCCATGCCTCACCATCACATGGATGGCACATAACCCCTTCATCTCGTCAAGTTTTATGATGCCATGTCATGTGTTCCACTGTCTTTGTTGAGATATAAAGCCTTTGTAACCTTGGCATTAATGGAAAATAACGCAAGGTCTTATAAGCTATTTCTTTTGTATTTCTATCATCTGTTCTTCTTGGTTTGTAGCGAGCATGACCACACACTAAGCATTCCCTTCTTTCTTTGTTCTCTTTGTAGTATAACATGCAGCCATTCTTACATGCATCTATCTTCTCATACTTCAGACCGAGTTTTCCAACCATTTTCTTTGTCTTATAGAAATTGGTTGGCAAATCTGCATCATTAGGCAACAACTCATTTACAAGCTGCAAAATGCTATTATAGCAGCTTTCACTCAAGTTATTTTCAGATTTGATGTTCAATAACCGTGATGCTGCTGATAGTGGAGTATGAGTTGTACATCCTTCATACAATGGTTTATCAGCAGCTTTTAGTAGGTCATAAAATTGTTGGGCATCTTGGTTTGGTGGTTCATCAACTTCCAAATTCATGTTAGAGTCAAAATCAGGTCCAGGTGCATCTAGAATCATAGTACGATATGGGTTCGGTTCATCAACTTCTACACCAACAACCCTTTCAACTTTATCAACATCAACCCTTGCATCATTCTCGATGCCAACCGTTTCGATATCATCGTGATGCAAAAAAGGCTCCCCATGCCATATCCATTGGTAGTAGTCAGGGACAAAACCATGTCTATAAAGGTGATCCTTTACTATTTCTACATCAATAAATTTTCTATTGTCACACCTTAAGCAAGGACACCTTATTTGGCCATTAGACCCTAAGCTTTTCTTTGACAATAAACAAGCCTAAAACACCTGACCATTTAAAATTAAATATTTTTAGTGTTATATAAGCACCTAATAAAAACTGGGCAGCTTAAAAACAACATGCCTATTGATAACAACACCTAACTAAACATTTCTTATTTTAAAGATAAAATTTCAAGCTCTCCACTAATGTTTAAATACTTAGAGATATTTGATCACGTAATGATGTGCTTACAAAAAAGAAACAAATCATAATCTAACAACCAACACTTTAATTCAACCTTTCAACATATATGAGCACATATAAGAAAACGTATCAATAAGCAGAATCCAACACAACAAATGTAATACATTCTTGTGTTATAAATCGAGACCCACAGTGACAAGAAGATCCAAGACTGCAAGACCTAAAACCACATATAAGAAAAACATGGTCAATCACAATCAGAACTCATATAAACATGGTCAAACGAGTTATGAAAAATTATGAATTATTAATCAAAAGACAGTAGAAAAGAACAAGTAAATTGCAGTTGAAAGGTGGGGGAGAGTTGGATAAAGGCTCTTTTATCTATTAATAAACAAAAGCCACAATACATAAAGAGAAAATGGGACAAAACAGAGTAAAAGAGAGAAAGAGTTATATTTGACACTAAGGAACAAATTTTTTTGGATTCTATAAATCATTTCTAATTTGTTAAATCATAATTAATGCCCCAAATTAACTTTTTTTTTAATTTATTTTATCTCACCTCTCATTCATGATTATATTTAACTCAAACTACCTGAATCTCTTATAATATATAGATTCCTTTTAGAGAGGATGCTTGTTCAGAAATCAAAACTACTCCACTACTAAGTTTCATTACATTTAGTTCTTAATATATTTAAGTTATATTTTATTAATGTATATCTCTATTAATATTAAATAATTTAAAATATATATCAAAGTTCAATACTTCTATGCTCCGAAAGTTTAACACAAAAGTTTTGAAAGTCCAACTATGTTTTAATTAATATTGACAGTTTTTTCGTGAAATTAAATAATAATAAAAAGTTGTATGGTGAGGGAGGAAAGAGTTTGAGTTGCGTGTGGTATGCTTCTACTTTATTTCTACGACTTGTGAAGTAGCAAAGGTGGCATATGGCTTTTTAATACTGAAAGTGAAAGGGTGGTTTAGTTAATTAGCTATTAGTAAGGCTTTATGATTGAATTCATTTTTTTAAAAAAAATTATTGCTAGTTTTAGACGTTTATGCTATTATTATATAAAGGCCCACATTATGCCCAACTTTATTTTTTTTAATAAATTTCTGTAATATAATAATTTTCCAACCCATTCTCTTGCTCTAATGAAGTAGGGAATGGAAAAGAAAAAGCAGGTGGCGTCCACCGGGCCCTACGTATTTTTACTTTTTTTTTCTTCTAACAATTTAAAAAAGAAAATAAAAAAAATTAAATACAAAATGTTTATGATACCCTTTGATTTGACACAATCCTAACCTTCATTTTTTTAATTTTAATATAAGGAGTAAAGTAGTAATTTTAATACCCATTCCATTTCCATTCCAATTTTTTACTACCAAACACATCAAACTCATTCCCTTTCCCTTTCCCTCTCCCTTTTCCTTTCCCTTTCCGTTTCTACCTACCAAAAGTGACCTTCATTTTTATTCTTTTTCATCATTGCAATTTTGACACTAAAGAACAAAATTTTCACAAATTAGTCAAAGGACTTGGTACCAATGAATATTAGAGATATGACTTTGATAAAGAAGTTTAATTACCCAATAAGTCCCCACGTTGTACCAACAAAGCACTTCTAGGTTTATGGTATACCAATCCTTTCTATTGTGTTCATGGATAATCTCTCTCAGCTTAATACAAATCCCATATTCACAAATAAAGACAGAAAACTACTTTTACTATGATAATACTTATGACATTATATATCTAAATTCTATAGGATCTATAAATACAAGTTATAACAGATTATCAACACTGCCAGCACATACTCATTACTCAACTTGTCGCATTGATTCGATAATTGATGGTTCAACAGTTAAATGTTAAAAGTCTAATACATACAGGTGCTAAAAAAATTCAAATGATAATTACTAATTGTTGACAAGATAATTCAGTAAAAATTGTAGAAGTCAAAATGACATTTACATTAATTCAAACATGTACCTTTGAAAACAACACATGATGAGGTCAGGAATGACAAAACACTCAACTCACGTGACACGCATGGATCCCTTCCTACTCAACATGAGAGACACTAGTATTTGTTGAATGGGATAATGTTACATGACAACCTTGTGAATTTTTAATTGTTGGATCTGTTTTGAAATCTATATTATCTTAAATTAAAAAAATATATTTTGATACAAAATTTTAAAAAGATCTAAATCTAACAAGTGAGAGTTGATGAACTTTGAGTTACCACTAATTTCTTATAGCATTACCCTTGTTGAATGTGAAGAATTGGTTTTGATTTAAATAGAGCTTGAAATTTGGGATTGTCAAAGTTTGATATGGCCGTAGGTGTGTGTGTGTGTTTGTGAATGTAGAAAAGTAGAAATGGAGATTTTAGGATAGAGAGAAGGAGGCAATGGGTGTGGCCCCCTCTACCCTATTATTTTCAATTACTAGTCACTTCAAAACATACAATCACTTGAGCTTCTCAAATCTCATTCATTCTCACTTTCTTTGACTTTTCATACCACCGCTTCTTTCCTCCATCTCTCCATTGTATTGTTTGTACCCTACTACTCTATTTTCCAACAGTATAATTATAAAACCATTTTGGACCGAATATTATATAAAACAATATTCTAAGTTGATAGAATATACACAAAAAGACATAAATGGAAGAGGCGCATGGAATAGTTCATTAGAAAAGTGCTTAGAGCAACATATGGCTGGAGAAAATCACAAGGCAAATCAGATATGTGTTTTCCTTTTTACAGTTGTTAAGAGTGACAACATGTTGCTTTTAAAATATGGTCACCTCATGAAGAATAATTTCCCAGAAATTTTTTTGGTCTAAACTCTAAACAAAGCACTGAAATTGGGGAAACTCAAGGGCTATCATAACAATATGACTATGAGAAAAGAAGGCAGAAAATACTCAGATGCAAGTATAAAAAAACAGAGTAGAGACTCATACCTTCAGCAAATTCAAGCTATAAGCCTATAACCACATCACCAAACTTTAAAAGACGCTCAATGATCAACCTCCCTGGTCCCTTCCAAACGTCAAAGTCACGTCACAATTGGCAAAAAAAAGAGAGAAGAAAACTACAAAACCACAAATTAAACAAAATGTAGAAATGGGTTTCAAATCATAAAGATCGCAAGCAAAAAACTACTTGGTTGCCAAGAAAAATTTTGGGAAAAGACTGAAAAGCCCAAGAACTAAAAGCACGATGAAAAGATAAAAAAGCAGCAGCCAAATAAAATAGAACCCACACAAAGATCAGAGATCCATAAAAGAAAAATAGCAACTTGACAAATTAATCACAAGCTCAGAAGCAAACCTTACCAGCGATCGAAGGCAAGGACGAGCACGCTCTCTCGAACGAGCAGACGAGCACGCTCTCTCTCTAACAGACGCTCTCTCTCTCTCTCGAACAAACGCACTCTCTTGAACGCTATCTCTCTCGAACGGACGCACGCAAGCAGTAGTGGAGATGAGCCGTGGAGATGAACCGCACTCTCTTGAACGCTCTCTCTCGAACGGACGCACGCAAGCAGTAGTAGAGATGAGCCGTGGAGATGAACCGTTTTTGCTTAGGTTATTTCGACGGAAGGATTAGGAAGAGGAGGGAAGACTAAAAAAATAAGAGGGAAACTTAGGCTTTTTTATTTGTTTAATGGGTTAGTTTTTTTTTTAATAAAAAAATGTTGGGTTTTGACGGAGATAAGAAGAGGGAAGCATAAAATTTTGGAGGGAATAAATTTTATCAAAAAATTGCTGAAATAAAATTTGACCAAAAACAACTAAGAGTAGGGATGATCAAAATACCCATACCCAATGGGTACCCTGAAATTTTACCTTGTGGGTTTGGGTATGGGTCCGGGTACAAAGTCAACGGGTCCGGGTAAGGAGGTACCCTACCCGCAATAGTAATTATTTATTTTTATATATATAAAGTATTATTTTAAAACTTTTTTATGTTGAGAAAATATATAATTCTAAGAAAAAAATGTTAAATATCTTATAGATATTAAAGTAATTTAATTGTACATTTATATTTATGATTTAATTTTTTTTAGTAGAGAGAGTAGACTTTTATGATTTAATTGTACATTTAATTGTACATTTATATTTATGATTTATATTACTTTTATATTTATATTACTTTAATTACTTTTAGTTACTTTTAATTACTTTTATGATTTATATTTATGATTTATATTACATTTAATTACTTTTATGATTTATATTTATGATTTAATTTTATGATTTAATTGTACAATAAATTGTACATTTAATTGTACATTTATATTTATGATTTAATTTATATTAAAGTAATTTAATTGTACATTTATATTAAAGTAATTAGGAGAGAGTAGACTTTTTTTTAGTGTTTGATATGCCACCATCTTTATAAATTAATGACGGCCCATTTTTGACGGACCCATATTCGTCAGTACATTTGGTGAATTTATACCATTTAAATTGATTTTTTAAATCCTTCAGAAAGCCGTCAAAAATACGATTTTTTTCTGACCAATCTTAGCCCGTCAAAAAAATCCGTCAGAATTTTACATTTTTCTAGTAGTGGTTTAGGGTCTAGGGTTTACGGTTTAGTGTTTTTGGTTTAGGGTTTAGGGTTTTTGGTTTAGGGTTTAGGGTTTACGATCTGGGATTCAGCGTTTAGGGGTTAGGGTTTAGCATTTAGGGTTTTGGATTTAGAGTTTACAGTTTAGGGTTTAGTGCTTAAGGTTTAGGGTTTAGGGTTTAGGGTTTGGGGTTTAGGGTTTAGGGTTTTATGTTTTGGGTTTAGGGATTGGCGTTTAGGGTTTAGGATTTGTTGTTTAGGGTTTAGGGTTGGGATTTAGGATTTAGGGTTTGGAGTTTTTGATTTAGAGATTGGGGTTTAGGGTTTATGGTTTAGGGTATTGGGCTTAGCGTTTAGGGTTTGGAATCTAGGGTTTAGCATTTTAGATTTTGGGTTTAAGGTTTAGCGTTTAGGGTTTAGGATTTGTTGTTTAGGGTTTATGGTTTACTGTTTAGGGTTTTAGGTTTAGGGTTTAGGGTTTAGGATTTAGGATTTAGGGTTTTAGGTTTTGGCTTCAATGTTCAGGTTTTGGGGTTTTGGATTTAGTGTTTAGGGTTTACGGTTTTGGGTTTTGGATTAAGAGTTTAGGGTTTACGATTTTGGATTTTGGGTTTATTGTTCAGGTTTTGGGGTTTTGGATTTACAATTTAGGGTTTGGAGTTTAGGGTTTTAGGGTTTAATGTTTAGGGTTTACAATGATAGATTTTAGGTTTAAGGTTTGGCATTCAGTGTTTAGGGGTTTTGGGTTAGGGTTTGGGGTTTAGGGTTTAGGGTTTAGTGTTTAGGGTTTGGGCTTTTGGATTTAGAGTTTAGGGGTTAGGGTTTAGGGGTTGGGGTTTGGGACTTAGAGTTTAGTGGTTAGGGTTTAGGGTACTGGGTTTAGCGTTTAGGGTTTAGTTTTTAAGGTTTACGATTTAGGGTTTGGGGTTTAGAATTTAGAGTTTAGGGTTTCGGGTTTAGGGTTTAAAGTTTAGCGTATGGGGTTTAGGGTTCCGAGTTTAAGGCTTTGAGTTTGGCAATTAGGATTTAGGGTTTGGGGTTTTGGATTTAGAGTTTAGGGTATTATGTTTAGAGGTTAGGGTTTGGGGTTTATGGTTTATGGTTTAGTGTTTTAGATGTTGGGTTTAGGGTTTAGCATTTAGAATTTGTTGTTTAACTTTTAGGGATTACGGATTAGGACTTAGGTGTTGGGGTTTAGGATTTAGAGTTTAGGGTTTCAGCTTTAAGGTTTAAAGTTTAGAGTTTAGGTTTAGGATTCAGGGTTTAGGGTATTAGGTTTAGGGTTTTGGGTTTATGGTTTTGGGTTTAGGTTTTAGGGTTTGGGGAATTGGACTTAGAGTTAAGGGTTTGGGATTTACGGTTTGGGATTCAGCGTTTAGGGCTTTGGGTTATGGATTTAGAGTTTAGGGTTTAGGGTTTAGGGTTTGGGATTCAGCGTTAAGGGTTTATGGTTTAGGGTTTGGGGTTTGGATTCATAGTTTATAGTTTAGGGTTTCGATTTTAGGGTTTAGGTTATTAGGTTTACGGTTTAGGGCTTAGGATTTAGGGTTTAGGTTTTGGGGTTAAGGGTTTCTAGATTTTGGGTTTAGGATTTGGCGTTTAGGGTTTAAGGTTAGGATTTAATGTTCAGGGTTGACGGTTTACAATTTTTGGTGTAGGGTTTGGGATTCAACGTTTAGCGTTTAGGGTTTAGGAATCAGTGTTTGGGGTTTTGGATTTACAGTTTAGGGTTTAGGGATTAGTGTTTGGCGATTTGGATTTACAGTTTAGGGTTTAGGGTTTGGGGTTTAGAATTTAGATTTAAGGGTTTAGGGTTCACTGTTCGAGATTCAGCATTTAGAGTTTAGCAAATTGGGTTTAGGGTTGAGGGTTTTAGATTTTGGGTTTAGGGTTTGCTTTTAGGATTTAGGGTTTAGTGTTTTTGGTTTAGGGTTTAGGGTTTTAGGTTTAGGGTTTAGGGTTTGGGATTCAGCATTTAGGGTTTAGGGTTTGGGATCCAGCATTTAGGGTTTGGGTTTTGGGGTTTTGGATTTAGAGTTTATGGTTCAGGGTTTAGGGTTTAGGGTATTGGGTTTACGGTTTAGGGTTTTGGATTTAGGGTTTAGGGTTTAGGGTTTACAGTTTAGGGTTTACCGTATAGGGTTTACGGTATAGGGTTTAGTGGTTAGTGTTTAGGGTTTAGGGTTTGCAGTGTTGGATTTAGTGTTAAGGGTTTAGGGTTTACGCTTTAGGATTCAGCATTTAGGGTTTTGGGTTTGGGATTTAGTGTTTAAGGTTTAGGGTTTAGGACTCATAATTTACGGTTTAGGGTTTGGCATTCAGCATTTAGGGTTTGGGGTTTTGGGTTTTAGATTTTGAGTTTATGGTTTAGGGTTTAGGGTTTGGGTTTACGGTTTAGGGTTTTGGATTTTGGGTTTAGTGTTTTGGGTTTTGGGTTTAGGGTTTAGGGTTTCGGATTTAGGGTTTAGGGTTTACAGTATTGGGTTTAGGGTTTAGGGTTTAGGGTTTTGTCTTTAGTGTTTAGGTTTTAGGGTTTGTGATTTTCAATTTAGTGTTATGGGTTTACGGTTTAGGATTCAGCGTTTAGGGTTTAGGGTTTGGTATTCTGCATTTAGGGTTTTGGGTTTGGGATTCAGCATTTAGGGTTTAGGATTTAGGGTTTGGGGTTTTCGATTTAGATCTTAGGGTTTAGGGTTTCGGGTTTAGCAATTAAGGTATTGGGTTTAGGGTTCAGGCCCTAAGGTTTAGGGTTCAGGCCTGAAGGTTTAGGGGTTTTGGGGTCAGGGTTTAAGGTTACAGATTTACTGTTTAGGGTTTAGGGTTTTTGTTTTAGAGTTAATGGTATAGGGTTTGTTGTTTAGGGTTTACCATTTAAGGTTTAGGGTTTAGCATTTTGGGTTTACGATTTAGGGTTTAGGGTCTAGGATTTAGGATTTAGGGTTTATGGTTTAGGGTTTACAATTTGGGGTTTACGATTTAGAGTTAAGGGTTTAGGGTTCACTGATCGAGATTCAGCGTTTAGGGTTTGCAGTTTGGTGTTTTGGATTTAGAATTTACAATTTAGGATTTAGGGTTTAGGGTAATGGGTTTACAGTTTAGGGTTTAGGATTTAGGGTTTAGAGTTTGGGGTTTAAGCTTTAGGGTTTAGGGTTTTAAATTTTTGGGTTTTAGTGTTTTGCATTATGGGTTTAGGGTTTAGGGTTTGGGATTTAGGGTTTAGGGTTTGCAATTTTGGATTTAGAGTTTAGGGTTAGGGTTTAGGGTACTAGTTTTAGGGTATAGGATTTAGGGTTTAGAGTTTGGGGTTTAAGCTTTAGGGTTTAGGGTTTTAAATTTTGGGTTTTAGTGTTTTGCATTGTGGGTTTAGGGTTTAAGGTTTGGGATTTAGGATTTAGGGTTTGCAATTTTGGATTTAGAGTTTAGGGTTTAGGGTTTAGGGTACTAGTTTTAGGGTTTAGAGCAAAGGGTTTAGGATTTGGGGTATAGGGTTTAGGGTTTTAGATTTTGGATTTAGGGTCTATGATTTGGCATTTAGGGTTTCGGGTGTACAGTTTTGGGTTTTGGGTTTAGTGTTTAGGGATTGGGGTTTTGGATTTAAAGTTTAGGGTTTAGGGTTTGGATTCAGTATTTAAGGTTTAGGATTACGGTTTTGGATTTAGAGTTTAGGGTTTAGGGTTTAGGGTATTGGCATTAGAATCTAAGGTTTAGGGTTTGGGGTCAGGGCTTAGGGTATAGGGTTTAGGGTTTAGGGTTTGTTGTTTAGGGTTTAGGGTATATGTTTTAGGGTTTGGAGTTTAGTATTTTGATTTTAGGGTTTGGGTTTCAGGGTTTTGGATTTAGAGTTTAGGGTTTAGGGTTTAGCATATTGGGTTTAGGGCAAAGCGTTTAGGGTTTGGCTTTTAGGGTTTTGGAATTAGGTTTTGGGGTTTGGGGTTTAGGGTTTAAAGTTTAGCATTTATGGTTTATGGTTTAGGGTTTTGGATTTACGATTTTGGGTTTAAGGTTTAGGGTTTAGGGTTTAGGGCTTAGGAATTAGGGTTTACAGTTCGGGATTTAATGTTTAGGGTTCAGGGTTTACGGTTCGAGATTTAGCGTGTAGGGATTAAGGTTTAGGGTTTTGGATTTAGAGTTTAGGGCTTTGGGTTTAGTGTATTGAGTTTAGGGTTTAGGTTTTGGGGTTTAGGGTTTTAGATTTCGAGGTTAGGGGTTCAAGTTTAGATTTTAGAGTTTAGGATCTAAAGTTCAAGGTTTAAGGTTTAGGGTTTGGGGTTTAGGGTTTAGGGATTAGGGTTTAGGGTTTAGGGTTTGGCATTCAGCATTTACGGTGTAGGGTTTAGGGTTTAAGTTTTTGGATTTAGTTTTTAGGGTTTAAGGTTTCGGGTTTAGGGTTTCGGGTATTGGGTTTAGGGTTTAGGGTTTCGGGTTTAGGATTTAGATTTAAGGGTTTCGGGTTCATGATTCGGGATTCGGCATTTAGGGTTTGGGGTTTTGGATTTAGAGCTTAGTGTTTAGCAAATTGGGTTTAAGGGTAAGGGTTTTAGATTTTGGGTTTAAGGTTTGGCATTTAGGGGTTAGGGTTTAGTGTTTTTGGTTTAGAGTTTAGGGTTCAGGGTTCAGGGTTTTAGGTTTAGGGTTTATGGTTTACAGTTCGGGATTCAACATTTAAGGGTTAGGGTTTAGGGTTTAGGGTTTTGGATTTAGAGTTTAGGGTTTACGGTTTAGGGCTTAGGGTTTACAGTTTAGGTTTTAGGGTTTGGGGTTTAGGGTTTGGGGTTTTAGATTTAAGGTCTAGGGATTGGTGTTTAGGGTTTAGGGTTTTGTGTTTAGGGTTTGTTTTGTTTAGGGTCTAGGGTTTAGGGTTTGGGATTTAGGATTTAGGGTTTGGGGTTTTGGATTTAGAGTTTAGGGTTTAGGATTTATGGTTTTGGGTATTGGGCTTAGCATTTTGGGTTTAGGGTTTGGGGCTTGGGGTCTAGGGTTTAGCGTTTTAGATTTTGGGTTTAAGGTTTGGCGTTTAGGGTTTAGGGTTTGTTGTTTAGGGTTTACGATTTACAGTTTAGGGTTTAGGATTTACGGTTTAGGGTTTAGGGTTTAGGATTTAGGATTTAGGGTTTAGGGTTCTGGCTTTAATTTTCAAGTTTAGGGGTTTTGGATTTAGATTTTAGGGTTTAGGGTTTTGTATTTAGGGTTTACGGTTTACGGTTTTTGGTTTAGGGTTTTGGGCCTAGGGTTTTGGGTTTTGAATTTAGGATTTAGGGTTTAATGTTCATGTTTTGGGGTTTTGGATTTAGAGTTTAGGGTTTGGGGTTTAGGGTTTTAGGGTTTAATGTTTACGGTTTAGAATTTTAGATTTTGGGTTTAGGGTTTAGGGTTTGGGATTTAGGGTTTAGTGTTTAGGGTTTGCAGTTTTAGACCTAAAGTTTAGGGGTTAAGGGTTAAGGGTTAGTATATTGGGTTTAGCGTTTAGGGGCTAGCTTTTAAGGTTTATGATTTAGGGTTTAAGATTTAGGATTTAAAATTTAGGGTATCAGGTTTAGGGTTTAATGTTTGGGGTACAGGGTTTAGGGTTCCTGGTTTAGGGTTTAGAGTTTGGGATTTAGGATTTAGGTTTTGGGGATTTAGATTTGGAGTTCAGGGTTTAGGGTTTAGGGTTTACAGTATTAGGTTTAGAGTTTAGGGTTTGGGGTTTAGGGTTTAGGGTTTTAGATTTTGGGTTTAGGGTTTGTCGATTAGGGTTTAGGGTTTAGCATTTGTTGTTTAGGGTTTACGGTTTAGGGCTTAGGGATTATAGTTTGGGGTTTAGGATTTAGAGTTTAGGGTTTAAAGTTTAGGGTTTAGGTTTAGGGTTTAGGGTTTAGGGTATAGGGCTTAGGGTTTAGGGTTTAGTGTTTAGGGTTTAGGGTTTAGGGTTTACGATTTACGATTTAGGGTTTAGGTTTTTGGGTTAAGAGTTTAAGGTATGGGGAATTGGACTTAGAGTTAACGGTTTGGGATTTAAGGTTTGGGATTCAACGTTTCGGATTTTGGGTTATGGATTTTGAGTGTAGGGTTTAGGGTTTAGGGTTTAGGGTTTAGGGTTTGGGATTCAACATTTAGGGTTTAAGGTTTAGGGTTTGGGGTTTTGGATTTATAGTTTAAGGTTTAGGGTATTGCGTTTAGGGTTTAGGGTTTTAGATTTTGGGTTTAGGGTTTGCCATTTCGGGTTTAGGGTTCAGCATTTAGGGTTTAGGGATCAGGGTTTGGGGTTTTGGATTTAGAGTTTAGGGTTTAGGGTTTCAGGTTTAGGGTATTTGGGATAGGGTTTAGGGTTTAGGGTTTAGGATTTAGGGTTATGGGTATAGGGTTCTCTGTTCGAGATTCAACGTTTAAGGTTTGGGGTTTTGGATTTAGAGTTTAGGGTTTAGCAAATTAGGTTTAGGGTTGAGGGTTTAATATTTTGGGTTTAGGGTTTGCATTTAGGGTTTAGGGTTTAGTGTTTTTGATTTAGGGTTTTGGGTTTAGGATTTAGGTTTTAGGGTTTGGGATTCTGCATTTAGGGTTTAAGGTTTGGGGTTTTGGATTTAGTGTTTGGGATTTAAGGTTTAGGGTTTTAGATTTTTGGTTTAGAGATTGGCGTTTAGGGCTTAGGGTTTGTTGTTTACGGTTAAGGGTTTAGGGTCTGGTAATGAGGATTAAGAGTTTGGGGTTTGGGATTTCGAGTTTAGGGTTTAGCGTTTATGGTTTAGGGTATTGGGTTTAGCGTTTTGGGTTTAGGGTTTAGGGTTTTGGGTTTAGAGTTTAGCGTTTTAGATTTTAGGTGCAAGGTTTGGCATTTAGGGTTTAGGGTATAGGGTTTGTGGTTTAGGGTTTAAGGTTTACGATTTTGGGTTTTAGGTTTAGGCTTTAGGATTTAGGATTATGGGTTTAGGGTTTTGGGTTTATGGTTAAGGTTTTGGGGTTTTGGATTTAGAGTTTAGGCTTTAAGGTTTACGGTTTTAGATTTCGAGTTTACGGTTTAGGGTTTACCGTATTGTGTTTGTTGTGTAGTGTTCTGGGTTGGGGGTTTAGGGTTTAGGGCTTGTGGTTCAGGGTTTAATGTTTAGGGTTTGCGATTTTAGATTTGGGGGTTAGGGTTTAGCATTTTTTATTTAGGATTTAGGGTTTAGGGTTTTAGGTTTAGGGTTTCGAGTTTACGGTTTACGGTTTTAGGTTTAGGGTTTACAGTTTATGGTTTAGGACTAAACGTTTAGGGTTTACGGTTTGGGGTTTTGGATTTAGACTTTAGGGGTTAGGGTTTATGGTTACGGTTTTAGGTTTAGGGTTTAGGGTTTATGATTTGGGGTTTGGGGTTTAGGATTTACAGTTTAGGGTTTCGAGTTTAGGGTTTAAAGATTGGGGTTTAGGGTTTAGTGTTTAGTGTTCAGGGTTTAGGGTTTAAGTTTTTGGATATAGGATTCTGGGTTTAGGGTTTTGGATTTAGGGTTTAGGGTTTAGGGTATTAGGTTTACAATTTAGGGTTTGGGGTTTAAGGTTTTAGATTTTAGGTTGAGTGTTTGGCATTTAGGGTTTAGGGATTAGGGTTTGCTATTTCGGGTTTAGGGTTTAGGGCTTAGGGTTTGGGATTTAGGATTTAGAGTGTAGGGTTTAGGGTTTAGGGTGAGGTTTAGGGTTCAGGGTTTTGGGTTTTTGGTTTAGGGCTTAAGGAATAAGGTTTAGGGTTCAGGGTTTTGAGTTTTGGGTTTAGGGCTTAGGATTTAGGGTTCAGGATTTTTTGTTTTGGGTTTAGGGTTTAGGGTTTGGGGTTTTGGATTTAGAGTTTAGGCTTTAGGCTTTAGGATTTAGGGTTTGGGATTCAGTGTTTGGGGTTTAGGGTTTGGGGTATTGGATTTAGTTTCGGGTTTAGGGTTTAGGCTATTGGGCTTAGGGTTTTGGGCTTAGGGCTTAGGGTTTAGGGTTTGGGGTTTTTGATTTAGAGTTTATGGTTTAGGATTTAGGGTATTTGTTTACAGTTTAGGGTTTAGGATTTAGGGTTTAAGGTTTCCGGTTTATGGTATTGGGTTTAAGGTTTAGGGCTTAGGGCTTAGGGCTTAGGGTTTGGGGTTCGGGGTTTTGGATTTAGAGTTCATTGTTTAAGGTTTAGGGTTTAGGTTATTGGGATTACGATTTAGGGTTTAGGGATTGGGGTTTAAGCTTTAGGGTTTAGAGTTTTAAATTTTGGTTTTAGTGTGTGTCGTTATGGGTTTTGGGTTTAGGGTTTGGGATTTAGGATTTAGGGTTTGCGGTTTTGGATTTAGAGTTTAGGGTTTAGGGTTTAAGGTACTAAGTATAGGGTTTAGGGCAAAGGGTTTCGGGTTTGGGGTTTAGGGTTGAGGGTTTTAGATTTTCGATTTAGGGTCTAGGGTATGGCGTTTAGGGTTTATGGTTTAGGATTTAAAGTTTAGGCTTTGGGGTGTACGGTTTTGGGTTTTGGGTTTAGTGTTTAAGGATTGGGGTTTCGGATTCAACGTTTAAGGTTTAGGTTTACGGTTTTGGATTTAGAGTTTAGGGTTTAGGGTTTAAGGTATTGGCATTAGAGTTTATGGTTTAGGGTTTGGGGTCATGGATTGAGGTATAGGGTTTAGGGTTTAGGGTTTAGGTATTTTGATTTTGGGTTTAGCGTTTGGCATTAAGGGTTTAGGGTTTGGAGTTTAGTATTTAGAGTTTACGATTTAGGATTTAGGGTTTTGGATTTAGAGTTTAAGGTTTAGGGTTTAGCGTATTAGGTTTGAGGCAAAGGGTTTAAGATTTAGGGTTTAGGGTTTGGGGTTTAATGTGTAGCATTTAGGGTTTAGGGTTCAGGGTTTAGGGTTTTGGATTTAGGGTTTAGGGTTTAGGGTTTAGGGCTTAGGATTTTGGGTTTGCTTTTCTGGATTTAATGTTTAGGGTTTACGGTTTACTGTTCGAGATTCACCGTATAGGGTTCAAGGTTTGGGGTTTGGGATTTAGAGGTTAGGGTTTAGTGTTTAGCGTATTGAGTTTAGGGTTTAGGTTTTGGGGTTTAGGGTTTAGGGTTTTAGATTTTGGGTTTAGGGTTTAGAATTTATAGGTCAAGGTTTAGGACTTAAGGTTTACGGTTTTGGGTTTTGGGTTTAGGAATTATGGTTTAGGGTTTAGGGTTTCGCATTTAGCATTTAGGGTTTAGGGTTCAGAGTTTGGGGTTTTGGATTTAATGTTTAGGGTTTAAGGTTTCGGGTTTAAGATTTAGGGTATTGGGTTTAGGGTTTAGCGTTTAGGGTTTAGGGTGTAGGATTTAGAGTTAAGGGTTTAGGGTTCACCATTCGGGATTCAGCATTTAGGGTTTGGGGTTTGGGGCTTTGGATTTGGAGTTTAGGGTTTAGGGTTTAGCAAATTGGGATTAGGGGTAAAGGTTTTTGATTTTGGGTTTAGGGTTTGGCATTTAGGGTTTAGGGTCTAGGGTTTAGGTTTTAGTGTTTTTAGTTTAGGGTTTACAGTTTACGGTTTACGGTTTGGGATTCAACGTTTAGGGTTTAGGGTTTTGGATTTAGAGTTTATGGTTTAGGGTTTAGGGCTTATGGTTTAGGGTTTAGGGTTTAGGTTTTGGGGTTTGGGTTTAGGGTTTAGGTTTTTAGATTAGGGTTTAGGGATTAGCATTTAAGGTTTAGGATTTTGGTTTTAGCGTTTGTTGTTTAGGGTTTAGGGTTTGGGATTTAGGATTTCAGGTTTGGGGTTTTAGATTTAGAGTTTTGGGCTTAGCATTTAGGGTTTAGGGTTTAGGGCTTGGGGTCTAGGGTTTAGCATTTTAGATTTTAGGTTTAAGGTTTGTCGTTTAGGGTTTACGATTTAGGCTTTAGGGTTTAGGCTTTAGGCTTTAGGCTTTAGGGTTTAGGGTTTAATGTTCAGGGTATGGGGTTTTGGATTTAGAATTTAGGGTTTCGGGTTTAGGGTTTTGGATTTAGAGTTTAGGGTTTACATGTTAGGGTTTAGGGTTTAGGGTTTAGGGTTTAGGGTTTAGGGTTTAGGGGTAGGGTTTAGAGTTTAGGGTTTAGGGATTAGGATTCCAGATTTAGGGTTTTGGGTTTTAGGTTTTAGGTTTAATGGTCAGGTTTTGGGGTTTTGGATTTAGAGTTTACGATTTTGGGTTTAGGGTTTTAGGGTTTAGAATTTTAGATTTTGGGTTAGGGCTTGGTGTTCAGGGTTTAGGGTTTAGGGTTTTTGGTTTAGGATTTAGGGTTTAGGGTTTCGAGTTTAGGGATTTAGGTTTAGGGTTTAGGCTTTAGGGTTTGGGATTTAGGGTTTAGGGTTTATGGTTCAGGGTTTAGGGTTTTGGACGTAGAGTTTAGGGGTTAAGGTTTAGGGTATTGGGTTTAGCATTTAGGGTTTAGTTTTTAAGGTTTTCGATCTCGGGTTTAGGGTTTAATGTTTGGGGTATAGGGTTTAAGGTTTAGAGTTTGCAATTTAGAATTTAGGCTTTGGGGTTTTGGATTTAGCGTTTAAGGTGTAGGGTTTAGGGTATTAGGTTTAGAGTTTAGGGTTTGGGGTTTAGGGTTTGGCATTTAGGGTTTGTTGTTTAGGGTTTAGGGTTTAGGGCTTAGGGTTTAGGGTTTAGGATTTAGAGTTTATGGTTTCGAGTTTAGGGTTTAAACTTTAGGATTTAGGTTTGTGGTTCAGGGTTTAGAGAATTGGGTTTATGGTTTCGGATTTAGGGTTTAAGGTATAGGGTTTAGGGTTTGGGGTTTTGGATTTAGAGTTAAGGGTTTGGGATTTACGGATTGGGATTCAGCATTTAGGGTTTTGCGTTATGGATTTAGAGTTTAGGGTTGAGGGTTTAAGGTTTGGGATTCAGGGTTTAGGGTTTAGGGTTTTAGGTTTGGGGTTCTGGATTGATAGTTTAAGGTTTAGGGTTTCAGTTTTTAGGGTTTAGGGTGTTGGCTTTAGTGTTTAGGGCTTAGGGTTTAGGGTTTAGGTTTTGGGGTTTAGGGTTTTAGATTTCGGGTTAAGGGTTTGGCGTTTAGAGTTTTGGGTTTTGGATTTAATGTTCAGGGTTTAAGGTTTACGGTTTTGGGTTTTGGGTTTTGGGTTTAGGATTAAGCGTTTAGGGTTTTGGGTTTAGGGTTTAGGGTTTGGGATTAAGCGTTTAGGGTTTAGAGTTTAGGGATCAAGGCTTGGTGTTTTGCATTTAGAGTTTAGAGTTTATGGTTTCGGGTTTAGGGTATTGGGTTTACGGTTTACGGTTCAGGGTTTTGGATATAGAATTTAGGGTTAGGGTTTAGGGTTTAGGGAATTGGGTTTAGGGTTTAAGGTTTAAGGTTTAGGGTTTGGGGTTTATGGTTTAAGGTTTAAGGTTTTGGGTCTTAGATTTTGGGTTTAGGGTTTGCCATTTAGGGTTTAGGGCTTAAGGTTTGTTGTTTAGGGTTTAAGGTTTAAGGTTTAAGGTTTAAGGTTTAGGCTTTAGGGTTTAGTTTTTAGGATTTAGGGTTTAGGGTTTAGGGTTTGGATTCAGCATTTTGGGTTTAGGGTTTAGGGTTTCGGGTTTATGGTTTAGAGTTTGGGTTTTAGATTTTGGGTTTAGGGTTTGGTATTTAGGGTTTTGGGATTAGGGATTAGGGTTTAGGGTTTACCATATTGGGTTTATGGTTTAGGGTTTTGGGTTTGGGGTTTAGGGTTTATTGTTTAGGGTTTAGGGTTTGGGGTTTTGGGTTTAGGGTTTAGAGGTTTTGGGTTTAGAGTTTAGGGTTTAGGGTTTAGATATTAAGGTTTAGGGTTTAGGGTTTAGGGTTTAAGGATTAGGGTTTAGAGTTTAGGGTTTGGCATTTAGGTTTTAGGGTTTGGGATTCAAAGTTTAGGTTTTAGGGTTTACGACTTAGGGTTTTGTGTTTAGGGTATAGGGTTTAGGGTTTATGGTTCGCGGTTTAGGATTTAGGGTTTTGGGTTTGGATTCAGCATTTAGGGTTTAGGGTTCGTGGTTTAGGATTTAGAGTTTACGGTATAGGGTTTAGGGTTAACGGTATTGGGTTTAGGGTTTACGGTTAAGGATATTGGGTTTAGGGTTTAGGGTTTTAAATGTTGGGTTAACGGTTTGGTGTTTAGAGTTTAGGGTTTGTTGTTTAGGGTTAAGGTTTAGGGTTCAGGATCTACGGTTTTGGGTTTAGGGTTCATGGTTTAGGGTTTAGGATTTGTGGTTTAGGATTTAGGGCTTAGGGTTTAGTGTCTATGGTTTAGGGCTTTGGGTTTGGGCTTTAGGGTTTTTGGGTTTTAGATTTTGGGTTTTGGGTTTGGTGTCTAGGGTTTAGGGTTTAGGATTTAGTATTTAGGGTTTAGGTTTTAGGGTTTAGAGTTTATGGTTTAGGTTTAGGGTTTAGCATATTGGGTTTAGGGTGTAGGGTTTTGGGTTTGGGGTTTAGGGTTTACGGTTTACGGTTTAAGGTTTTAGATTTTGGGTTTAAGATTTGGGGTTAGGGTTTGGGGTTTTGGATTTAGAGTTTAGGGTTAGGGATTAGGGTTTAGGGTTTTGGATTTAGGATTTTTGGTTGGTGTTTTGGATTTAAAGTTTAGGGTTTAGGGTTTAGTGCTTAGGGGTTAGGGTTTAGGATTTTAAATTTTGGGTTTAGGGTTTGGCGTTTGTTGTTTGGGGTTAAGGGTCTAGCGTTTAGGGTTTTGGGTTTAGGTTTTAGTGTTTAGGATTTAGAATTTAGCGTTTTAGGTGTAGCATTTAGGGTTTACAGTTTAGGGTTTAGGATTCAGGGTTCAGGGTTTGGGGTTTTGGATTTAGAATTTAGAGTTTTGGGTTTAGGGTTTTGGATATTGAGTTTAGGGTTTTAGGTTTGGAGTTTACGGTTTACGGTTTACAGTTTTAGATTTTGGGTTTAGGGTTTCCGTTTAGGATTTAAGGTTTAGTGTTTGTTGTTTAGGGTTTTCGATTTATGGTATAGGGTTTCGGGTTTAGGATTTAGGATTTAGCATTTAGGGTTTCTGATTTAGGGTTTAAGGTTTACGATTTAAGGTTTAGGATTTTTGGTTTAGTGTTCAGGGTTTCAGGTTTTAAATTTAGAGTTTAGTGTTTAGGGTTTGAGGTTTAGGGTTTTGGATATGGAGTTTAGGGTTTAGGGTTTTAGATTTTAGGTTTAGGGTTTGGCAATTGTTGTTTAGGGTTTTAAATTTAGGGTTTAGGGTTTAGGGTTTATGGTTTAGGGTTTAGGGTTTAAGGTTTAGGGTTTGACATTTAGGGTTTAGGATTTAAAGTTTAGGTTTTAGTGTTTACGTTTTACGGTGTTGGGTCTAGGGTATAGGGTATAGGGTTTAGGGTTGGCGGTTTTGGATTTAGTGTTTAGGGTTTAGGGTTAAGGATTTGGTTCAGCGCTTAAGGTTTAGGGTTTGGGGTTTGGGGTTTTGGATTTAGGGTTTATAGTTTAGGGTTTATGGTTTAGGGTATAGGGTTTAGTGTTTAGGGTTTAGGGTTTGGGGTTTGGGGTTTGGGTTTATGATTTAGAGTTTAGGGTTTCGGGTTTAGGGTTTAGGGTTTTGGATTTTGGATTTTAGGTTTAGGGATTTGGGTTTAAGGTTTGGGGTTTTGTATTTAGAGTTTAGGGTTTAGGGTTTAGGGTTTTAAGGTTTAGGGTTTTAGATTTTGGGTTTAGGGTTTGGCGTTTAGGGTTTAAGTTATGTTTTTTCGGGTTTCGGGTTTAGGGCTTTAGGTTTAGGGTTAGGGTTTAGGATTTTTTTTTAGGGTTTAGGGTTTTTGGTTTAGCGTTTAGGGTTTAGGGTTTTGGATTTAGAGTTTAGGGTTTAGGGTTTTGGATATAGAGTTTAGGGTTTAGGGTTTAGGGTGTGGGGTTTTGGGTTTGGGGTTTTGGATTTAGAGTTTAAAGTTTAGAGTTTAGGGTTTAGGGTGTTAAATTTTAGGTTTAGGTTTTGGAGTTTACGATTTAGGATTTGGGATTGAGGGTTAGGCTTTAAGATTTAAAGTTTAGGTTTGAGGGTTTACGCTTTAGGGTTTTGGGCTTAGTGTATAGGGTTTAGGTTTTGCGGTTTTGGATTTAGAGTTTATGGTTTAGGTTTAAGGGTTTGGATTCAGCGCTTAAGGTAGGGTTTGGGGTTTGGGGTTTTCTCTTTAGAGTTTATAGTTTAGGGTTTAGGGTTTACAGTATTGGGTTTTGGGTTTTGGGTTTCGGGTTTAGGGTATAGGGTTTAAGGTTGAGGGTTGGGGGATTAGGGTTGAGGGTTTAGGGTTTTAGGGTTTAGGGTTTAGGGTTTTGGGTTTAGGGTATCCATTTAGAGTTTAGGGTTTGTTATTTAGGGTTTAGGGTTTAGGTTTTTGGGTTTATGTTTTAGGATTTAGGGTTTAGGGTTTAGGGTTTAGGGTTTAGCATAATTGGTTTAGGATATAGGGTTTAGTGTTTGGGGTTTAGGGTTTAGGGTTTTTGGTTTAGGGTTTATGTTTTAGGGTTTAGGATTTTGGGCTTGGGGATTTGGGTTTAGGGTCTGGGGTTTTGGATTTAGTGTTTTGGGTCTAGGGTTTAGGGTTTGGATCAGCGTTTAGGGGTTAGGATTTAAAGTTTAAGGTTTAGGGTTTTAGATTTTGGGTTTAGGGTTTAGGGTTTGTTGTTTAGGGTTTCGGGTTTAGGGTTTAGGGCTTAGGGTTTAGGGCTTAGGATTTAGGACTTAGTGTTTAGGGTTTAGTGGTTATGGTTTAGGGTTTAGGGCTTAGGGTTTTTGGCTTTGGGTTTAGGATTTAGGGTTTTTGGCTTAACGTTCAGGGTTTGGGGTTTTGGATTTAGAATTTAGTGTTTAAGGTTTTGGATATAGACTTTAGGATTTGGAGTGTGGGGTTTTGGATTTAGAGTTTAGGGTTTGGAATCAACGTTTAGGGTTTAGGGTTTGTTGTTTAGGATTTAGGGTTTATGTTTAAGGTTTGGGATTTAGGATTTTGGGTTGGGCTTTTCGATTTAGGGTTTAGGGTTTCGGGGTTTAGTGTTTTAGATTTTGGGTTTAAGGTTTGCGTTTAGTGTTTAGGGTTTGTTATTAAGGGTTTAGGGTTTTAGGTCGAGGATTTCGGGGTTTGGATTTAGGATTTAGCCTTTAAGGTTTAGGATTTAGGGTTTAGGGTGTAGGATTTAGGGCTTTTGGTTTATGGTTCAGGGTTTGGGGTTTTGGATTTTGAATTTAGGGTTTAGGGTTTAGGGTTTTGGATATAGAGTTTAGGCTTTAGGGTTTAGGGTTTTAGATTTTCAGTTTAGGGTTGGCATTTAGGGTTTAGGGTTTATTTAGGGTTTACGCTTTAGGGTTTCGGATTTTGGGTTTAGTGTTTAGGGTTTAGGATTTAGGATTGATGGTTTACAGTTTAGGGTTCAGGATCTAATGTTTAGTGTTTAGGGTTTATGGTTTAGGGTTTGCGTTTAGGTTTTAGGGTTTAGGGTTTAGGGTTTATCGTTTAGCGTATAGGGTTTCGAGTTTGCGGTTTTGGATTTTGAGTTTAGGGTTTCGAGTTTAGGGTTTGGATTCAGCATTTAGGGTTTAGGGTTTGGGGTTTTCGATTAAGAGTTTAGTGTTGACCGTTTAGGGTGTTTGGCTTCGAGTGTCGGGTTTAGGGGTTAGGTTTAGGGTTTTAGATATTGGGTTTGGAGTTTAGGGTTTAGGGTTTGATGTTTTAGATTTAGAGTTAAGGGTTTACGGTTTACAGTTTGGTATTAAGTGTTTAGGGTTTACGGTTTACGGTTTGGGGTTTTGGATTTAGAGTTTAAGGTTTATGATTTATGGTTTAGCATATTGGGTTTATGATTTAGGTTTTGATGGTTTGGGGTTTAGGGTTTATGGTTTATGGATTAGGGTTTTAGATTTTGGGCTTAGGGTTTGGCATTTATGGTTTAGGGTTTAGGTTTTACGATTTACGATTTAGGTTTTGGGTTTTGGGTTTAGGGTTAAAGGTTTTGGATATAGATTTAAGGTTTAGGGTTTAGGGTTTAGGGTAATGAGTTTAGGGTTTTAGATTTAAGGTTTAGGGTTTGGGGTTTAGGGTTTAGGGTTTGGCGATTAGGGTTCAGGGTTTTGGGTTTAGCGTTTCGGGTTTACTATTAAGTATTTAGGATTTAGAGTTTAGGTTTTAGGGTTTAGGGTTTAAGGTTAAGGATTTAGGATTTACGGTTTAGGGGTTAGTGTTCAGGGTTTGGGGTTTTGGATTTTGAATTTAGGGTTTACAGTTTTGGATATAGAGTTTAAGGTTTAAGGTTTTAGATTTTAGGCTTAGGGTTTGGCATTTAGGGTTTAAGGTATGTTGTTTAGGGTTTATGGTTTACAGTTTAGGGTTTAGGTTTTAAGGTTTAGGGTTTAAGGTTTGGCATTTAGGGTTTATGCTTTAGGATTTCAAGTTTAGGTTTTAGGGTTTTGGGTTTTGGGTTTGGGGTTTTGGATTTAGAGTTAAGGGTTTATGGTTTACCATTTAGGATTCAGCATTTAGGGTTTAGGATTTAGGGTTTGCGATTTATGGTTTATGGTTTAGGGTTTGTTATTTAGGGTTTTGGGTTTTGGGTTTGGGGTTTTGGATCAAGAGTTAAGGGCTTATGGATTACGGTTTTGGATTCAGAGTATAGGGTTTAGGGTTTGGGGTTTGGGGTTTTGGATTTAGAATTTAGGGTTTAGGGTTTAGCATATTGGGTTTATGGTTTAGGGTTTAGGGTTTAGCATATTGGGTTTATCATTTAGGGTTTATGGTTTGGGGTTTAGGGTTTAGGGATAAGGGTTTTAGATTTTGGGTTTAGGGTTTGGCGTTCAGGGTTTAGGGTAAGGGTTTACGATTTAGGGTATTAGGTTTAGGGTTTTGGATTTAGGATTTTGGGTTGTGGTTTTGGATTTAGAGTTTAGGGTTTAGGGTTTATAATTTAGTGTTTAGGGTTTAGGGTTTATGATTTACGATTTACAGATTATGGTTTATGGTTTACGGTTTAGGGTTTCGGGTTTCGGGTTTAGGGTTTAGTGTTTTCGATTTTGGGTTAAGCTTTGTTGTTTAGGGTATAGGGGTTAGGGTTTAAGATTTTGGGTTTAGGCTTAGGGTTTAGGATTTAGGGTTTAGGGTTTACCATGTTGGGTTTAGGGTGTACGGTTTAGGGTTTAGGGTTTCGAGTTTTGGTTTTAGGGTTTGGGGTTTATGGTTTTGGATTTTGGGGTTAGGGTTTTGGGTTTTGAATTTAAAGTTTAGGGTTTAGGGTTTAGCGTATTGGGTTTATGGTTTATGGTTTGGGGTTTGGGGTTTAGGGTTTAAGGATTAGGGTTTTAGTTATTGGGTTTAGGGTTTAGGGCTTGCAATTTAGGGTTTACGGTTTACGGTTTACGATTTAGGGTTTTGGGTTTAGGGTTTAGGGTTTAGGGTTCAAGGTTTTGGATATAGAATTTATGGTCTTGGGTTTAGGGTATTGGGTTTAGGGTTTAGGGTTTAGGGTTGAGGGTTTGGGGTTTAGTGTTTAGGGTTTCAGGTTTGGATTCAGCATTTACGGTTTAGGGTTTAGATTTTGGGTTTAGGGTTTGGTGTTTAGGGTTTAGGATTTAGGGATTAGGGTTTTGGGTTTTGGGTTTAGGGTTTAGGAGTTAAGATTTAGAGTTTAGGGTTTAGCGTATTGGGTTTACGGTGTAGGGTTTGGGGTTTGGGGTTTGGGATTTAGGGTTTTGAGTTTAGGATTTGGCTTTTGAATTTTGTGTTTAGGGTTTTGGGTTTAAGGTTTGGGGTTTTCCATTTAGAGTTTAGGGTTTAGGGTTTAGTGTTTGGCTTTTAGGGTTTAGGATTTAAAGTTTGGGGTTTAGGGTTTAGGGTTTAAGGTTTAGGGTTTCGGATTTAGGGTTTGCGATCTAGGGTTTAGGGTTTAGGATTTAGGGTTTGCGGTTTTGGATTTAGAGTTATTGTTTAGGGTTTTGGGATTGGATTCAGTATTTAGGGTTTACGATTCAGGGTTTAGGGTTTTGAATTTAGAGTTTAAGGTTTAGGGTTTAGGGTTTACGATATTGGGTTGAGGGTTTAAGATTTAGGGTTTTAGATGTTCGGTTAAGGGTTTGGTGTTTAGGGTTTAGGGTTAATGATTTATGGTTTAGGGTAGAGGGCTTAAGGTTTAGGGTTTAGGGTTTAGGGTTTTGGATTTGGGGTTTAGGGTTTTGGATTTAGAGTTTAGGGTTCATGGTTTAGTGTTTAGCATATTAGGTTTATGGTTTACGGTTTATGGTTTAGGGTTTCGGGTTTAGGGTTTAAGGATTAGGGTTTTAGATTTTGGGTTTAGGGTTCTTCCTAAAGTATTATATATTAAAGTATTTGTATATGTGTGTGTGACTACAGGTAAACAGGCACTAGAGGGTATCCATGTGATGACAAGAGATACGCCGAACAGTACAACAAATGGGGTAAGTTGTTGATTGAGTCCAAGGTTTGGTTTACCCTATTAAATTAGAAACTCATTAAAGAAATCGTATAGAAATTGTTACTAAACGTCGACGTTTTCTGGTAATTGAACTTAGGAAAGGCCTTAGAGCTAGGTTTTGATCTAATCAAGGGTTTGGGTATTAAATAAGGATTAGAAAGATCTCATAAATTGATTAGTGAGTCATAGGGAGGTTCACAATATCTAGTAAAGTGAGTTTAGGATAGAAATGGGTAGATAGAGTCAGAATCCCGGATGAGAGTTCGGGAAGAGAAACAAGTCAGAAAAGATTTGCCCGTTGAGGCCGTTGGCCTAGCCTGGCATTAGGGTCAGTTAAAAGATTAAAAGATTTGCTCGTTGAGGCCATTGCCCTAGCCTGGTACTAGGGTCAGTTAAATATTAAAAGATTTGCCCGTTGAGGCCATTGCCCTAGCCTGACACTATGGTCAGTTAAAAGATTAAAAGATTTGCCCGTTGAGGCCATTGCCCTAGCCTGGCACTAGGGTTAGTTAAATATTAAAAGATTTGCTCGTTGAGGGCATTGCCCTACCCTAGCACTAGGGTCAGTTAAGTGATTTATAGTTTTCAAATGATATGTTAAAAGTGATTGCTTGTTTATGAGAAGCATGATAGAAAAGCATGATCTGTAGGTTTATCTTTGATTTTAATGTTATATTAATATTGAATTATCGTAATATAACATTTGATAAACTAGATTTTCATGCGCATGTGATTGTGGGTGTTTCCCTTTCCCCAGCTGTAGTGGTACACACCGCTACGCCGAGTGTGTGGTTGCTGCATGTGAATAGGTTAGATCGTACATTTTAAGACGTACAGTCAATATTATATGAATAATTATAATATGAGTGTTGATATATATATATCTATACACTAGGCTGAGCTGAAGTGGTCTTGAGCGAACCGTGGATTGCAGGTTAATTAGACCACCAGTGAGGTGTGGCCACTATTATGATTATATATATTGATTGTATAGCAAGGTAGTTGTGAACACCTCACTTTGACCAGCTGAAAATATAATAAGAACAAAAACAAAACAAGGAAAAATAAATAAAAATGATCAAAATAAAAAGGGCGTCACGACGTTAAGAGCGGGCCGACGCGACGACACACCCACACATCGCGACGGGTTGCATATTTATGACGTATCCGGGATCGTATCTGCACGATACCCGTCGCGACGGTAAATGATAGGCGTGGCGACGGGTTTGCCATTAATGGCCGGATTTCTTTCCCGGAATAGTTTTCCTGACCTACTATAAAATAATCCCCGCATCACTTGTCAAGGGGACGGAAAGAGGCTGAGAGTAGAGAATAAGAAGCAAGCAGGTAGAATACGCACTATGATTAATACTTCATTCTTTCTTTGATTTTGTTCAAATTGGTTTGGCTACTGGAAGTGATTTTTTTTACAAACAGATTCCTCTGATTCACATCCTCCAAAAGTGTTATCACCCTCTTTCTTGTTTTCTTCTTCTCTAAAAAGCTAAAAGGGTCCCGACGGGTTCCCACTACCGTCGCAACACCCCCTCCCCCCCCCCCCCCCCCCCCGTTAATAGGGCCGTCGCGACGGCTTCTCCCAAAGTCGTGACGGTCCTTGTTTTACGACAGTAAGTTGCGATGGTAGAGCCTACCCGTCACGACCCCCTGTCTTTTGGGGGATAAAAAAGGTTTTATCAATTGCTTGCTCAATAAGAAAATGATTACATAATCTAGTGTCACCAAGAGACTTGGTCTTTATAGGAGCGTTAGCCTTCACGCCATCTGGGTATTACGCCTGATGAGCCCTCACACACGCACTCTCTTTGTTCCATGATGTCTTGTATGGTAGATAGGTACCAAAAGGCATTGGCCTCTCTAGGTACGTTGCACTGGGAGGCCATCTGAGTGTTCGCTTGATGAGCCCCCCCCCCCCTTCACTCACACACTTGAATGTCACAGGAACTACGTGGGCTTCGATTCCTCCTTGAGGGTACGTAGGCCCTAGGCTTTTATCCTAGGTCAAGCCCTCCCTCTTTCTTTTCTTCATTTTCCCCCATAATTGTATATATTTTTAAGGCCAAATAGTTTTAACATTAATTTAGGGTAACTGTCTTCGGACGGGGGAAGAAGGGTGCCTAACACCTTCCCTTCATCCCAATCAGACTCTTGAACCCAACTTTTTATGAAAATTCATTTCACCCAACATTTGAACTTATTTTTCTTTTTCCAAATTTTGATTGAAAATTTGGTGGCAACTCCCGTCAAAGGCTCAGGTCTTCACAGTTGGCAACTCCACTAGGGACTTCTCAATAAGAGAGTTAAGCCCTTTTCTTTCAAAATTAATATTAAGATTGTTTGGCCTCCTATATTTGTTTGTATATATCTTTGTATACTTGTGGTTTCGTTGTCTCTTTTTGTCGTGTTTCCACCTTCGAGTGGAAGGGAATGGTAGTTATGATACTCCATGAATTCACAAATGCACTATTTATACTTATTACAACCTATCGGCTCCTACACCTGGAGTACGTCCAAATAAGTAGAATGGGATATGAGAATCTTTCCCTGTTGGGCTTAGGCCTACAGAGGTTGACCTATCTATCCTACTTAGATTGTTACTTGCCTTAAGGGTTGATTCGGGTAGACTGTTCTGTGACAGGATCCTCCCTTAAGTCAAGGTCTCTACCTCTAGTAAGGGCAATCTAAGGGCCTTTTAGGGTATCTAGATCCCAAGCTAAACCATGTACAAGTTGACCTTAAAAACCTACCAATATTAGGTCAGTCAATTTTAGAGACCTTAGGAGCCTAACCTGTAGGACACAAGGAGCGAAAACCCCCATATTGCACGCATTGCATATAATCTCTTGTATAACTTATATACTAACCTTCTTTTTCCTCTTCTTAGGAGATTAGCTTTTCTACTTTTTCTTTCTTCAAAACAAAACCTTTCGAAATGGCATCAGAACATGTAACGGCCTTTTACGCCCCTACAAGCTTGGCTGTCACTGGGAGGAGAATTCAAATTAAGGTCCAAGCCAATGCTGTGGCCGACTTAATCAAGATGAGGTAATACTTACCAAGAGATAGCTCAGAAAATTTCGAGGCCGGTATGGGGATATTTTAGATCTACTGGACATAAAATTCATGGAAGAAGCTCTACAAGCACTCCTACAGTTTTGGGACAACAAATTGAGAGCTTTCATATTCCCCAACTTCATGTTTTCACTCGTGCCATATGAGTATGTCGGGCTATTAAGAAGCCCTCTCCTCTCCACCAGTCAAGTGTACAGGCTTTCAGGGACTCTATCGACCCAAAAGGAGATCGTCGATTTACTCCGGGTTGCTGAAAAGAAGGCCGTCATTAGAAACCATGCTCAAGGTGGAACTCTCTCCGCCAAGTTCCTTTTGGAACACATGGAGGCCATGAGGAGAAAAGGAGATTGGACAATTTTTGGGAGGGTGCTGGCTCTTTCAGTCTATGGACTTGTCCTTTTCCCCACTACACTGGATGTGGTCAACTTATCTTTTATTGGGGTCTTTCTAGCCGTTGAGAGATACAGAATAAACCCCATACCCGCCATTTTTGCAGAGACAGTAGGTTCCCTTACCTATTGTCAGGTAGGAAAAGGAAAGAAGCTTCAGTGTTGCCTACAACTCCTCACAGTTTGGCTAGCTAATCATATCTTCGGCAAAGGGGGTATTCTACCAGAGGAATTCTGGAAGTAAATCATCACCCCTTGCGAGATTTTTCTCGACGAGATGAACTTCGCTTGTATAATGTTGAATCACAAGGACCTATAGGGACAAAATGGTGGATACATTTCTTGGCTCAAGTTAAGGAAAAAGATACCCGTCGGAAACTGGTCTGGTGGTTAAGTGAGGAGGTGCTGTACAGCTGTGGCCCGTTCTTCAATGTGCCATTAGTAGGACCAAGGTTTGCAGCCAATTATAATCCCTCCTTGGCACACTCCCAGCTAACGTTTGGTTAGGACGTACCCGCGGAATAATTGGTGCGCTCATTCTTACACTCCCTCAATGGACCTGACTCTATACATGGCATCACCATTTCAAAGGCCTGGGACCATATGCACTTTAAAGGCAAAGCTAAGTTGGGGAGTCGAGGGCTAGCACCAACTAATGACTTTAAAGTCTGGCTGAAAGAAAGAATCAATGACAAGGTGGTGGAGAGATTTGTACCACTAGACCCTCTCCTAGGAAATGATCAGTTGAAGATCGAAAAAGCTCTAAAGAGAAAGATCGACGAGCATAAGGATACACTGGAAAATCTCGAAACCCAAAGGGATAGGAAAATGAAAGCCATCCGCTAAGCAGAAAGAGAATACGTCAGCGTAAGGGCCGACAACGAAGACATTCGCATGAATTCTCCTTTGTTGACAGAGAACAAGAGCCTCAAGGAAATAAATCGTAAGTTAAGAGAAGAACTGGCTGAAAATGAAAGAAGTTGGGAAAAACTCATGAGGATTGAAATCCAAGTTAAAGAAGGTAAGGATCAAGCACTAGAGGCTGGAGTCAGAGATTTGGAGGCCCACAATCAAGAGCTACGGTCCAACTCCTCGACTATAATCCGCTTACTCAAGACCAACTCGATAGGGCCTTACTCCAAATCCAAGCTATGGGCCTAGCAATGGAAAACCTGCAAGAAAAATGCGAAGCAAGGGAAAAGATGGTGAAAGAACTAGAAAGAGATATCAAACCATGGAAGAACGATGCAATCCAGCTGCATAATAAAATCGAGCAGATGGCTCGATTAATCAACATGTTCGTCCCGTCTGTCATTGATGCCTTCAAGAAAGTTGAATGGCGAATCAACTTGCCACATGTCCCGCCCGAATTGGAAGAGCTCATAGTGTTTGGCTGCATATTAATCAACAAGTGGATAAGCATGTAGCATAGGGTGAAAGACCAAGATAGCTGCATGATGGGCCCATAGCTTTCATAGCACTTTATCAACTGTTCCCATCATTGAATTTTGTATTTATGAATGGGAATAAGGATGTTTTGATCACCATATGAATTAATAAACCATGCAATTTTGCTTTCCTTATTTATATGCTTTTCTATTGTTTTCTGGTTCTATTCTCTATTTAAATAATAAAATGGGTTTACGTTAATATCAGTAAATATGGCACCTAAAATCCACCTAGCTGAGAAGTCAGGGAACGTTCACACTCAGCTGGAAGAAAGAAGGCATGCTCTAAATAGAAAAGAGTTGGAATTTCTCAAACAAGAAAACAAGATCCTCAAAGCAGAAATAACAGCGCAAAAGCGCTCACACTTGAAAAAAGAAAAGGAACTTCGCTAACAGGCCGAGAAATATCGCCTGGAATCACTTTAGAACAAGCAGCTGCCATCCAATTTTCATCACGCATACTGCGAGATGTGTCGCTGGGCAGACTTGGAAAAGCTCCAAAGGCTATATCTTGAAGAACAAGCAGAGAAAGAAGCTACTAAGAAGTAGATTACAGGGAAAATATATGTAAAAGACTCCTCATAGGAAATAATATAAGGAGGAGCATCCTTAAAAAAAATTTCAAATAAATAAAATTTACTATTTTTATCTCTACCCTGTGTTTTCCACTCTCTCAAAAGCTCGAGCTGGTCGGTTATGACAATTGCATGATGAACGTAGTTCTCATAGAAAATTATCAACCTTCTTCTTCTATTGAGTATTCTAACTCATAGAGGGATTGAAGGGAGATTTTTTAGGTGCTAAATTCACTGATATTAACAAAATAACCCAACTTGAAAACAAATTTAAATGTTACTGAGGAAATTTGGTCTAGCAGGTTTTTCAAAATAGCTCAGTCAAGCAATCAGTACTTCACTCGAACACGGAAAGCACAAATGGACTCCCAAGCAGCGGAATCTGTGGCAAGAATAGCAGAAATAGAAAAAAGCCTAGACATGACTAAGTCTCAGGTAGCAACTTTGAACGACAAAATGGATCAAATATTGGCCTACCTAGGAGGAGGCCATCAAGAGCAAGGGGAAGAAGCTTCCAAAGGAAAAAAAGTTCCCCAGGTCATAATACCCGGAGACCACGAGGAAGAATATGTTAAAGAAACATCTATAGAAGAGTCACCCAAGGATCATGAATCCAAGACTAATGAAGGGATCTCTATCAACGTAGCTGCAGTAATGGCCGCCCTAAAGGCCCAACAGGACAAGCAGAACCAGGAGAAGGAAGATGGGGACACAATTAGGGAACAAATAGAAAAAGAGGTAAATCGTGCACTCAAGATGGTCACTAGAACAGAAGATGAAGATGAGGTAGCTCTATTTAGCTTCCCTAAAATCCAAATTCCCCCCAAATTCAAGCTTCCACTTTTCGAAAAGTACGATGGTTTGTCAAACCCAGATCATCACGTCAAAGGGTATTGCGTAACTATGGCCACATATAGCTCTAAGCTAGCATTCTTGCTCGCTCACTTTCACAATAGTCTGAAGGGAGCCGCGTACAAATGGTTCATGAGACAAGAAAATGAGACCATGAAGTCATGGGCCACGATGGTAAAAGCCTTCTATAACAATTTCAAACATAACATCCACAGTGAAATGACTAAGGAAAGTATGGTGGCTCTAAAGAGAGGAAGCAATGAAACCTTCCGAGAATACGCCTCCTGGTGGAAGGAGGCCTCGGTGGATGTCCAACCTCCAATGAACAAAAGAGAAACATGCCGCTACCTCGTCAAGGCATTAGGTGATCCAGCTTACGAGGTTCTGGCAATCTTACCACATTAGGATTTTGCGGATTTGGTCGCCATAGGGGAAGACATTGACGCAAGAAACAAAGAGACGCCTCCGCCCAAAAAGAATTTCACTCCCAACTATGGGAAAAAGAAGGAAGAAGGAACCGCCTTTACGCCAAATGCGTCAAAAACATTTTCGGTTAATGCCGTGGGGACTTCTCAGCAAAACCAGGCACCAAAAAAATAATAGAATAAACAATCGGGACAGAGAGTTACCCGAGCTTGGTCTCACACGAACTGAATTGTTCGAGCACCTTAAGGAGCAATAGATGATGTGCGCTCGGCCAGGAAAGAACTGGGAACCCTCAGACCCGGCCTGGTACAAACCAGAATTAACCTGCATATACCACCAAGGCACCAAAGGACACTCAATCGACACATGTGACCTCTTTAAAACACACGTCCTGCAGATGATAGATGCAGGATGGATTAACCTTCCAAACATCACCAAAAACCCCTTGCTTGAGCATGGGGTTAGTACTATAGAAAGAGAAGGATGGACAAACAAAGAGCTGGCCCATGTGTCTTTTTCCCTCGAACAAATATATAAAGCCCTGGCAGAAGCTGGTCATGTACCACGTCTCAAACAATATAATGTGTTTTCTTGCTATTATCATCGGACCATCGGCCATTCGACTAACGAGTGTAAGCTTTGGAGAAAACAAGTACAACACTACATGACCATGGCAATAGTGATAGTAAAAAGTGGAAAGCTTGAGATTTAGGTATGCACAACCTCTCACCAAAAAGGGAAAGTATTGCCATTTACTCTCGAAATCCCCAACATGGGACCCTCCTCACCGACTCTGAAATCATCACCCCTCTTTACAATTAGAAAACCCAGAGCACCAAAAATAACACGCCCACAAATGACCATCTATCTGCCAAAACCCACACCATACGCCTACAATAAAGCTGTACCTTGGTGATATCAAGCCATTATGGAAGTTGATGGAGCCAAGATAGAAATAGGAGGAATCCTCGCAAGTGCCAATGTGACGCCTGGGCAGGGATTCACTAGAAGCGGAAGGCTATACGCAAGAAACATGACAGCAACCTCAAAAACCCTCGATGCAGAAAAAGAAAAAGGGCTTGATAACCAACCAGAAGAGGAGGGGGCAATTTTGAGAAAGAATTCCTAAGCATAGTTAAGAAAAGCGATTACAATATCGTAGACCAATTAAGGAAAACTCCGTCTAAAATTTCCATGCTGGCTCTTATGCTAAATTCTGATATGCACCGTCAAGCTCTCCTCAAGACATTAGCGGACACACATGTCCCAAAGGAAATCTCGCCAGAGAAAATGGTGAACTTAGTAGATGCTGCTAGACATGCTTCCACCCTTTCTTTCTCTGAGGAAGAGATTAGCCCAGGGATGAAAGCATTGCATATCACTGTGAAATGATATGGATTCACGATAGCAAAAGTACTTATAGACGGAGGGTCAGCCCTGAACGTCTTGCCTATCACTACCTTTCAGTAGCTTCCTGTAGAATCAACACGAATCGATGCAAGTAATATGATTGTCCGGGCTTTCGATGGAACCAGAAGAGAAGCCATGGGAGGAGTTACCCTTCCAATCGAAATAGGGCCCCTCACCTTCGACATCACATTCCAACTAATGGAAGTTGACGCCGCATACACTATGCTATTAGGGCGCCCCTACATCAATGAGGCTAAGGCCGTACCCTCTACTCTCCATCAAAAGATCAAATTCCTCAAAGAAGGAAGAGTCATCACTATCAGAGGGGAAGAGAGCATGTTAATCAGTCACCCCTCTCCCGTGCCCTTCAATGACAGTATTGAAGAGTCTACGGAATCCTCTTTCCAAGGATTGGAAATAGAAAGGCAACCTAAGGAAACCTTCCAAATCAACATCGTAGCTTCCAAAATTATGGCAAGACAAGGCTACAAACAAGGGCGAGGTCTGGGTCCCTCGATGACTGTGATATCACGATGCATCGAGCCCAAAGAACGAGAGGCCTTAGTTGGATTAGGATACACTAAGGCTTCCCAAGATTAAAGTAACCAAAAGGAAAACGTTCCACTCACCTAAAGGTTCGTGCCAGCCGAAAAGGACAATTGTGTCTCGGCCATTGGAGAAGAAGAAGCAACATGCGATAACTCCCTCATATGGTGTGCAGCTGAGGAAGCGGATCAAAAGAACTGGGAAGCAGACTGGATCCTGACAGTCAATAGTTCCAAGTAATATAAGAATTGTAATTGATCTAGAGTGGAGCTCTAAACTCATATCAAAGAATAATACACATATGAGCTTATCTATTGTCATTTATCAACTTTTAAATAAGAAATGGCTGGCATATTTTACTAAAATTTTGTATGTATTCTCTTCTTTCAAAGCTCTCTCCTTCGCCTCTTAATTCATGTTCTTTTTTTACCCTAAGGGAATTAGCATTCTCCGAGACTCCGCCCCATTTGACGATCCCTGATTTTTATAAACATTGGGATAATGAACATATGCAAAATGAGAATGATCCTGATGAAGAAGAGACTCCACCAGTCTTTGCCAAAATAGTTGAATGAGATGGAAAAGGAATAGTCCCACACCAAGAAGAAATCGAACTTATAAACTTGGGGACTGAGAAAGAAAAGAAGGAAGTAAAAATTGTGGACAATCCGGAAAGGGAAGAATTAATATCTCTATTAAGGGAATACTCGGATGTATTTGTATGTTCTTATCAAGACATGCGTGGGCTAGATTCAACAATTGTAGACCACAAAATACCAACATTCCCCCATATAAAACTAAAGAAGCAAAAATTAAGACATATGAAACCCGATTTGTCCCTCAAGATAAAAGAGGAAGTACAAAAACAATGGGGCGCTGGTTTTCTGGAGGTATCAATCTATCCAGAATGGATGGCCAACATAGTACCGGTCCCTAAAAAAGACGGGAAAGTACGAATGGGTGTTGACTACAGGGACCTCAACAGGGCCTCTCCCAAAGATGATTTCCCACAACCACACTTCGATGTGTTGGTGGATAATACGACTAGAAGTTTCCGCTACTCATTCATGGATGGGTATTCAGGCTACAACCAAATTCTCATGCACCCTGAGTATAAGGCCAAGACTACCTACATTACACAATGGGGGACCGATTGTTCTAAAGTGATGCCATTCGGACTCAAAAATGTGGGAGCAACCTACCAAACGGCCATGGTGGTTCTATTCCATGACATGATTCACAAAGAAGTCAAAGTCTACATAGACGACATGGTGGCCAAGTCTGCAGAGGGGGAAAGTCATGCCAAGGTCTTGAATAAGCTATTTGATAGACTCCGAAAATTTAAACTACGACTCAACCCCAACAAATGTGTCGTTGGGGCGCAGTCGGGCAAACTTCCCGGGTTTATTGTAGGTCGAAAAGGAATCGAAGTCGATCCTGACAAGATCAGAGCCATCAAGGAGATGCCACCCCCACCACAGAGAACCAGATACAGAGCTTCTTAGGCAAGGTAAATTACATTGCTCGATTCATTCGTAACCTGACGGCCACGTGCACCCCTCTCTTTAAACTTCTCAAGAAGAAGCAATCGCTAGAGTGGAACGCAGAATGTCAATCCGCATTTGACGCAGTAAAAGAGTACCTTACTAACCCACCAGTGTTAGTTCCGCCTACGCCAGGAAGTCCTCTAATATTATACCTGACTGTCTTAGAGGAATCAATGGGAGCCATCCTAGGACAATACAATCCTACAACAGGAAAAGAAAAAGCCATATACTATCTGAGCAAGAAATTCAACACAAACGAGTCACGATACTCTTTGGTCGAGAAAACATGTTGCGCTCTTGCATGGACGGTACGACGACTAAGACACTACATGCTTTACTATGAGACATTCCTCATATCACGGATGGATCAAACGAAATACATTTTTGAAAGCCCGCATGTGTCTGGACGAATTTCCAAGTGGTAGGTGATACTAGCGGAATATGACATTCAACATGTCACCCAAAAATCCGTCAAGGGGAGCGCCATAGCAGATTATCTTGCTGGCAACCCATTTGACGAAGAGCATATTCCAGAGTATCAGTTCCCAGACAAAGGGTTGAATACCATAGAGGGAGAATTTTGCGCAATAACCTGGGAGATCTTCTTTGATGGGGCAGTTAAGGTCTTGGGAAATGGGATCGGAGCCGTCCTTATATCTCCAGATGGGAGACAATTTCCAATTGCGATCAAGCTAGATTTCGAATGTACCAATAACATGGCGGAATACGAGGCCTGCATTTGTGGACTACAAGCTGCTATAAGACTAAAAGTCAAAGAAATAGAAGTCTTTGGCAATTCGGCCTTGATAATCAACGAAAACAAAGGGGAATGGCAAACCAAGGATCCTAAGTTAATCCCATACCAAAAGTTCCTCACAGAACTAACAAGCCAATTCAGGTCCATAAACTTCCATCACTTGCCAAGATGTAAGAACTCATTCGCCGACGCTCTGGCTACCTTGGCAGTAATGCTTAATATCAATTGCGGGGTCACACTCCAACCCATTAGGATGGAATACAAAAACACAAAAATTCATTGCTCGATGGTTGAACCAGAACACGATGGTCTCCCTTGGTTCTATGATATTCAGGCATATATAGAAAGACAGGAATATCCGGATGGAGTCAATGAAAGTGAAAAAAGGACCCTCCGACGACTAGCCACAAGCTTCTTTCTCAATGGGGGGACATTGTATATGAAGAGACCAGACGGAGTTCTACTTCGTTGCGTTGATGCATCTGAAGCCAATCAGATTTTGATAGAAATTCATGAAGGGGTATGCGGAACTCATTCTAATGGGCATACTTTGGCACGCAAAATCCAAATAATGGGGTATTTCTGGATGACGCTCGAAAGTGACTGCATTGAATACGTCCGCAAGTGTTATAAGTGCCAAATCTATGCAGATAAAATCAATGCTCCCTCAACGATGCTGCATAATATGACTACCCCGTGGCCTTTCTCTCTATGGGAAATTGATATTATCGGTCCCATAAACCCAAAAGCATCAAACGGTCATCGCTTCATCTTAGTGGCAATTGACTATTTTACCAAATGGATAGTAGCAAATTGTTATGCCAAAATTACACAAAAAACATTTGTGCGATTCCTGAAGGCCAATATCATTTGCAGATATGAAGTCCCAGAAAGAATAATTACTGATAATGGGACCAATCTAAATGGAACTGAAGTGCAAAAGATCTGTGAAAACTATGGGATAAAACAACACAATTCAGTACCATATCGTCCTCAGATGAACGGTGCGGTGGAAGCGACTAATAAAAATATAAAGAAGATCTTAGAAAACATGACCACTACGTACAAAGATTGACATGAAATTCTCCCCTTTGCCCTGCTGGGATATCGCACTATCGCCCGCTCCTCAACAGGAGCCACTCCTTTTTCGTTAACATACGGTATGGAGGCAGTCCTACCCGTAGTAATCCAAGTCCCTTCCCTGCGAATCATCGTGGAAGCCAACCTCGATGAAAACCAATGGATACTACACCAATATGATCAGATTAGCTTGATTGACAGAAAACACCGAAAAGCTATATGTCACGGGCAGCTCTATCAGGCAAGGGTAGCCCGAGCCTTCAACAAAAAGGTACGACCTCGCTCATTTGAAGAAGGAGACTTGGTAGTAAAAATGATTCTACCGAACCAGAATGACCCAAGAGGAAAATGGGCTCCAACGTACGAAGGACCATTCAGGGTCAAGCACGCATTCTCAGGCGGCGCCCTCATCATAGAAGACCTAGACGGAAAAGAATACGGTCGACTAATTAACTCTGACTCAGTTAAAAGGTTCTACGCATAAAGAAGGTGGCCTCTGAAGAAGGGTATTAGAATTGCATATAATTCGTATCTCAGTAAAAATTACACGACCGCCGGGCAACATCCTTCACGCATTTCTGAAGACCGCTGCAAATTCCCAGTGGTCCTTAAAAGTTTTTCAAAATGTACCCACTTTGACTCATGAATAGTAAAAAGAGAATTATTCCTCCTATAAGATCTCTTTACCTTTTTCCCCACCATGCAAGTCACGTACTATTGCCTTGTTGATTTAGAACAATAGATGAATAAATGTGTGTTAATTCTGTAATTCTTATTTTGCACCTGAATAATTGTTTGGCTTAGGTAATAGGAAAGCAACACAGTAACATTAGATCACCCACTCAGTAGAGAGGAAAAATAATAATTTCAACAAGGCTAGATAGTTCCTCGCCCTTTCTGGGAACATCTCGTCAAAAGGTATGCCCAATTCAACAGTATTTGCGAAGTATCACACCAAAGAATCTTCTTACTACATCTCACGAAAAGTGTTTCGAGATTTTGAATCCTCCCAATAAGTGTTCTAGGATTCAGTATCCAAACCCACTAGTAAGTGTTCTTGAGATTGGATACGGGCATCAATATCCCTCCCAGAAGTGTTCGGGGATAACGATACCTATATTTTTTATCAAGTCCCGCCAGTAAGTGTTACGACACCTGGTCTTTTCGAATCCTACCAATGAGTGTTCTAGGGTTCGGTGTCCAAACCCACCAATAAGTGTTCTAGGGGTTGGATACGGGAATCAATATCCCGCCCAGAAGTGTTCGGGGATAACGATACCTATATTTTTTATCAAGTCCCGCCAGTAAGTGTTACGAGACTTGGGCTTCTCGAATCCTACCAATAAGTGTTCTAGGATTCGGTATCCAAACCTACCAGTGAGTGTTCTGGGGATTGGATACGGGAATCAGTGCCCCGCCCGGAAGTGTTCGGGGGTAATGATGCCCACATTTTTTACCAAGCCCCGCCAGTGAATGTTATGAGGCTTGGTCTCATCGAATTCTACCTGTAAGTGTTCTAGGATTCGGTACCCTAAAAGAAATGGGGTGCGCCGTCGCGACGCAACCTATTTAAGTCGCGATGGGTTGTCAAAACCTGCACACCGTCGCAACGGGAAGGAGTAGCATCACGACGTCTTCTCCAACGGTCGGTCAGCGGGTCAAAGAGAGCCTGGTGTCGCGACGTCCGGCACTAGGCGTCGCGACGGTCAAAATGGCGTCCTCTGATTGGTCTCGAACAACAGCTGCATTGAATACACCGTTGCGACGGGAACCTTATGCGTTGCGACGGGTACATCCAAAAAAGGTTTTTAAGGAGAGCCGGTCGGCCTCAGAAGTTCACAGCTCCAAATTCTATTCCTCAAAACCTCTCAAAAGAAAAAGAAGAAGGATCTAACTCCCCGAGGGTTCTCTGCATATCATCTTGACCACAGGGTAAGTGAAAGACATAGGGTCGCGACGCCACCACGAGCTCGTCACGACCCCCCCTCTCTCTTTCTTCTTCCCATCGTGATGGTCATTAGTCCCGTCGCGACGACTATGATCGGTCGCGACGCCTTGATTTACCGTCGCAACGGCTTGACTCACCCGTCGCGACCCTAGCATTCATGGGGAGCATATTTTTTCTTGGGAAATTAATTATTTTCTAGTATTAACCCAAAACTTATACTTTTAGGAAAATGGCTCATCAGAAAAGATCTCGTACCGCCGCCTCCTCTTCATCTCAGCCTCCCATAGACCAGGAGCGTTTTCGGGTCGCAATTCAGACTAGGTCATTGAATCCGGAACGAAACATGGAGCGCTTGGAGGTTAGCCCCTCGTTCGCGGAAGGCATCGAGTTTTACGGCCTCCATGACCTGCTGAAGATCACAAATCAAAGGAATGTCCCTCTGGTGTATCAATATCACGTGGGATACGCCACCACCCGAAGCAAAGCATTCATACTCAGGGAATGCGCTCTCCCAGAAGTAACTCCCCAACAATTTATCGAGATGTATAATTTACGGATGGAGCCCAACTGCATATTTGTACAGACGTTATCAGGGGGTATCCGAAAGAGGAGATAGCGGTAGCCCTCACTTTTCCTGGGCAAGACTATGAGAGTCCAAAAGCGACGGGCTCAAAAGAAGTGGTACCCATAACATGACCAAGAATTGGTAGAATTTCCTCCCCACCAATGTTATCCCTGTAAAACACAGGGAATTTTTGAGCAGGAAGTTAAGCGTCGTCATCCTCCTAATTATGAGGAGGGCTCCACTCTGCTTCCCCACCATCATGTGGAGGGAATTCCACAACAACGCCAACGACGTCCGGCTAGAGCCAGGATCTCGAGGCCCTCCTACTGCCATTGCCTTCCCTCATTTCCATACCGCCTTCTGTGAATGCTATCAGGTCGCTCGCTGAGCATTGGGTTACAACGAGATGGCCACCACCTATTATCTGAAGAAGGATCAAAATATGGCTGATTTCCCCGCTCAGCAAGGCTGGGTCGATATCCTTCTAAACAACTCAGAGCCGCAACCCCCACCGCAACTAAGGCAACAGCCTCCGCAGCAGGAACATCCCCAAGAGCAAAACGGCCCTGCAGGGTCAGAGGCAGAACGACTTGACGCTCTAACCCGACAGATCCAGCGCCAAGAGCAAGAAATAATAGGACTCCGAGGTGACATCCGGGGTTTGCAAGGGGGGATGCAATCCCTACTAAAGTATTTCCACCAATTCGAGGAAGTGATCCCCACACCCATACCCGAGGAACACTTTGAGAGTGATGAGGAACGCAGCGGTAACGAGTAGGTCGAGGCCATATAGAGACCATAGGATTGCATTTAACTTTATCCCTCTATGTTTTGTACTCCCAAAAAAGAAGAACAAGAATGAATGATCAAGTTCGGTTTCATTTTGTTTCTTTACTTGTTCCTTTAGAAATAAAAGAAAAGTAAAGAGGGGACTCTGTGAACACCTCACTTTGACCAGCTGCAAATATAATAAGAACAAAAAGAAAAGAAGGAAAAATAAATAAAAATGAGAAAAATAAAAAGGGCGTCGCGACGGAAACATTATACCATCGCGACGGTAATAGACGCGTCGCGACATAACCTGCATTCATGAAGAGTCATGCGGAGTGCTATCCGTCGCGACGGCACGCACACACATCGCGACCGGTTGCGTATTTATGACGTATCCAGGATCGTATCTGCACGATACCT
This sequence comes from Senna tora, assembly GCA_014851425.1. NCBI lineage: Eukaryota > Viridiplantae > Streptophyta > Magnoliopsida > Fabales > Fabaceae > Senna > Senna tora. Next base: position 44,549 of record JAAIUW010000058.1, on the reverse strand, counting down.
GTCGCGATGGTAAATGATAGGCGTCGTGATGGGTTTGCCATTATTGGCCGAATTTGTTTCCCCGAATAGTTTTCACGACCTACTATAAAATAAACCCTGCATCACTTGTCAAGGGGACGGAAAGATGGAGAGGGAAAGAGGCTGAGAGTAGAGAATAAGAAGCAAGCAGGTAGAATACGCACTATGATTAATAGTTCATTCTTTCTTTGATTTTCTTCATATTGGTTTGGCTACTGGAAGTGATTATTTTTACAAACACATTCCTCTGATTCACATCCTTCAAAAGTATTATCACCCTCTTTCTTGTTTTCTTCTTCTCTAAAAAGCTAAAACGGTTGCGACGGGTTCCCACTACCGTTGCAACGCCCCCCCCTCCGTTAAAAGGGCCATCGCGACGGCTTCTCCCAACAGTCGCGGCAGTCCTTGTTTTACGACAGTAAGTCGCGGCGGTAGAGCCTACCCGTCGCGACCCCTTGTCTTTTGGAGGATAAAAAAGGTTTTATCAATTGCTTGCTCAATAAGATAATGATTACATAATCTAGTGCCACCAAGAGACATGGTCTTTATAGGAGCGCTAGCCTTCACGCCACCTGGGTATTACGCCTGATGAGCCCTCACACACGCACTCTCTTTGTTCCTTGATGTCTTGTATGGCAGATAGGTACCAAAAGGCATTGGCCTCTCTAGGTACGTTGCACTGGGAGGCCATCTGAGTGTTCGCTTGATGAGCCCCCCCTTCACTCACACACTTGCATGTCATAGGAACTACGTGGGCTTTGATTCCTCCTTGAGGGCACCTAGGCCCTAGGCTTTTATCCTAGGTCAAGCCATCCCTCTTTCTTTTCTTCATTTTCTCCCATAATTGTATATATTTTTAAGGCCAAAAAAATTTAATATTAATTTAGGGTAACCGTCTTTGGACGGGGGAAGAAGGGTGCCTAACACCTTCCCTTCATCCTAATTAGACTCCCGAACCCAACATTTTATGAAAATTCAGTTCACCCCACATTTGAATTTATTTTTCTTTTTCCAAATTTTGATTGAAAATTTTGTGGCGACTCCCGACGAAGGCTCCGGTCTTCACAGCAGTTATAGTTATGTTTACAGGGTAAGGCTTTTGGGTTTGGAGGTAAAATCTATTCCCGTGCCGCTCACGTAGTCCCGATTTGGGGTCGTGACATTTAGGGTTTGTTGTTTAGGGTTTAAGGTTTAGGATTTAGGATTTAGGGTTTACAATTTAGGGTTTAGGGTTTAAGATTTAGGGTTTAGGGTCTAAGGTTTGGCATTTACAGTTTAGGGATTAGGATTTAAAGTTTAGGTTTTAGGGTTTACAGTTTAGGGTTTAGGGTTTAGCGTTTGCAGTTTTGGATTTAGAGTTTAGGGTTTAGGTTTTGGATTGAACATTTAGGTTGTAGGGTTTGGGGTTTTGGAATTCGAGTTTAGGGTTTAGGGTTTAGGGTTTAAGGTTTTTGGTTTAGGGTATACGGTTTAGGGTTTCTTGTTTACATTTTAGGATTTTAGGTTTAGGGTTTGGGGTTTTTGATTTAGAGTTTAGGGTTTAGGGTTCGGATTCAGTATTTACAGTTTAGGGTTTGTTGTTTAGGGTTTAGGGTTCTGGGTTTACTGTTTGGGATTTAGGATTTTTTGTGGATGTTTTGGATTTAGAGTTTAAGGTTTAGGGTTTATGATTTAGGGTTTAGGGTTTGGCATTTAGGGTTTAGAGTTTAGGGTTTTGGATTTAGAGTTTGGCATTTACGGTTTAGGGTTTTAGGTTGGTTGTTTAGGGTTTATGGTTTACGTTTTTGGGTTTCGGATTTCAGGTTTAGGGTTTAGGGTTTAAGGTTTACGGTTTACGGTTTGGCGTCTACACTTCAGGGTTTAGGATTTCAAGTTTATATTTTAGGGTTTACGATTTACGATTTAGTGTTTATGGTATAGGGTTTAGGGTTTTGGATTTAAAGTTTAGGTTCTAGGGTTCAGATTCAACGTTTAGGGTTTAGGGATTGGGGTTTTGGATTTAGAGTTTAGGATTTAGGGTTTAGGTATTACGGTATTGGGTTTAGGTTTTAAGGTTTAGGGTTTAGGGTTTAGTGTTTTAGATTTAGGGTTAAGGGTTTGGTGTTTATGGTTTAGGGTTTGTTGTTTTGTGTTTAAGGTTTACAGTGAAGGATTTATGGTTTAGGATTTAGGGCTTAGGGTTTATGGTTTATGGTTTGGGGTTTCAGGTTTAGCGTTCCGGGTACTGGGTTTAGGGCTTTGGGTTTTGTGTTTGGGGTCTAGGGTTTTAGATTTTGTTTTTAGGGTTTGGCATTTAGGGTTTACGACTTAGGGTTTATTGTTTAGGGTTTAGGGTTTAGGGTTTAGTATTTAAGATTTAGACTTTAGGGTTTAGGATTTAGGATTTAGGGTTTTGTGTTTATTGTTTACGGTTTAGGTTTTAGGGTTTACGATTTATGGTTTACGGTTTGGGATTTTGGAATTAAGGTTTAGGGTTTAGGGTTAGGGTTTGGATTCAGCATTTTGGGTTTAGGGTTTAGGGTTTAGGGTTTGGGGTATAGGGAATAGGGTATAAGGTGTAGGGTTTAGGGTTTTGGATTTAAGATTTTAGGTTTAGGATCTAAGGTTTAGGTTTTAGGGTTTAGGATTTATGGTTTAGCGTATTGGGTTTAGGGTTTGGGGTTTAATGTTAAGGGTTTGGTGTTTAGGGTTTCAGTTTTAGGGTTCAGGATTTTATGTTTAGGGTTTAAGGTTTGGGGTTTAGGGATTATCATTTGGGGTTTAGTGTTTAGGGTTTAGGGGTTTAGATTTTGGGTTTGCGATTTAGGGTTTTGGGTTTAGGGTATAGGGTTCAAGGTTTTGGATATAGAATTTAGGGTTTAGGGTTTAGGGTTTTTTGTTTTGGGTTTAGGGTTTAGGGTTTAGGGTTTTAGATTTTGCATTTAGGGATAGAGTTTGGGGTTTAGGGTAAAGGGTTTAGGGTTTAGAATTTAAGATTTAGGGTTTATGGTTTAAGGTTTAGGGTTTAGCATTCAGGGTTTGGGGTTTTAGGTTTAGAGTTTAGGGTTTAGGGTTTAGGGTTTAGGGTTAGAGGTTTAAGGGTTAGGGTTTAGGTTTTACGGTTTACGGTTTACGATTTAGGTTTTGACGTTTAGGTCGAGGGTTTAGGGTTTGTCGTTTAGGGTTTAAGGTTTTGGGTTTAGGATTTTAAAGTTTAGGTTTTAAGGTTTACGATTTAGGGTCTTGGGTTTAGGGTTTAGGCTTAGGGTTTAGGGTTTAGGGTTTATGGTTTAAGGTTTAGGGTTTAGGGTTTATCGTTCGGCATTTAGGGTTTAGGGTTTATCGTTCAGTTTTGGGGTTTTAGATTTAGGATTTAGGGTTTAGGGTTTCGATTCAGTATTTAAGGCTTAGGGTTTAGGGTTTGGGGTTTGGGGTTTAGGGTTTAGGGTTTGGGATTTAGATTTTGGGTTTAAGGTTTAGGGATTAGGGTTTGGGGTTTGGGGTTTAGGGTTTGGGGTTTAGGGTTTAGGGTTCAGGGTTTAGGGTTTTGGGTTTAGTGTTTAGTGTAGGGTTTAGAGTTCGGTGTGTACAGTTTAGGGTTGAGGGTTTAGGGTTTAGAATTTTCTATTTAGGGTTTTATGTTTAGGGTTTGGGGTTTTGGATTTAGAGTTGAGGGTTTGGGGTTTGGGGTTTGGCATTTAGGGTTTTCGATTTAGAGTTTAGGGTTTGGGGTTTGGCATTTACAATTTAGGGTTTTGGGTTCAGGCTATAGGGTTTAGGGTTTAAGGATTAGGGTTTAGGGTTTCGGGCTAAGGATTTAAAGTTTAGGTGTTAGGGTTTACAATTTAGGGTTCAGGGTTTAGGGTATAGGGTTTAGGGTTTGCGGTTTTGGATTTAGAGTTTAGGGTTTACTATTTTGGGTTTGGACTCATCATTTAAGGTTTAGGGATTAGGGTTTATGGTTTCGGGCTTTGGATTTAGAGTTTAGGGTTTAGCATATAGGGTTTAGGGTATTGGGTTTAGGGTTTATGGTATGGGGTTTAGGGTTTAGGGTTTACATGTCAGGTTAAGGGTTTGGTGGTTAGGGGTTAGGGTTTAGGTTTTGTTGTTTAGGGTTTAGGGTTTAGGGTTCAAGGTCTAAGGTTTTGGATTTAGGGTTTAGAGTTTAGGGTTTAGGATTTACGATTTATGTTTTACGATTTACTATTTCGGGTTTAGGGATTAGGGTTTAGGGTTCCGGGTTTAGGTTCAAGCGTATTGGGTTTAGGGTTTAAGGTTTGGCGTTTAGGGTTTAGGGTTTAAGGTTTTGGATTTAGGGTTTTGGGTTTCGAGTTTAGGGTGTAGGGTTTTGGGTTTAGGGTTTTGGGATTAGAGTTTGAGGTTTTAGATTTAGAGTTTAGGGTTTAGGGATTAGGGTTTAGGGTTTGGATTCAGGGTTTAGGGTTTGGGATTTAGGATTTTGGGTTGGTGTTTCGGATTTAGAGGTTAGGATTTAAGGTTTAAGGCTTAGGGTTTGGCATTTCGGGTTTAAGATTTTAGATTTTGGGTTTACGGTTTCGTATTTAGGGTTAAGGGTTTGTTGTTTAGGGTTTACATTTTCAGGTTTAGTGTTTTGGGTTTTGGGTTTAGGGTTTAGGATTTAGGATTTAGCGTGAGGGTTTTAGGATTTAAGGTTTAGGGTTTAGGGTTTAGGGTTTTGGGTAGGATTCCGGGTTTGCGGTTTTGAATTTAGAATTTAGGGTTTTGGATATAGAGTTTACGGTTTAAGGTTTTAACTTTTAGATTTTAGGTTTAGGGTTTAGGGTTTTTTCTTTAGGGTTTACGGCTTACGCTTTAGGGTTTAGAATTTATAGGCTTTAGGATTTACGATTAAGTGTTTTGGGTTTAGGGTTTAGGATTTGCCGTTTTGGATTTAGAGTTTAGGGTTTAGGGTTTAGGGTTTTGATTTTATTTAGGGTTTAGGGTTTAGGGTTAAGGATTTATGGTTTTGAATATAGGGATTAGGCTTTAGGGTTTAGGGATTAGGTTTTATGATTTAGGGTTTTGGGTTTTGCATTTAGGGTTTGGAGTTTTGGATTTAGAGTTAATTGTTTACGATTTAAGGTTTTGGATTCAGCGTTTAGGGTTCAGGGTTTGGGGTTTTTGATTTAGAGTTTAGCGTTTAGGGTTTAGGGTATAGCGTATTAGGTTTATGGTGTAGGGTTTATTGTTTGGGGTTTAGGGTTAAGGGTTTAGGGATTTGGGGTACGATTTACGATTTTGGGTTTAGGGTTTAGGGTTCAAGGTTTTGGATATAGAATTTAGGGTTTTGAGTTTAGGGTTTCGTGTTTTAGATTTTGCATTTAGGGTTTAGGGTGTAGGGTTTACAGTTTGTTTGTTTAGGGTTTAGGGTTTGGGATTTATGATTTAGGGTTTAGGGTTTAGCATTCAGGGTTTAGGGCTTTGGATTTAGAGTTTAGGGTTAGGGGTTTAAGTCTTAGGGTTTACGGTTTACAATTTATGGGTTTTGGATTTAGAGTTTAGGGTTTGGGGTTGAGGGTTTAGGGTTTAAGGTTTAGGGTTTAGGATTTAAAGATTAGGTTTTAGGGTTTACGATTTAGGGTTTTGGGTTTTGGGTATAGGGTATAGGGTTTAGGGTTTAAGGTTTAGGGTTTAGGGTTTGGCATTTAGGGTTTAGCATTCAGTTTTGGGATTTTGGATTTAGCATTTAGGGTTTTAGATTTTGGGTTTAGGGTTTGGCGTTTACGATTTTCGGTTTATGATTTAGTGTTTAGGGATTAGGATATAGGATTTAGGGTTTAGGGTTTATGGTTTTGGAGTTTAGTGTTTCGGGGATAGGGTTCAGGGTTTAAGGTTTTCGTTTAGAATTTAGGGTTTAGGGTTTAGGGTTTTAGATATAGAGTTTAGGGTTTAGGGTTTTAGATTTTAGGTGTAGGGTTTGGCGTTTAGAGGTTACAGTTTAGGGTTTGTTGGTTAGGGTCTAGCATTTATGATTGAGGGTTTTGGGTTTAGGGTTTAGGGTTTAGGGTTTAGGATTTACGATTTACGGTTTAAGGTTTAGGGCTAAGCGTTTAGGGTTTGGCATTTTGGCTTTATGGTTTAGGATTTAATATTTAGGTTTTAGGGTTTCTAATTTAGGTTTTTGGATTTTGGGCATAGGGTATATGGTTTAGGGTTTGGGGTTTTGGATTTAGAGTTTGGGGTTTCGATTTAGCATTTAGGGTTTAGGATATTGGGTTTAGGGTTTTGGTTTTTGGGTTTAGGGATTAAGGTTTTAGATTTTTGGTTAAGGGTTTGCTGTTTAGGGTTTAGGGTTTATGGTTTAGGGTTCAGGGTTTTGGGTATAGGGTTTTGTATTAAGGGTTTAGGATTTATGGTTTAGGATTTAGGGCTTATAGTTTAGAGTTTAGGGTTTAGGGTTTAGGGTTTTGGGTATGGGGTTTTAGATTTAGGGTTTAGGGTTTATGGTTTACGGTTTGGGATTCAGCGTTTACTGTTTAGGGTTTAAGGTTTGGGCTTTTTGAGTTAGAGTTTAGGGTTTTTGGTTTTGGTTTTCTTGTATTGGTTTTACGATTTAGTGTTTATGGTTTAGGGTTTACGGTTTAGGGTTTTAGATTTTGGCTTTACTGTTTAAGGATTAGTGTTTGGTGTTTAGGGTTTACTATCTACGGTTTATGATTTAGGGTTTAGGGTTTAGGGTTCAAGGTTTTAGATATATACTTCAGGGTTTAGGGTATTGGGTTTAGGGTTTAAGGTTTGGGGTTTAGGGCTTAGGGTTTAGGGTTTCAGATTTTGGGTTTAGGGTTTGGCGTATAGGGTTTAGGGTTTTTTGTTTAGGGTTTGAGGTTTAGGGTTTAGGATTTAGGGTTTAGGATTCAGTGTTTAGGGTTCAGGGTTTAGGAGTTTTGAGTTAGAGTTTAGGGTTTTCGATTTAGAGTTAAGGGTTTAGGGTTTGGCGTTTTGAATTTAGAGTTTAGGGTTTAGGGTGTAGGGTTAAGGGTGTTAGGTTTAAGGTTTAGGGTTTAGGGTATGGGGTTTAGGGTTTCGAGTTTCGGGTTTAGGGTTTTAGATTTTGGGTTTAGGGTTTGTTGTTTAGGGTTTAGGGTTTAGCGTATTGCGTTTAGCTTTTAAGGTTTCAGATTTCGAGTTTAGGGATTATGGTTCTAGATTTTGGGTTTAGGGTTTAGGGATTGGTGTTTAGTGTTTAGGATTTAAAGTTTAGGGTTCAGGGTTTTGGATATAGAGTTTAGGGTTTAGGTTTTAGGATTAGGGTTTGGGGTTTGGGGTTTAGGATTTAGAGTATTGGGTTTAGGGTTTGGGGTTTAGGGTTTAGGGTTTTGCGTTTAGGGTTTGTTGTTCAGGGTTTAGGGTTTTGGGTTTAGTGTTTAGTGTTTAGGGTTTAGGGCTTAGGATTTAGGATTTCGGGTTTAGGGTTTAGGGTTTATGGTTTACTGTTTGGGGCTTTGGATTTAGGCTTTAGGGTTTTAGATTTTGGGTTTAGGGTTTCGCATTTAGGGTGTGTTATTTAGGGTTTAGGGTTTCGCATTAGGAATTTCAGTTTAGGGTTTAGGATTTATGTTTTGGGGTTTAGGGTTTAGTGTTTGGGGTTTGGGGTTTTGCATTTATAATTTAGGGTTTTGGGTTTAGGGTTTTGGATATAGAGTTTAGGGTTTAGGATTTCGGGTTTAGGGATTTAGATTTTAGTTTTAGGGTTTGGCATTTAGGGTTTTGGGGTTTGTGGTTTACGGTTTACAGTTTACAGTTTTGGGTTTAAGGTTTAGGATTTAGGGTTTATAGTTTAGGGTTTAGGGTTTAAGGTTTAGGGTTTAGGGTTTCTCATTTAGGGTTTCTCGTTTAGGGTCTCGTGTTTAGGATTTGAAGTTTAGGTTTTAGGGTTTACGGTTAAGGGTTTTGAGTTTAGGGTATGTGGTTTACGGTTTAGGGTTTAGGGGTTTGGATTTAGAGTTTAGGGTTTAGGGTTTAGGGTTTTGATTCAGCATTTAGGGTTTAGGGTTTAGGGTTTTAGATTTTGGGGTAAGGGTTTGGTGTTTAAGGTTTAAGGTTTAGGGTTTAGGGTTTGTTATTTAGGGATTATGGTTTAGGGTTCAGGGTCTATGGTTTTGGGTTTCAGGTTTAGGATTTATGGTTTAGGATTTAGGACTGAGGGTTTAGGGTTTAAGGTTTAGAGTTTTGGGTTTGGCATTTTGGGTTTAGGTTTTGGGGTTTTAGATTTAGAGTTAAGGGTTTACGGTTTACGGTTTGCAATTTAGCGTTTAGGGTTTAGGGTTTGGGGTTTTTGATTTAAAGTTTAGGGTTTAGGGTTTTGGCTTTATCGTATCGGGTTTATGGTTTAGTGTTTATGGTTTGGGGTTTATGGTTTACGATTTAGGGATTAGGGTTTAGGGTTTGGGGTTTAGGATTTAGGGTATAGGGTTTAGGGTTTAGGGTTTTAGATTTTAGGTTTAGGGTTTGGCATTTAGGGTTTGTTGTTTATGGTTTAGGGTTTAGGGTTTAGTTCTTAGGGTTAGGGTTTAGTGTTTAGCATTTAGGATTTAGGGTTTAATGTTTAGTGTTTGGGGTTTTGGATTTATGGTTTAGGGTTTTAGATTTTGGGTTTAGGGTTTGGCATTTAGGGCTTAGGGTTTAGGGTGTAGGGTGTAGTGTTTAGGGATTAGGATTTAGGATTTAGGGTATAGGGCTTAGGATTTAGGCTTTAGGCTTTAGGGTTTATGGTTTAGTGTTTAGGGTTTAGGGTTTTTGGTTTAGGGTTAAGGGTTTGGGTTTTGAATTTAGGGTTTAGGGTTTAGGGTTTAGTTCTTAGGGTTAGGGTTTAGTGTTTAGCATTTAGGATTTAGGGTTTAATGTTTAGTGTTTGGGGTTTTGGATTTATGGTTTAGGGTTTTAGATTTTGGGTTTAGGGTTTGGCATTTAGGGCTTAGGGTTTAGGGTGTAGGGTGTAGTGTTTAGGGATTAGGATTTAGGATTTACGGTATTGGGCTTAGGATTTAGGCTTTAGGCTTTAGGGTTTATGGTTTAGTGTTTAGGGTTTAGGGTTTTTGGTTTAGGGTTAAGGGTTTGGGTTTTGAATTTAGGGTTTAGGGTTTAGGGTTTTGGATATAAAGTTTAGGGTTTATGGTTTTGGGGTTACAGTTTATGGTTTAGGGTTGAGGAATTTGGATTTAGGGTTTACGGTTTACGGTTTAAGGTTTAAGGTTTAGAGTCTAGGTTTTAGAGTTTGGCATTTAGGGTTTAGGGTTTAGGACTTAAAGTTTAGGTTTTAGGGTGTACGGTTTATGCTTTTGGGTTTAGTGTTTAGGGAATAGGGTTTTGGGTTTTTGGATTTAGAGTATTGGGTTTGGATTCAGCATTTGGGATTTAGGGTATTGGGTTTACGGTTTATGGTTTAGGGTCTTGGGTGTTATATTTTGGGCTAAGGGTTTGGTGTTTAGGGTTTAGGGTTTGTTGTTTATGGTTTATGGCTTAGGGTTCAGGGTCTAGGGATTTAGGTTTAGGCTTTAGGATTTATGGTTTAGGGTTTTGGATTTGGGGTTTTGGATTTAGGGTTTGGGGTATTCGATTTAGAGTTAAGGGCTTAGGGTTTACGGTTTGGGATTCAGCGTTTAGGATTTAGAGTTTTAGGTTTTGGGTTTTGGGTTTAACATATTGGGTTTATGGTCAATTGTTTATGGTTTGGGGTTTAGGGTTTAGGGTTTAAGGTTTGGGGTTTAGGGTTTAAGCCATAGTGTTTAGGGTTTACGGTTTACAATTTACAGTTTAGGGTTTAGGGTTTGGCATTTAGGGTTTAGGGTTTAAGGTTTATGGTTTAGGGTTTAGGGTTTAGCATTTAGGGTTTAGGGTATAGGGTTTAAGATTGAAAGTTTAGATTTTACGATTTAGGATTTATGGTTTAGGGTTTAGGCTTTACGGTTTAGGGTTTAGGGTTTATGGTTTAGGGTTTAGTGTTTAGGGATTAGGATTTAGGATTTAGGGATTACTGTTTAGGATTTAGGGTTTAGCGTTTATGGTTTAGGGTTTAGTGTTCCAGTCTTTCGGGTTTAGGGTTCAGTGTTTGAGGTTTTGGGTTTAGAATTTAGGGTTTAGAGTTTATGGTTTTGGATATAGGGTTTAGGATTTGGGGTTTAGGGCTTTAGATTCTAGGTTTAGGGTTTGACGTTTAATGTTTAGGTTTAGGGTTTAGCGTTTAGGGTTGACTGTTTTGGGTTTAGGATTTAGGATTTACAGTTTAAGGTTTAGGGTTAAGGGTTTAGGGTTTGCCGTTTAGGGTTTAGGGTTTAGGATTTAATGTTTAGGTTTTAGGGTTTACAGTTAAGGTTTTTGGGTTTAGTGTATAGGCTTTAGGTTATATGGTTTGGGGTTTTGGATTTAGATTTTAGGGTTTGGGTTTTGGGGTTTGGATTCAGCATTTAGGGTTTAGGGTATTGGGTTTAGGGTTTAGGGTTTTAGATTTGGCGTTAAGGGTTTGTTGTTTAGGGTTTATTGTTTAGGGTTCAGGGTCGAGGGTTTTGGGTTTATGGTTTAGGATTTAAGGTTTAGGATTTATGGTTTAGGATTTAGGGCTTATAGTTTAGAGTTTAGGTTTAGGCTTTTGGATTTGGGGTTTTAAATTTAGGGTTAAGGGTTTACAGTTTACGATTTGGGATTCAGCATTTTCGGTTTAGGGTTTAGGGTTTAATGTTTGGGGTTTTTGATTTAGAGTTTAAGGTTTAGTGTTTTGGGTTTATCGTATTGGGTTTATGGCTTAGTGTTTATCGTTTAGGGTTTAGGGTTTAGGGATTAGGGTTTTAGATTTTGGGTTTACTGTAAAGGGTTTCGAGTTAGGTGTTTAGGGTTTGGGGTTTACGATTTAGGGTTTAGGGTTTAGGGTTCAAGGTTTTGGATATAGAGGTCAGTATTTAGGGTATTGGGTTTAGGGTTTAGGGTTTGGGGTTTAGGGTTTAGGGTTTAGAGTTTTAGATTTTGGGTTTAGGGTTTAGAGTTTAAGATGTTAGGTTTAGGGTTGGCGTTTAGGGTTTACAGTTTAGGGTTTAGTGTTGATGATTTTGGGTTTGGGGTTTAGGGTTTAGGATTTATGATTTAGGATTTAGGGTTTTGGGTTTAGGGTTTTGGGCTTAAGGTTTAGAGTTTAGAGTTTAGGGTTTGGCGTTCAGGATTTAAGGTTTAGGATATAAAGTTTAGGTATCAGGGTTTACGGTTTAGGGTTTTTTCTGTAGGTTATTGGGTTTAGCGTTTGGATTCAGCGTTTAGGGTGTAGGGTTTAGGGTTTTGGATTTAGAGTTTCGGGTTTAGGGTTTAAGGTATTGGGTTTAGGGTTTAGGGTTTAGGGTATAGGGTTTAGGGCTTAGGGTTTTGGGTTTTGGGTTTAGGGTTTGGGGTTTAGTGTTTGTTGTTAAGGGTTTAGGGTTCAGGGTCTAGTGTTTTGGGTTTAGGGCTTAGGGTTTAGGATTTATGGTTTAGGATTTAGGGCTTAGGGTTTTGGGTTTTGGGTTAAAGGTTTTCGGTATTGGGTTTGGAGTTTCTTGTTTAGGGTTTCGGGTTTTGGATTTAGAGTTAAGGGTTTATGGTTAGTGGTTTAGGATTCGACATTTAGGGTTCAGCATTTAGGGTTTGGGACTTTGGATTTAGAGTTTAGGGTTTAGGGTTTAAGGTTTAGCATATTAGGTTTATGCTTTAGGGTTTAGGGTTTGGGGTTTAGGGTTTAGAGATTAGGGTTTCCGATTTAGGGTTTCGGGTTTAGGGTTTAGGGTTTGGCGTTTAGGGTTTAGAGTTTAGTGTTTATTATTTAGAGTTTTGGGTTTAGGGTTTAGGGTTCATGGTTTTGGATATAGAGATTAGGATTTGGTGTAACATCCTGAAAATTCAAACCCAACTTTGACTAGGATTTTTTCTGTTTGACTTTTTTATGTGTGTTTGATTAAACTTGTTTGTACTTGATTTTGCCTGTAAGTAGGATTAGAAACCTTATTTAGAGGTCAAGAGACAGAAAAATCAGGGAAAAAGTGCCAGAGGAACCCTAACCCAAACCCAAGGGACTAAATTGAAAGAAAAACTTAGTTTTAGCCCTCTATGTTTTATTGAGTTAAAAAGAGTAGAGAGAACTTATTTGACCCAAAAAAAGTACCCTAGGAAACTCTAGATACACCGTAAGACTTAACTGAGGGACCCCAACCACAAGACAAGTCCTGAATTTTCACATTTTGTCCAGTAGAAATTCAGGGACTAAAGCGATATAAATGAAAATTTTGAAATAAGGCACCCTAGCTTACTTAAACCCCAAGAAAGCCCAATTTATCCACCGAAAGACACTTAAAACTACCCTATTGAGTACCAGCCACGAGACTTGAAAGAGAATTAAGGGAATTGGGCAAGTTACAAAATTTAAAAGGTGGAATAAATAAGAATTTAACATCAAATTAACCCCTTTTAATGCTACCCTTTGCTTGGTAATTGAAATTACGACTTTAACAGCTAATTAAATACCCAATTATGGCATTAGCTGCAGCAAATAACTTTAGGAAGTTCCACTCAGAGAAGAATAACTAAATTAAAGCTTAAAAACCTAAGTCTAATATGTTAACATGACATATAAGAGCCATACTCCCTATTTCACCTAAGCTAGCCCTACCCGAGGCTTAATCAACCACTAAACCATCCAAACAGCCCCTGAATTCGTTTCCAGCACACACCATTAGCTGTCCTATTTCAACTTAACAATTACTAGGAGCTGGACACCTCACTCCCTAATCATTCCCTCATCACATGCCTCAAGCCTCCTTATAATTGAGTGAAGCCGAGAGAGAGGGACACACCAGCTGAAAACTGAAAGAGAAGCCGAGAGGAAGGTGAGAGTAAGTTTCAGAGACAGGGCTATATATCAAGTTTTCGAAACAATCACCGACGAAAACTGATTAATATCAAGTTTTCGAAACACTCATCAGCGAAAATTGATTGACAAGAAAATCAAGTTTTCGAAACACTCATTGGAGAAAACTGATGAATATCAAGTTTTCGAAATGCTCACCGGCGAACATAGATTTACAAGAAATTCAAGTTTTTCAAACTACCATTCGTGAAAACTGATGAATATCAAGATTTCAAAACACTCGATGGCGAAAACTGATTAATAAGAAAATCAAGTATTCGAAACACTCAGTGGCGAAAACTGACGAATATGAAGTTTTCGAAACACTAATCGGCGAAAACTAATGAATATCAAGTTTTCGAATCACTCACCAGCGAAAACTGATGAATATCAAGTTTTTGAAACACACATCGGCCAAAACTAATTAACAAAAAAAAATATGTTTTCGAAACACCCATTGGCAAACACTGATGAATATCTAGTTTTCGAAACAGTCACCGGTGAAAACTGACGAATATCAAGTTTTCGAAACACTCACCGGCGAAAACTGATTAACAAGAATATCAAGTTTTTGAAACAGTTATCGGCGAAAACTAATGAATATTAAGTTTCTGATACACTCATCGGCAAGAACTGATTTGCAAGAAAATCAAGTTTTCGAAACACCCATTGGCAAAATTTGATGAATATCAAGTTTCCAAAACAGTAATCGTCGAAAACTGAGGAATATCAAGTTTTCGAAACACTCACCAACGAAAACTGATTAACAAGAAAATCAAGTTTTTGAAACACTCATTGGCGAAAACTAATGAATATCAAGTTTCCGAAAAACTAATCGGCGAAAACAGATGAATATGAATTTTTCGAAACTCTAATCAGCGAAAACTGAGGAATATCAAGTTTTCGAAACAGTCATCGGCGAAAACTGATTAACAAGAAAATCAAGTTTTTGAAACTCTCACTGGCGAAAACTGATGAATATCATGTTTCCGTAACACTAATCGGCGAAAACTAATGAATATCAAGTTTTCGAAAAACTCACCGGCGAAAACTGATGAATATCAAGTTTTCGAACCACTCATCGACGAAAACTGATTAAAAAGAAAATCAAGTTTTCAAAATAATCATTGGCCAAAACTGATGAATATCAAGTTTCCGAAACACTAATCGGCGAAAATTGATGAATATCATGTTTTCGAAACACTCATCGGCAAAAACTGATTAACAAGAAAATCAAGTTCTTGAAACACTCATTGGCAAAAACAGATGAATATCAAGTTTTCGAAATAGTCACTGGCGAAAACTGATTAACAACAAAATCAAGTTTTCGAAACACTCATTGTCGAAAATTGGTGAGTATCAAGTTTTCGAAACACTCATTGGCGAAAACTGATGAATATTATTTTTTCGAAACACTGACTAGGAAAAACCGATGAATATCAAGTTTTCAAAACACTCATCGGTGAAAACTGATGAGTATCAAGTTTTCAAAACACTCACCGGCGAAAACTAATGAATATCAAGTTTTTGAAACACTCATCGGCGAAAACTGATTAACAAGAAAATTAAGTTTTCGAAACACTAATTGGCGAAAACTGATGAATATCAAGTTTTCGAAACACTCATCGGCGAAAATTGATTAACAAGAAAATCAAGTTTTCGAAACACTCATTGGCGAAAACTGAAGAATATCATGTTTTTGAAACACTCACCGGTGAAAACTAACAAATATCAAGTTTTTGAAACACTCACCGGCGAAAACTGATCAATATCATGTTTTAGAACCACTCATTTTGGAAAACTGATTAACAAGAAAATCAAGTTTTCGAAACACTCATTGGTGAAAACTGATGAATATGAAGTTTTCGGAACACTCACCGATGAAAACTGATTAACAAGAAAATCATGTTTCCGAAACACTCATTGGCGAACACTAATTAACACGAAAATCAACTTTTAAAAACACTCATTGGTGAAAACTGATGAATATCAACTTTTCGAAATACTCACTGGTGAAAACTAATTAACAAGAAAATCAAGTTTTCGAAACACCTATTGGCGAAAACTGATGAATATCAAATTTTCGAAACACTCATTGGCGAAAACTGATGAATATCAAGTTCTCGAAACACCCATCGGCGAAAACTGATGAATATCATGTTTTTGAAACACTCATCGGCGAAAACTGATTAACAAGAAAATCAAGTTTTTAAAACACTTATTGGCAAAAATTGATGAATATCATGTTTTCAAAACACTCACCGGCGAAAACTGATGAATATAATACTTTCAAAACACTCATCAGTAAAAATTAATGAATATCAAGTTTTTGAAACACTTGTCGACAAAAATTGATTCACAAGAAGATCAAGTTTTCAAAGCATTCATTGGCAAAAACTAATGAATATCAAGTTTTCTAAACACTCATCGACGAAAACTGATTAACAAGAAAGTCAAGTTTTCGAAACACTCATTGATGAAAATTTATGAATGTCAAGTTTTCGAAACACTCATCGGCGAAAACTGATTAGAAAGAAAATCAAGTTTTCGAAACAGTCATGGGCGAAAACTGATGAATATCTAGTTTCCGAAACACTCATCGGCGAAAACTGATGAATATCAAGTTTTCGAAACACTCATCGGTGAGTACTGAATAACAAGAAAATCAAGGTTTTGAAACACTAATTGGCCAAAATTGATGAATGTCATGTTTTAGAAACACTCACGGGCAAAAACTAATGAATATCAAGTTTTCGAAACACCCACCAGTGAAAACTGATCAATATCAAGTTTTCGAAACACTCATTGTCGAAAACTGATGAATATCTAGTTTTCGAACCACTCAACGGCGAAAACTGAAGATTATCATGTTTTCGAAACACTCATCGGCGACTACTGAATAACAAGAATATCAAGTTTTTGAAACACTCATTGACGAAAACTGATGAATATCAAGTTTTCGAAACACTCACCGGCGAAAACTAATGAATATCAAGTTTTCGAAACACTAACCGGCGAAAACTGATCAATATCAAGTTTTCAAAACACTCATTGGTGAAAACTGATTAACAAGAAAATCAAGTTTTTGAAATAGTCATTCGCGAAAACTGATGAATATCAAGTTTTCGAAACACTCACCTGCAAAAATTGATTAACAAGAAAATCAAGTTTTCGAAACACTCATTGGCGAAAACTATTGAATATCAAGTTTTCGAAACACTCACCAGCGAAAACTGATGAATATCAAGATTTCGAAAGACTCATCGGTGAAAATTGATTAACAAGAAAATCATGTTTTTGTAACACTCGTTTTCGAAAACGAATGAATATCAAGTTTTAGAAACACGCACCGGCGAAAACAGATTGACAAGAAAATCAAGTTTTCGAAACACTCATTGGCGAAAACAGAAGAATATCAAGTTTCGGAAACAATAATCGGCGAAAACTGAGGAATATCAAGTTTTCGAAACACTCATTGGCAAAAACTAATGAATATCATATTTTCGAAACACTCATCGGCGAAAACTGTTAAATATAAAGTGTTCGAAACACTCACCGGCGAAAACTGATGAATATCAAGTCTTCGAAAAACTTATCTGCAAAAACTGATTAACAAGAAAATCAAGTTGTTGAAACATTCATTGGGGAAAACTGGTGAATATCAAGTTTTCGAAACACTCATGGGCGAAAACTGATTAACAAGAAAATCAAGTTTTCGAAACACGCATTGGCCAAAACTAATTAAAATCAAGTTTTTGAAACACACACCGGCGAAAACTGACTAACAAGAAAATCAAGTTTTCGAAACACTCATTGGCGAAAACTGAAGTATATCATGTTTTCGAAACACTCACCGGTGAAAACTGATGAATATCAACTTTTCGAAACACTCACCAGCGAAAACTGATGAATATCAAGTTTTTGAAACACTCATCGGCGAAAACTGATCAATATCAAGTTGACAAATCACTGATTAGGGAAAACTGATTAACAAGAAAATCAAGTGTTCGAAACAATCATTGGCAAAAACTGATGAATATCAGGTTTTCGAAACACTCATTGGCGAAAACAGATTAACAAGAAAATCAAGTTTACGAAACACTCTTTGGCGAAAACTGATGAATATCATGTTTTTAAAACACTAATCAGCAGAAACTGATGAATATCAAGTTTTCAAAGCACTCACCGACGAAAATTGATAAACAAGGAAATCAAGTTCTCGAAACAATCTTTGGCGAAAACTGAAGAATATAAAGTTTTCGAAACACTCGCCGGCGAAAACTAATGAATATCAAGTTTTCGAAACACTCATCGGCGAAAACTGATTAACAAGAAAATTAAGTTTTCGAAACACCCATTGGCGAAAACTAATGAATAACATGTTTTCGAAACACTCATCGGCGAAAACTAATGAGTATCAAATTTTCGATACACTCACAGGCGAAAATTGATGAATATCAAGTGTTTGAAACACTCATTGGAGAAAACTAATGAATATCAAGTTTCCGAAACACTAATCGGCGAAAATTGACAAATATCAAGTTTTCAAAACACTCTTTGGCGAAAACTAATGAATATCAAGTTTTGGAAACACTCACCGGAGAAAAATGATCAATATCAAGTTTTCGAAACACTCGTTTGGTGAAAACTGATTAACAAGAAAATCAAGTTTTCGCAACACTAATTCGCGAAAACTGATGAATATTAACTTTTCTAAATACTCACCGGCGAAAACTAATGAATATCAACTTTTCGAAACACTCACCGGCGAAAACTGATATTTCGAAACACTCATTGGCGGAAACTGGTGAATATCAAGTTTCCGAAACACTAATTGGCAAAAACTGATGAATATCAAGTTTTCGAAACACTCATCGGCGAAAACTGATTAACAAGAAAATCAAGTTTTCGAAACACTCATTGGCGAAAATTGATCAATATCAAGTTTTCGAAACAATCGCCGGCGAAAACTGATCAATATCAAGTTTTCGAAACACTCATCGACGAACACTGATTAACAAGAAAATCAAGTTTTCGAAACACTCATTGGCAAAAACTGATGAATATCATGTTTTCGAAACAGTCATTGGCGAAAACTGATTAACAAGAATATCAAGTTTTCGAAACAGTCATTGGTAAAAGCTGATTGACTAGAAAATCAAGTTTTCGAAACACTCATTGGCGAAAACTGAAGAATAACAAGTTTCCGAAATAATCATCTGCGAAAACTGATGAAAATCAAGTTTTCAAAAAAGTAACCGGCGAAATTTGATCAACAAGAAAATCTTGTTTTTAAAACACTCATTGGTGAAAATTGAAGAATATCAAGTTTTCGAAACACTCATCTGCGAAAACTGATGAATATCAAGTTTTAAAAATACTCACCGGCAAAAATTGATTAACAAGAAAATCAAGTTCTCGAAACACTCATATGCGAATACTGATGAATATCAAATTTTCGAAACACTCACCGGCAAAAACTGATGAATTTCAAGTTTACGAAACACTCATCAGCGAAAACTGATTAACAAGAAAATAAAGTTTTTGAAACATTCATTGGCGAAAACTAATGAATATCAAGTCTTCGAAACATTCACAGGCAAAAATTAATTAATATCAAGTTTTCGAAACACTCATCGACGAAAACTGATTAACAAGAAAATCAAGCTTCCGAAACACTCATTGGCGAAAACTGATGAATATCAAGTTTCAGAAACACTAATCGGCGAAAACTAATCAATATCAAGTTTACAAAACACTCTTCAGCGAAAATTGATTAAAAGGAAAATCAAGTTTTCAAAACAATCATTGGCGAAAATTGATGAATATCAAGTTTTCGAAACACTCATCGGCAAAAACTGATGAATATCAAGTTTTCGAAACACTCATCTGCGAAAACTGATTAACAAGAAAATCAAGTTTTCGAAATACTCATTGGCGAAAACTAATGAATATTAAGTTTTCGAAACACTAACCGGCGAAAACTGATGAATATGAAGTTTTCGAAACACTCATCGGCGAAAACTAATTAACAAGAAAATAAAGTTTTCGAAACACTCATTGGCGAAAACTGATGAATATCAAGTTTTCGAAACACTCACCGGTGAAAATTGATGAATATCAAGTTTTGGAATCACTCATCGGCGAAAATTGATTAAAAAGAAAACCAAGTTTTCGAAACTCTCAATGGCGAAAACTAACGAATATCAAGTTCATAAAATACTCACCGACGAAAACTGATGAATATCAAGTTTTCAAAGAAGTCATCGGCGAAATCTAATTAACAAGAAAATCAAGTTTTCAAAACACTCATCCGTGAAAACTAATGAATATCAAGTTTTCGAAACACTCACCAGCGAGAACTGATGAATATCAAGTATTCAAAACACTCATCGGCGACACTGATTAACACGAAAATCAAGTTTTCGAAACACTCATTTGCAAAACTGATGAATATCAAGTTTTCGAAACACTCATCGGCGAAAACTGATTAACAAGAAAATCAAATTTTCGAAACACTAATCGGTGAAAACTAATGAATATTAAGTTTCCGAAACACTCATCGGCAAAAACTGATTAACAAGAAAATCATGTTTTTGAAACACTCATTGGCGAAAACTGACGAATATTAAGTTTTCGAAACACTCACCAACAAAAACTAATGAATATTAAGTTTTTGAAACACTCATCGGCAAAAACTGATTAACAAGAAAATCAAGTTTTCGAAACACTCACCGGTGAAAACCGATGAATATCAAGTTTTTAAAACACTCATCGACAAAAACTGATGAATATCTAGTTTCCGAAACACTCACTGGCAAAAACTGATGAATATCATGTTTTCGAAACACTCATTGGCGAAAACTGAAGAATATCAAGTTTCCGAAACACTCACCGGCAAACACTAATGAATGTCAAGTTTTTGAAACACTCATCGGCGAAAACTGATGAATCCGAAAATCAAGTTTTCGAAACACTCATTGGCGAAAACTGATTAATATCAAGTTTTCGAAACACTCATCGGCGAAAACTAATGAATATCAAGTTTTCGAAACACTCATCGGCGACAATTGATTAACAAGAAAATCAAGTTTTTGAAACACTCATTGGCGAAAACTGATGAATATCAAGTTTTCGAAACACTCACCGGCGAAAACTGATGCATATCAAGTTTTCGAAACAATCATCGGCGAAAACTAATTTAGAAGAAAATCAAGTTATCGAAACACTCATTGGTGAAAACTGATCAATATCATGTTTTCGATACAATCGCCGGCGAAAACTGATCAATATCGAAACACTCATCGACGAAAACTGATTAACAAGAAAATCAAGTTTTCGAAACACTCATCCGCGAAAACTGATGAATATCATGTTTCCGAAACACTCATCGGCGAAAACTGATTAACAAGAAAATCAAGTTTTCGAAACACTCATCGGCGAAAACTGATGAATATCAAGTTTTCAAAACACTCACCAGCAAAAACTGATTAAGAAGAAAATCAAGTTTTTGAAACACTCATTGGCAAAAACTAAAGAATATCAAGTTTTTGAAACACTCATCGGCGAAAACTGATGAATATCATAGTTTCGAAATACTCATCGGCGAAAACTGATTAACAAGAAAATCAAGTTTTCGAAACACTCATTGGCGAACACAGATGAATATCAAGTTTTTGAAATACTCACCGGCGAAAATTGATTAACAAGAAAATCAAGTTGTCGAAACACTCATTTGCGAATACTGATGAATATCAAATTTTCGAAACACTCACCGGCGAAAACTGATGAATATCAAGTTTACGAAACACTTATCATTGAAAACTGATTAACAAGAAAATAAAAATTTTGAACCATTCATTGGCGAAAATTGATGAATATCAAGTTTTTGAAACACTCATCGACGAAAACTGATTAATATCAAGTTTTCGAGATAGTCATCGGCGAAAACTGATTAACAAGAAAATCAAGTTTCCGATACACTCACCATTGAAAACTGATCAATATAAAGTTTTCGAAACACTCATCGGCGATAACTGATTAACAAGAAAATCATGTTTTTGAAACACTCATTGGCGAAAACTGATGAATATCAAGTTTCCGAAACACTCATTGGTAAAAAGTGATGAATATCAAATTTTCGAAACACTCATCGGCGAAAAATGATTAACAAGAAAATCAAGTTTTCAAAACACTCATTGGCAAAAATTGATGAATATCATGTTTCCGAAACACTCACCGATAAAAACTAATGAATATCAAGTTTTCGAAACACTCACTGGCGAAAACTGATTAACAAGAAAATCAAGATTTCGTATCACTCATTGGTGAAAACTGATGATTATCAAGTTTTCGAAACACTCTCTGGCGAAAACAGAAGAATATCAAGTTTTTGAATCACTCATCGGCGAAAATTGATTAAAAAGAAAATCAAGTTTTCTAAACTCTCAGTGGCGAAAACTGATGAATATCAAATTTTTGAAACACTCACCGGCGAAAAGTGATGAATTTCAAGTTTTCAAAAAACTCATCGGTGAAAACTAATTAACAAGAAAATCAAGTTTTCGAAACACTCATTGGCGAAAACTGATGAATATCAAGTTTTCGAAACAATCGCCAGCGAAAACTGATGAATATCAAGGTTTCGAAACACTCATCCGCGAACACTGATTAACACGAAAATCTAGTTTTCGAAACACTCATTTGCAAAAACTGATGAATATCAAGTTTTCGAAACACTCACCGGTGAAAACTAATTAACAAGAATTCAAGTTTTCGAAACACTCAATGGCTAAAACTGATGAATATCAAGCTTTCGAAACACTAATCGGCGAAAACTGATTAACAAGAAAATCAAGTTTTCGAAACACCCATTATCAAAAATTGTTGAATATCAAGTTTTCGAAACACTCATCGACAAAAACTGATAAACAAGAAAATCAAGTTTTCGAAACACTCATTGGCGAAAACTGATGAATATCAAGTTTTTGAAACACTCACCGGCGAAAACTGATTAACAAGAAAATCAAGTTTTCGAAACACTCATTGGCGAAAACTGATGAATATCAATTTTTCGAAACACTCATCAGCGAAAACTGATTGTCAAGAAAATCATGTTTTCGAAACACTCATGGGTGAAAATTGATGGATATCAAGTTCTCGAAACACTCATCAGCGAAAATTGATGAATATCAAGTTTCTGAAACACTCATCGGTGAAAACTGATTAACAAGAAAATCATGTTTTCGAAACACCCATGCGCAAAAATTGATGAATATCAAGTTTTCGAAACACTCATCGGAGAAAATTGATTAACAAGAAAATTAAGTTATCGAATCAATCATTGGCGAAAACTGATGAATATAAAGTGTTCGAAACACTTACCTGCGAAAACTGATGAATTTCAAGTTTTCGAAACACTCATCGGCGAAAACTTATTAACAAGAAAATCAAGTTTTGGGACCACTCATTGGCGAAAACTAATGAAAATCAAGTTTTCGAAACACTCACCGGCGAAAACTGATGAATATCAAGTTTTCGAAACACTCTTCGGCGAATATTGATTAACAAGAAAATCATGTTTTCGAAACACTCATTGGCAAAAACTGATGAATATTAAGTTTCTGAAACACTCATTAGCGAAAGTTGATGAAAAGCATGTTTTCGAAGCACTCATCGGTAAAAATTGATTAACACGAATATCATGTTTTCGAAACACTCATTGGTGAAAATTGATTAACAAGAAAATCAAGTTTTCAAAACACTCATTGCCGAAAATTGATGAATATCAAGTTTTCGAAACACTCACCGGCGAAAACTGATGAATATCAAGATTTCCAAACACTCATCGGCGAAAACTGATTAACAAGAAAATCAAGTTTTCGAAACACTCATTGGCGAAAACTGATGAATATCAAATTTCTGAAACACTAATCGGCAAAGACTGATGAACATCATGTTTTCAAAACACTCATCGGCGAAAACTGATTAACAACAAAATCATGTTGTCGAAACACTCATTGGCAAAACCTGATGAATATCAAGTTTTTGAAACACTCACCGGTGAAAATTGATGAATATCAAGTTTTTGAAACGCTCAATGGCGAAAACTCATGAATATCATGTTTACGAAACACTCATCGGCGAAAATTGATTAACAAAAAAATCAAGTTTTCGGAACAATCATTGGGCAAAATTGATGAATATCAAGTTTTCGAAACACTCACCTGCGAAAACTGATGAATTTCAAGTTTTCGAAACACTCATCGGCGAAAACTTATTAACAAGAAAATCAAGTTTTCTAAACACGTATTGGCAAAAACAAGTGAATATCTAGTTATCCAAACACTCATCGACGAAAAATGATGAATATCAAGTTTACGAAACTCTCTTCGGCGAAAATTGATTAACAAGAAAATCAAGTTTTCGAAAAACTCATTGGCGAAAAGTGATGAATATCAAGTTTTCGAAACAATCACCGGCGAAAACTGATGAATATAAAGTTTTCGAAACACTCATCAGCGAACATTGATTAACAAGAAAATCAAGTTTTCGAAACACTCATTGGTGAAAAATGATGAATGTCAAGTTTTCGAAACACTCACCGGCGAAAACTGATTAACAAGAAAGTCATGTTTTCGAAACACTCATTGGCGAAAACTGATCAATATCAAGTTTCCGAATCACTCATCAGCGAAAAATTATGAATATCAAGTTTTCGAAACATTCACCGGCAAAAACTGATTAACAAGAAAATCAAGATTCCGAAATAATCATTGTCAAAAACTGATGAATATCAAATTTCCGAAACACTAATTGGCGAACACTGATGAATATCAAGTTTTCGAAACATTCATCGGCAAAAACTGATGAATATCAAGTTTTCGAAACACTCACCGTCGAAAACTGATGAATATCAAGTTTTCGAAACACTCATCGGCGAAAACTGATTAACAAAAAAATTAAGTTTTTGAAACACTCACCGGCGAAAACTGATGAATATCAAGTTTTCGAAACACTCATCGGCGAAAACTGATTAACAAGAAAATGATGTTTTCGAAACAATCATTGGCGAAAACTGATGAATATCAAATTTTCCAAACACTCACCGGCGAAAACTGATGAATATCAAGTTTTCGAAACACTCATTGGCGAAAACTGATTAACAAGAAAATGAAGTTTTTGAAACGCTCAATGGCGAAAACTGAAGAATATCATGTTTACGAAACACTCATTGGCGAAAATTGATTAACAACAAAATCAAGTTTTCGAAACAATTATTGGCGAAAATTAATGACTATCATGTTTTCGAAACACTCACCGGCGAAAACTAATGAGTATCAAGTTTCCTAAAACACTCACCGGTGAAAATTGATGAGTATCAAATTTTCGAAACACTTATTGGCGAAAACTGATGAATATCAAGTTTCCGAAACACTAATCGGTGAAAACTGAAAAATATCAAGTTTTTGAAACACTTGTCGGCGAAAACTGATAATCAAGAAAATCAAGTTTTCGAAATAATCATTGGAGAAAACTGATGAATATCAAGTTTTCGAAACACTCACCGGCGAAAGCTGATGAATATGAAGTTTTCGAAACACTCATTGGCGAAAACTGATGAATATCAAGCTTTCGGAACACTCACCTTCGAAAATTGATGAATATCAAGTTTTTGAAAAACTCATCGGTGAAAACTGATTAACAAGAAAATCAAGTTTCTGAAATACTCATTGGCGAAAGCTGATGAATATCAAATTTCCGAAACACTAATCGGCAAAAACTAATGAACATCAAGTTTTCGAAACACTCATCGGCGAAAATTGATTAACAACAAAATCAAGTTGTCAAAACACTCATTGGCAAAACCTGATGAATATCAAGTTTTTGAAATACTCACCGGCGAAAATTGATCAATATCAAGTTTTTGAAACACTCATTTCCGAAAACTGATTAACAAGAAATTCAAGTTGTTGAAACACTCATTGGCGAAAATTGATGAATATCTAGTTTTCGAAACACTCATCGGCAAAAACTGATTAACAAGAAAATCAAGATTTCGAAACAATTATTGGCGATAACTGATGAATATCAAGTTTTCGAAACACTCACCGGCGAAAACTGATGAATTTTAAGTTTTCAAAACACTTATCGGCGAAAACTTATCAACTAGAAAATCAAATTTTTGAAACACTCATTGGTGAAAACTGATGAATATCAAGTTTCAGAAACACTCACCGACAAAAACTGATGAATATCAAGTATTCGAAACACTCATCGGTGAAAACTTATTAACAAGAAAATCAAGTTTTCGAAACACTCATAGGCGAAAACAGATAAATATGGAGTTTTTGAAACACTCACCGGCGAAAAATGATGAATATCAAGTTTACGAAACACCCTTCGGCGAAAATTGATTAACAGGAAAATCAAGTTTTCGAAACACTCATTGGCGAAAAGTGATGAATATCAAGTTTTCGAAACAATCACCGGTGAAAACGAAAGAATATCAAGTTTTCGAAACACTCATTCGCGAACACTAATTAACACGAAAATCAAGTTTTCGAAACACTCATTGGCAAAAACAGATGAATATCTAGTTTTCGAAACACTCTCCGACGAAAACTGATGAATTTCAATCAATTGGTAAAGTTTAAGGGTGTTGTGGACTGATTTGGGGTGCATTGGCAAAAACAGATGAATATCATTGGTAAAGTTTAAGGGTGTTGTGGACTGATTTGGGGTGCATTGAGAGGTTGAATAGTAATTATATAATTGTTAAAATTATTGGAATGTACGATGGATTAAAACCCGAGTAAGCACCGTCTCACCCGAAAACCGGTTCGGGGAAAAAGAGACAATTTTCTAACTTTACGAGTACCCGGATATGTGTATTCATGTATAGGTAAAGTGTTGAGGGTTATTTTGGTAAATGGAAATCTTGGACAAGTAGGATTTATGACTCTCTTGGGCCATAAATTCAAGACTTGGGTAATGGGAATTTCATATGGACACCTTGCATTCCCAACTCGAGGCTTCCGAATAGTGTGATTAAGCAAGGCTTGGACACGAATAGAAGCATGCTAGATGTTCCGAAAACTAGTTAAGGGCATTCCGAGCCAACAACTAGTCTATGGAATTAATTAGAGAGAACTTGAGCATTAACGTTACATGTACACGATAGTGGTTGAATTTTCAAGTTTCTGAATCTCTCAAGTATATGTGTATAGGGCACCATACTGTGAGTGGACTTTCGGGCGCACCAAGAGCCGATCAGAGGGGCCAACTAGGTGAGGGGCTTTCCTATCCTTGTCCCATAGGGTTGACTGCGGATATGGATATATTGTTTGCCTTCTTGCCTACTTGTAGGAACCGTATATTAGATAACACGATGCTATTGTTGTTCCTAAATTATAATATATGTGATAACATGTTTTATGTGTATATGTGAACCGTAAAAGCGATGGTGGCTCAAGGAGCCTTATATGGAAAGAAGGTCCTCGGGACCTAGATGATATCGGGGGTAGGATCGAGTCAATTTTAATTGTGAGGGCCTTGTGGTGCTAGAAACAAACCTCATTAATTATTATCTAAAAAGTGTGGTTGTGTATGTAAATCCTCAAAGAAAATGAACGTAGGTGACTTTGTTTTAAACCACGGGATTCCGGATTAGAAAACCTCTTGGAAATCTAGATTTGCCTAAGAAGAAGAAAAATGAACAAGTAGTGGTCTATAGGGGTCATTTACGGTACAACGCGGGAACCGAGTCTATCATGGGTGGTCCGGGTAGATTGAGTCTGTTACCTTAAGTCAAACTCACAGAAATACAAAGTATATGAGTATACCACATTGTGGCTATTGCCTTGGGTAAACCGAGGTCAGATGAGTCGCCGGCTATGCTCCAAGAGAAGTCTTGGGGTCAGATTATTGTTCCAAGTAAAGTCTTGGGGCCAGGGGTTCCTAGAATGATCAACTAGGTTCCTATATCGCTCACGTGAGATATTGCCTTCGAGCCAGATTCTCTCCTAATGGAGATATGCCTTCGGGCCAGTTTATGATTACGGTTATTTGAACATGGATATCCACATGAAGTTGTATGTTAAACTATGAGATGATGCATGTGTGAATTTAAATGTATGTAAAACCATGCTTTAAATTCTTTATTGTGAATATGATATATGCTAGTTGCCTGACCACTTAATAGATGGAAATTTAAACCCGTTATATGCGTATGTGTTTGTGATTGGCTCATTTTCCGCAATTGTAGTGGTACTCGCTACTACACCAGGGATGGGAAAGCCTCTCACTGAGTCCGTTTGACTCACCCCAATGTTAAATGTTACAGACACAGGTGGTATAGGCATCGGGAGCGCTTCCACTTAATCTCAGGGAGGCGGACAGACTTAGAGACCGCACGCATTGTTCGCGTGGGTAGTATTGATATATGTATTTTGTCAGGATGTATATGTATATGATTCTTTTGGTATAGCATTATTTGTACAGTTGCTATATACATATATGTATATGTCACACTCTAGAACTGTCGGCTTCATACAGATTAAAGATTGGTCTTGTTGGGAATATAGGTTATGATATGATGAATATCATGTGTATATATATATGAATGTGACTTTCGCATGTGAATAGGATAGATCACACGCACTGAGCGTGTGGTCAATATATAAATTTATATATATGTGTGACGAATACTTGGTTGTGTGAAAATACAGCTTTCGCATGCGAATAGGATAGATCACACGCATTGAGGTGTGTGGTCAATATGTAAATTATATGCAGGTGTGTGATTGAATAAATATACTTGACTGTACACAGGAAATTCTGCATGTGAATAGGATAGATCACCCGCCCTGAAGCGCGTGATCAATATGTATATTATATGTACGTGTGATTGACTATGTGTATATGTATAGACTGAAGCGGCGTTGAGCGAGCCGTGGATTGCGTGCTACTTAGGTCACCGGATAGGGATGACCATATATACTATATATTGTTTGTAATAGAACTGGGTAGTTATGCATATATAAGGATGTCAATCAGGGATTAGAGGCTTACGGGATAGGAGAAATCCTACCTCCCGTGCCGGTCACGGACGTCCAATAGGGGGTCGTGATAAACTTGGTATCAGAGGCAGGCTTCTCTAAACTGTATGAAGCCATAGGTATGACCGGGTGTTCGTTTACCCCTCTTTGTGTACCCGGGCACAACGTGGGAGTAAAAAGGCACTTGTGGAAGTACCCAGGAAATTGTGTCAGCCTTTCTTTCTACTCTCTTTAATATGAAATATCATTAATATACGTGTACTTATTAGGTGTGGTCCTTGTGCAGTATAGGGATGCCACCTATCACGAGACAGATTAGGGGAGGAGGGAGAACTCCTGCTGAAATAGATCGAGAATCAGTTCGGGAGGAGGGAATGCCCACCCGAGGCCGAGGTAGAGGCCATACTCGAGGCCGAGGTAGGAGTCATGCTCGAGGTCGTGGGAGAGCACAAGTGAGAAGGGAAGAGAGGAGACAGTCACCGGAACCTCAACCTCAAGTAGAGACAGGTGCACCTTCCGTGGCGGAAATGCTCACGGCAGGATTTCAGGAACTAAGAGAAGAGATGACGAGGCAAATACAGAGGGAGGTACGCCGGTTGATAGTCGGCGAGGAAGAACAAGAGAGAGTTCCCAACAATCAAGACATGGAGGCTGTTGAGGAAGAGGATAGGGAATGGCAACCACCGCAGGAAATGCTTCATGAACCACGGGCAGCACCCCGAGAGCTGCCAATTTCAAAATTTTTGAAGCTTCATCCACCCACTTTCTGCGGAACTAGTGAGAAAGTGGATCCGCAGAACTTTATCAGAGATGTGGTCAGAATTGGGCGCATGCTGAGGTGCTCAGGCCATGAATTAGTGGAACTAGCTTCATTCCAGGTGAGGGGAGCGACTTGAGTATGGATAGAGTCCGTACAGACAAGGTACTCACACAGAGTGGCACTGATGACCTGGGAAGATTTTCAGAGGGAATTCCTGGGTAGGTTTCTACTTGAAGGCACCAAAGATGCAAAGCGTCAGCAATTCGAGGAATTGTGGATGACGCCTACCATGACCGTGACGGAGTATGAATTACATTTTATGGAACTGGCTCAATTCTCACCTGAGTTAGTTCCTGATGAAGAGGCGAGGGTCAAGAGATTCATACACCGACTCACGGAGCCGTTGTTTACTGCTTTGCTACCTCAGAGGAGACAGTTTGAGACTTTAGCTCAAGCAGCAGACTGTGCTAGAATGATTGAAACTAGGAAGAGGTATGGGACATCTATTGATCCCAAAGTGAAGTTAATTACAGGCACTGACAACCAAGGAGGTAGAAGTAAGAAAAGGAAGACAACAGGTGGAGGTGCAGGATATTCAGGGTCCGCAGGAGGACAATCCTCAACTACCACCTATGAAACAGGTACAAGAGGTAATATTCAAGGGGGACAGAGAGAGCAAGGGGGTGGAAATGCCGGTAAGACAATGCCCCAGTGTGCGACTTACGGCAAATTTCATTTTGGTATATGTCGGAGACTGACAAGTGGATACTACCACTGCGGCCAAATGGGCCATATGGCTAGAGAGTGTCCAAAGAAGAAAGAGGGTACAAGTGTGAGAAGCAATCCGACGCCGAGGAGTACACCAATTCCATCCCCACCTGTAAGAACCGTACCACCACAACCAGCAAGTACAGGTGCAGCTAGAGGTCGTGGTGCAGGATCTAGTGGCCGAGGGCCAGGGGCAGCAGGTGGAGGACAAGCGCGGGTATTTGCACTCTCTCAGCAGGATGCTCATGCATCGAATGCAATTGTGACAGGTACTCTTATTGTCTGCTCTCTTGAAGCACGGGTTTTATTTGATTCCGGCTCCACTCATTCCTATGTGTCGCATGCGTTTGCCTCTAAATTCAACAAAAGTCCATCTAGAAGGGAAGAAACAGTACTGGTCTCTACTCCAATTGGAGAATCGGTACAAGTAGAGTATGTGCACAAGTCTTGCATTGTGGAGGTCGATGGTCATGAGACTGTGGTAGACCTTCGATTGTTGTGTATGATTGATCTTGATGTGATTGGTTGTCATCTTGCCATGCGGTTGTGGATTGCAGGGCTAATGTATAAAATTTAATATGCCAAACGAGGAGCCTTTTGTGATACGGGGTGATGGAGCTGCATCGTATCCAAGCTTGATCTCGGCTTTGAAGGCGTCCAAGCTACTTGCAAAGGGATGCAAAGGGTACTTGGCATTCGACCAAGATACCACGAAAGCAGTACTTTCACCAACTCAAGTACCAGTGGTGCGAGAGTTCTTGGATGTATTTCCAGAATAATTGCCGGGGTTGCCGCCCGATCGTGAAATTGAATTTGGAATTGAGCTGCAACCTGGCACCCAGCCTATCTCCACAACACCTTACCGTATGGCTCCGAAAGAGCTGAAGGAGCTACATACACAATTGCTAGAGTTGCTTGAAAAGGGTTTTATAAGACCCAGCTTCACTCCTTGGGGTGCACCGGTCCTGTTTGCAAAGAAGAAGAACGGATCTTTGCGGTTGTGTATCGATTACCGAAAGTTAAACAAGGTGACGATTCGTAATCAATATCCACTGCCGAGGATAGATGACCTATTTGATCAATTGCGGGGTGCGAAGCGGTTCTCCAAGATTGACTTGCGATATGGGTACCATCAATTAAAGATTCGAGAATCGGATATACCTAAGACCGCATTCCGAACCCGATATGGACATTACGAGTTCTTGGTGATGTCTTTCGGATTAACTAATGCTCCTGTAGTGTTCATGGACATGATGAACAGGGTCTTTAAACCATTTCTGGACCGATTTGTCATTGTCTTCATTGACGACATATTGGTTTATTCAAAGAATTCTGAGGAACATGCTAAACACTTGAGATTAGCATTGCAGAAGCTGAGAGAAGAGAAACTGTATGCCAAGTTCTCTAAGTGTGAATTATGGCTTGACAGAGTTGCCTTTTTGGGTCACGTGGTATCGTCGGAGGGAATCCACGTTGATCCAAGTAAGGTAGAGGCAGTGAAGAATTGGTCCCAGCCTACTTTTGTTACTGAAATTCACAGTTTCTTGGGTTTGGTTGGATATTATAGAAGATTTGTGCAGGACTTCTCTAAGGTTGCTGCACCTATGACTAAATTGACTCAGAAAGGGGTGAAGTTTGTATGGGATGACAAGTGTGAGCAGAGTTTTCAGAAGCTGAAGGACAGCCTCACTACCGCTCCGATGCTGGCATTACTTGAAGGCACAGGAGGGTATGTGGTATACTGTGATGCATCGAGGATCGAGTTAGGGTGTGTCTTGATGTAACATGGCAAGGTGATTGCGTATGCATTGCGACAACTGAGGAAGCATGAGAGGAATTACCCGACTCACGACCTCGAAATGGCGGCTGTAGTATTCGCTTTGAAGATATAGAGACACTACTTATATGGTGAGACTTGTGAAATCTATACAGACCACAAAAGCCTAAAATACATTTTAGAGCAGAAAGACTTGAACTTGAGATAACATCGATGGTTAGAGTTGTTGAAAGACTACGACTGCACGATCTTGTATCATCCAGGAAAGGCTAATGTGGTAGCCGATGCTCTGAGTCAGAAATCCATGGGCAGTCTTGCTCATATAAGTGAAGAAAGAAGATCGTTGATTAGAAAACTACACGAGCTAGAGCAAACGGGAAATCAGTTTGAGATTGGAAGTTCTAACTCACTTTTAGCCCATTTGCAAGCTAAGTCCTTTTTGGTAGAAGAGGTGAAGGCTAGACAAGATGAAGATATCGACCTCAAACAAATCAGGGATACTGTAACTAAAGGGAAAGGGGACGACGTCCGATTCTCTATAGATGATTTTGGGATACTTCGGTTGGAGGGACGGTTGTGTGTCCCTATGGTTGATAATTTGAAAGAAAGAATTCTTGAAGAAGCACACCGGACAGCGTATACAATCCATCCGGGAGCTAATAAAATGTATCATGACCTGAAACAGTTGTATTGGTGGAATGGCTTGAAAAAGGATGTCGCAAACTATGTAGCCAGGTATTTAGTGTGCCAGCAAGTCAAGACTGAACACCAGAAGCCTGCCGGAACATTACAACAAATAGAAACACCTGAGTGGAAATGGGAGAGGATAACGATGGATTTTGTAACAGGGTTGCCAAGATCACAACGGGGATTTGATTCGGTTTGGGTGATAGTGGATCGCATGACTAAGTCCGCACACTTTCTGCCAGTTAAGACCACTTACGGAGTGAGTCAATATGCACAGATTTATCTATCAGAGATCGTTACACTACAACATTTTTGGCCTTTTGCAACAACAAAAAACTGTTCTCTAATGTACCAAAACCGTTGCCTATCGAGATAGGCAACGGTTTTTGACCGTACTATATTCAGTCGTTACATATTGTCTAAAGCAACGGTTTTTTACATTCTATGGCCACATATCGGAAAACCGTTCCCTATTAGGGAACGGTTTTCATATACTTAAACAAACAACATTTTACAACCGTTCCTCTTTTAGGCAACAAAAATTACATGTTTCCTATTATATCTGTGTCCACAATATAAAACCATTGTCTAAAGTTCATTAGGCAACAATTTTGTTCAATCTTTCAAATGTTGTTTGGAACATTTAAAAAATGTTGCCTAAAAGAATAAGCAACATTTTTTTGTACATTTTTAAGAACATAGTTTTGAATATATATATATATATATATATGCTATACAATTGATTTTTGCATCATAAATATCAAAGTAAATGGAACTTTCAATAATCTTCAATATATAACAAATGTACAATTAGGGTGGCTATTACAATATTGTTTCACATGAACATTAATCAATTGATGCCAAGATCCAACAACAATATGTGACATATGTATATATATCCAAAATATACATTAGAGTTGCTCACTTCAGGTGTGCTTCATGACTTGCATCTTTTTCACCAAGTTATTCCTACATAAAAAATAAGAAGACATATTTATTAGATATTTATAATGCAAAAAGAACAAAAACATTTTAGTTTGAAAAATTATTATTGAGACTTTACACTTCAAATTTTTATTGCCTTGACATAGGCCTACTTTACAAGTTTAAACTTGTAATCTTGCCTCATATTAGTCTTTAAATAAATTAAGAGCTAGCTAGGAAACCAAGTTGTAGCAAAATGGATGAAGAACTATAAGATTTTTGATTTGAAATTTCACCCGAGATGTTTAATTAAAGTACTTATAACTATAAGAGTCTTGATTTGAAATTCCACCCGTAGGCACATTTGTAGTACCCATGCTGATGTTTGTCTAGACTATAGAATAATGAGCTTACAATTAAATTTAAGTTAACTAAGCATAATTCGTAGAATAATTGAGATATAGTAGAAGCAGCAGCTTTTAGTAACTTTATTACTTATCCTTCTTCTTCATCATCCTAAAAAATTGTCAAAAAAATTTTCCTCCCATCACTTCTCATCAACTTCAGAGTCTCACAGGATAGAGGTACAACTAATGGAAGCACGTTTTGTTTTACAAAATCTTTGAAAAACTCCTCTGCTAATTGAAACAATAACATTACCAATAAAAAAGGTATTAATGATATATCAAAAATTGAGGAATTTAAAGAGTTAAAATTGACGAGCTAAACAAATATGTTTCAACATAGAAGCTATGTGATTGCAGAAAAAAATTAGTATAAATTAATATTATTAACCTAACAATTGGCTTCTACAAAAGCAGCAAAACATTCCAACTCTGAATATATTGGCATCCACAATTATATATTGTTTGGAAATAAACATGTGGCATTACTATACATAGAAGTAGGAAAAAAAATCAAAGAACAACACAGGATTTAGCACTCCACTCATTTACTCTTTAACTTCTTTTTTCTAAACTCTTCTTTAATTTCATTTTTTACGTTGAAGTAGAAGCTAATGGATGTCTTTTCCAATGAAAATGATACAACGAACAGACTATTTATCATGTCATCATCAGGATAACAAATTCAAGAATTCTAAGAAGTATAAAAGTCAATGCAGTGGCGTGAAGAAATGTTAAAGAGAGGATTGGGGTTCACTGGTTCAGGGAAAATATATGTACTAATTACCATGATATCCTCTGAAAAATCCCTAGCCACAGAACACAATACATTTTTCTTATACTTTATGGCCAACTTTCCTTGGTCCATGATATTCTGTGGGTACACCATGTGTAAAAAGCACAAGGTAAGGATCTGCACTACATCACAAAACAAAAGTTTACACGAGTTAATTTCCAATAAGAAAATGAATTATATTCTAAAACTGCTTCGTATTGAAAATTAAAATTTCATTTTCTAAAATGAAAAGAAAGATGGAGGCCTGAGACAGAGGGAGAAACATGTTAGAAATTTCTAACTGAACTAGAGTCTAGAGAAATGTATTCATAATTCCAAACAGATTTGGAACGTAACACTAATATCAATAAGAGATAAATATTGTCTCAACAAGCAATATACACAAATCAATTCATACACTTCGAAAACAGAGTACAAACTCCAAGAAGAAATATACTAAAACATTCATAGTGACTAATTGTTCCATGAAGTCTTCTTCTGTACACACAAATTCAATAAAGAAAGTCAGCCAACAAAATTATTGTTTCAAGTTATATAACTAAAAAGCTGCTTTCTCATCTGGTTATGAACATGAAAAATTAAAAATAATAAGATATGAGACATCTAAACAAAGCTAATTGCATTATAATATTTACAAAGTATAGATGACAGTAAACTACATACCAGTAACCACAACAAAAATAACTGCAAATGCTATGCTTCCCCTATCAGCAAAGATATGTATATATATGTTTACAAAATCAAAGCATGAAGTTCACTTGCAGCTAGCAAATAATGGGAGCAAGCTTCCTTAATTTATATATGTTAATTTCTATAAATTTGTATTGAAAGAGATACAGTAAATTGAATCAAATCTTACCTGCCCCAAGAAATTGATAAAATTAGGGATCTGATGTAGAAATAGTTGCTCGTTGAACGACCACGTTCTCCAGGGGCCTTCTTCTGGATCAAGAGTACTTGAAGCCGAAGGAATGATGCAACTAAGAAATTGTAACTAAAATAAAACAAAGATTTGTCTTTGACACATCGAAGCAGAACATAAATCGATGCAGAAATCGAAACAACCTGGAGTACAACAAAATCCAACCAACGCGTGCGTATGCACAAAAATCATTCCGGAGAAAAATTAATAGAAACAAAGAAAATTCTGACCCCAAATGTTGAAAAGAAATTAGAAACCATTATTACTCGAAGCAGTTATAAAGACAAATCGAACGTGGAATAGTAGGAATACCGGGAAGAGAAGATGAAATCAGCGGGCGAGAAGGCGTAGTAACAAGAGGTGGGGGAGATGGCTAGGGTTTGAAGCATGATGGCGGTTTCGGGAAGTATTGGAGGTAGGAGAGTTGCATTTGGTAGCAACAGGATTATTGAAGGAAGAAGAGGAGTAGGGTTTGGGGGACTTGACCACAGAGGCGGTGGATGAAGACGATTGGGAGAAGGGGCGAGTGTGAGAGTCGGTGTTGGTAAGATCGGTGAGAGGCTTTCTGCGTCTGAGAGGAGAATACTATAATTTAATAAGGATATCTCAAAAAATGAGAGTGTAATTTACTCAAATAAGAAAATATAAAAATAAATGAAATCTAATAAGAGAAAATTAAATAAAGTAAAATATATGAACATAAGTAGGGATAGCAATCTTACCCGGACCCAACGGGTACCCGGTAAAATTACCCGTTGGGTCCGGGTTTGGGTATTGAAAAAATGAGTCTGGGTCCGGGTCCAGGGATTTTAACGGGTAAATTTCCGGGACTGGGGACGGGTAAGGGGATATTCACCTCGGACCCCGACCCAGTGATATAATATATATAAATATTAAAAAGAAAATTTACACACCATCTCACACTTACCCAGAAGTCCAGTTCAAACACCCACTCTCACCCTCATCACGATTCACACACATTTCCATTTTACTAAGTTCAAACCCAGACTTTTTATTTTAATTTTATTGTGTGTTTGAAGTTTTTTTTAAAAAAATTTCGAAATAATTAAATTTATGATTTGTAGAAAAAAGTAATAAATTTTCCGGGTCCGGGGCTGGGTCCGGAGATTTAAGTATTCGATGGGTTCGGGGATGGGTATACCCGGCCAGGGACGGGTCCGGAGCCAGGGAAAAAATTGAGTACCGGGGCCGGAGATTGCAGTATCCTCCCCGTACCCTACCCATTGCCATCCCTAAACATAAGAATTTGGAATAGGATTTGCTTGTAGAAAATACAATTTTTTTGGAATTCATTTGTAACAAGTAATTGGGAACAGTTTTCATTTGTAACAAGGAATTGGGAACAGTTTTTATTTGTTACAAAAAATAAATTTGTTATGCTACACAAAAAAACCGTTGTTTATAAGATAGAAAAAAGGCAACAATTAAAACATGTTCTTTATTCAAACAATAGGAACAGTTATTGATTGTTGCATACAAAGTGTTGCCTAAGCATACATCATTTGCTACAAAGAAAAACTGTTGCCTAAACCGTTGCCTATTCTTATTTTAAGGAACGGTTTTTTATCTGTTGCTATGAAAAGTGTTGCTAGAGGCCTAAAATGTTGTTGTGTTAGATTGCACGGTGTGCCAGTGTCCATAAAATCTGATAGAGGGCCACAGTTCACTTCCAGGTTTTGGAAGTCATTGCAGGAAGTGTTGGGAACTAGAGTTAATCTGAGTACTGCGTTCCACCCACAGACCGACAGGCAATCAGAAAGAACCATTCAGATTCTTGAGGACATGCTTCGGGCGTGTATTATGGATTTCGGCGGAAGTTGGGAAAGGTATTTACCTCTGGCAGAGTTTGCGTACAATAACAGTTATCAAGCAAGTATTCAAATGGCACCTTTCGAGGCTCTGTACGGTCGCAGATGCAGGTCCCCGATTGGGTGGTTCGAGGTCGGAGAAGCTAGCCTAGTTGGCCCGGGATTGCAACAAGATGCCTTGCAGAAGGTAAAGTGTATAAGGGAGAGATTGCTGACGGCTCAGAGTAGGCAAAAGTCTTATGCAGACAATCGAAGGAGACAACTAGAGTTTGTCGTTGGTGATCAGGTGTTCTTGAGAATATCACCGATGAGAGGCGTGATGCGGTTCAGTAAGAAGGGGAAATTGAGTCCTCGGTATATTGGACCGTTTGAAATCTTAGAACGAGTTGGGATTGTAGTGTATCGGTTGGAATTGCCTACGGAATTGGAGGGGGTACACCCTGTCTTTCATGTATCGATGCTTCGGAAGTATCTTCCCGATCCCTCACACGTAATCCAATCGCAAGACGTGCAACTAATTGAAAATATGACGTATGAAGAGGAGCCAGTGGAAATCTTAGATCGGCAGTTGAAGAAACTCAGAACGAAAGAGATTCCATTGGTTAAAGTTCTGTGGAGAAACCACTCGACCAAAGAAGCTACATGGGAGGTCGAGAGTGAAATGCGCAGGACGTATCCTCATCTATTTCGAGACTAAGGTTAGTATTTTGTTTGAAATTCAGGGACCGAATTTCTTAAGGGGGGAAGATTGTAATACCCGAGAATATTTTTAACTAGCATCATTAATTAAATTAAATTAATTAATGTAAGAGTGGAAAATATATATATATTTTTTATTTTATTATGATATCAGATTTTCTTTTGTGATAGGTATACATATATATTTTAATTATATATATATATATATTATATAAAGGAAAGAAAAGAAAAGAAGAATTAAAGAGAGGGAAGGGAATCAGACCACGAGAGAGAGGGAGGAAAGAACGTTGACGCGAGAGAGAGGGAGAGAACCGAACGGGGAAAACACGGAGGAGGTGAGCCACGCGTGGTGGTGGTCGGACGTGCGCGGGGAGCCGGAGTCGCCGTCCACCGAAGCTGGTCGCCGTCGTTGTGGCTGGACGAGAGAGAGAGTTGCGGGTTAGAGAGAGAAAGCAAAGGAAGAGAGCTCCCACGCCGGAAAACTCGGCGGAAAACGCCGTTTCTTTGTCGGGGAAGGTGGCTGGGAGTCTCCTCTTCTCCATATCGTCCTTCTAATCGGTTGAATCAAGGTGAGAAGTCCCGAAACTCTCAAACTCCAATTTTATCAATTTTAGGGATTTTTGGAAAGACCCCATTTGATTCAATCTAAGTACTCTGGAACCTAAATTGAAGTATTTGCATGTTAGGGACTGAGTTGGAAGCTTAGCAACCGGAATTAAATTGATGGTTATCCGGATTGGAAAACTAGTAGGAAAATATCATTGGTAATGTTTAAGGGTGTTGTGGACTGATTTGGGGTGCATTGAGAGGTTGAATAGTAATTATATAATTGTTAAAATTATTGGAATGTACGAGGGATTAAAACCCGAGTAAGCACCATCTCACCCGAAACCTGGTTCGGGGAAAAAGAGACAATTTTCTAACTTTACGCGTACCCGGATATGTGTATTCATGTATAGGTAATGTGTTGAGGGTTATTTTGGTAAATGGAAATCTTGGACAAGTAGGATTTATGCCTCTCTTGAGCCATAAATTCAAGACTTGTGTAATGGGAATTTCATATGGACACATAGAGTTGAAATTGGGTAACCTTGCATTCCCAACTCGAGGCTTTCGAATAGTGTGATTAAGCAAGGGTTGGACACGAATAGAAGCATGCTAGATGTTCCGGAAACTAGTTAAGGGCATTCCGAGCCAAGAACTAGTCTATGGAATTAATTAGAGAGAACTTGAGCATTAACGTTACATGTACACGATAGTGGTTGAATTTTCAAGTTTCTGAATCTCTCAAGTATATGTGTATAGGGCACCATACTGTGAGTGGACTTTCGGGCGCACCGAGCGCCGATCAGAGGGGCCAACCAGGTGAGGGGCTTTCCTATCCTTGTCCCATAGGGTTGACTGCGGATATGGATATATGGTTTGCCTTCTTGCCTACTTGTAGGAACCGTATATTAGATAACATGCTATTGTTGTTCTTGAATTATAATATATGTGATAACATGTTTTATGTGTATATGTGAACCGTAAAAGCGATGGTGGCTCAAGGAGCCTTATATGGAAAGAAGGTCCTCGGGACCTAGATAATATCGGGGGTAGGATCGAGTCAATTTTAATTGTGAGGGCCTTGTGGTCTTAGAAACAAACCTCATTAATTATTATCTGAAAAGTGTGGTTGTGTATGTAAATCCTCAAAGAAAATGAACATAAGTGACTTTGTTTTAAACCACAGGATTCCAGATTAGAAAACCAGTTGGAAATCTAGATTTGCCTAAGAAGAAGTAAAATGAACAATTAGTGGTCTATAGGGGTCATTTACGGTATAACGCGGGAACCGAGTCTATCATGGGTGGTCCGGGTAGATTGAGTCTGTTACCTTGAGTCAAACTCACAGAAATACAAAGTATATGAGTATACCACATTGTGGTTATTGCATTGGGTAAACCGAGGTCAGATGAGTCGCTGGCTATGCTCCAAGAGAAGCCTTGGGGTTAGATTATTGTTCCAAGTAAAGTCTTGGGGCCAGGGGTTCCTAGAATGATCAACTAGGTTCCTATATCGCTCATGTGAGATGTTGCCTTCGGGCCAGATTCTCTCCTAACGAAGATATGCCTTCGGGCCAGTTTATGATTACGGTTATTTGAACATGGATATCCACATGAAGTTGTATGTTAAACTATGAGATGATGCATGTGTGAATTTAAATGTATGTAAAATCATGCTTTAAATTTTTTATTGTGAATATGATATATGCTAGTTGCCTGACCACTTAAAATATGGAAATTTAAACCCGTTATATGCGTATGTGTTTGTGATTGGCTCCTTTTCCCTAGTTGTAGTGGTACCCGTTACTACACCAGGGATGGGAAAGCCTCTCACTGAGTCCGTTTGACTCACCCCAATGTTAAATGTTACAGACACAGGTGGTATAGGCATCGGGAGCGCTTCCACTTCATCTCAGGGAGGCGGACAAACTTAGAGACCGCACGCATTGTTCGTGTGGGTAGTATTGATATATGTATTTTGTCAGGATGTATATGTATATGATTCTTTTGGTATAGCATTGTTTGTACAGTTGCTATATACATAGATGTATATGTCACACTCTAGAACTGTCGGCTTCATACAGATTAAAGATTGGTCTTGTTGTTGGGAATATAGGTTATGATATGATGAATATCATGTGTATATATATGAATGTGACTTCCGCATGTGAATAGGATAGATCACACGCATTAAGGCGTGTGGTCAATATGTAAATTATATGCAGGTGTGTGATTGAATAAATATACTTGACTTTACACAGGAAATTCTGCATGTGAATAGGATAGATCACCCGCCCTGAAGCACGTGATCAAAATGTATATTATATGTACGTGTGATTGACTATGTGTATATGTATAGACTGAAGCGGCGTTGAGCGAGTCGTGGATTGCGTGCTACATAGGTCACCGGATAGGGATCACCATATATACTATATATTGTTTGTAATAGAACTGGGTAGTTATGCATATATAAGGATGTCAATCAGGGATTAGAGCCTTACGGGATAGGAGAAATCCTACCTCCCGTGCCGGTCACGGACGTCCGATAGGGGGTCGAGACAATCAAGTTTTCGAAACACTCACCGGCGAAAACTAATGAATATCAAGTTTTTGAAACACTCACCGGCAAAAACTGATCAATATTAAGTTTTCAAAACACTCGTTGGGGAAAACTGATTAACAAGAAAATCAAGTTTTGGAAACACTCATTGGCAAAAACAGATGAATATCTAGTTTTCGAAACACTCACCGGCGAAAAATGATGAATATCAAGTTTACGAAACACTCTTCGGTGAAAATTGATTTACAAGAAAATCAAGTTTTCGAAACACTCATTGGTGAAAAGTGATGAATATCAAGTTTTCGAAACAATCACCGGCGAAAACTAATGAATATCAAGTTTCCGAAACACTCATCGTCGAACACTGATTAACACGAAAATCAAGTTTTCGAAACACTCATTGGCAAAAATAGATGAATATCTAGTTTTCAAAACACTCACCGGCGAAGACTGATGAATTTCAAGTTTTCGAAACACTCATCGGCGAAAACTTATTAACAAGAAAATCAAGTTTTTGAAACACTCATTGGCGAAAACAGAGGAATATCAAGTTTTGGAAACACTCAACGGCGAAAACTAATGAATATCAAGTTTTCAAAACACTCACCGGCGAAAACTGATCAATATCAAGTTTTCAAAACATTTATTGGGGAAAACTAATTAACAAGAAAATCAAGTTTTGTAAACACTCATTGGCAAAAACAGATGAATATCTAGTTTGTGAAACACTCACCGGCAAAAAATGATGAATATCAAGTTTTCGAAACACTCATCGGCGAAAATTGATTAACAAGAAAATCAAGTTTTCGAAACACTCATTGGCGAAAACTGATGAATATCATGTTTTTGAAACACTCACAGGCGAAAACTGATGAATATCAAGTTTTCGAAACACTCATCAGCGAAAACTGATTAACAAGACAATCAAGTTTTTGAAACACTCATTGGCGAAAACTGTAGAATATCAAGTTTTTGAAACAGTCATCGGCGAAAACTGATTAAAAGGAAAATCAAGTTTTCGAAAAACTCATAGGCGAAAATTTATAAATATCAAGTTTCTAAAACACTCATCGGCGAAAAATGATTAACAAGAAAATCAAAACTTCGAAGCACTCTATGGCAAAAACTGATGAATATGAACTTTCTGAAACACTCACCGGCGAACACTGATTAAAAAGAAAATCATGTTTTCAAAACACTCATTCGCGAAAACTGATGAATATCAAGTTTTCGAAACACTCATCGACGAAAATAGATTGATATCAAGTTTTTGAAACACTCATCGTCGAAAACTGATCAACAAGAAAATTATGTTTCCGAAATATTCATTGCCGAAAACTAATGAATATCAGGTTTCTGAAACACTAATCGGTGAAAACTGATGAACATGAAGTTTTCGAAACACTCATCGGGAAAAACTGATTAACAAAAAAATAAAGTTGTCGAAACACTCATTGGCAAAAACTAATGAATATCAAGTTTTCGAAACACTCACCGGCGAAAATTGATGAATTTCAAGTTTTTGAAACACTCATCGGCAAAAACTGATTAACATGAAAATCAAGTTTTTGAAGCTCTCAATGGCGAAAACTGATGAATATCAACTTTTCGAAACACTCATCGGCGAAAATTGATTAACAACAAAATCAAATTTTCGAATTACTCATTGGGGAAAACTGATGAATATCAAGTTTTCGAAACACTCACCGGCGAAAACTGATGAATATCAAGTTTTTGAATCACTCATCTGCGAAAACAGATTAACAAGAAAATCATGTTTTCGAAACACTCATTGGCAAAAACTATTGAATATCTAGTTTTCGAAACACTCACCGGCGAAAAATGATGAATATCAAGTTTACGAAACACTCTTCGGCGAAAATTGATTAACAAGAAAATCAAGTTTTCGAAACACTCATTGCCGAAGAGTGATGAATATCAAGTTTTCGAAACACTCAACGGCGAAAACTGATGAATATCAAGTTTTTGAAACACTCATCGGCAAACACTGATTAACAAGAAAATCAAGGTTTCGAAACACTCATTGGCAAAAACTGATGAATATCAAGTTTTCGAAACACTCATCGGCGAAATTTGATGAACAAGAAAATCAAGTTTTCGAAACACTCATTTGCGAAAACTGATGAATATCAAGTTTTCGAAACACTCACCGGCTAAAACTGATTGACAAGAAAATCAAGTTTTCGAAACACTCAGTGGCGAAAACTGATGAATATCAAGTTTTTGAAACACTCATAGGAGAAAATTGATTAATAAGAAAATCAAGTTTTCGAAACACTCATTGGCGAAAACTGATGAATATCAAGTTTTTGAAACACTCACCGCCGAAAAGTGATTAACAAGAAAATAATGTTTTCGAAACACTCATTGGCAAACACTTAGTAATATCATGTTTTCGAAACACTCATCGACAAAAACTGATTAACAAGAAAATCATGTTTTCGAAACACTCATTGGCGAAAACTGATGAATATCAAGTTTTCGAAAAACTCAAGCTCAAAAACTGAAGAATATCAAGTTTTCGAAACACTCAACGGGGAAAACTGATAAACAAGAAAATCAAGTTTTCGAAACACTCAATGGCGAAAACTGAAGAGCATCAAGATTTCAAAACACTAATCGGCGAAAATTGATGAATTTCAAGTTTTCAGAACACTCACTGGCAAAAACTAATGAATATCATGTTTCCGAAACACACATCGGCGAAAATTAATGAATATCAAGTTTCCGAAACACTAATTGGCGAAAACTGATGAATATCAAGTTTTCAAAACACTCATCGGCGAAAACTGATGAATATCATGTTTTCGAAGCACTCATCAGTAAAAATTGATTAACAAGAAAATCAAGTTTTCGAAACACTCATTTGCGAAAATAGATGAATATCATGGTTCCGAAACACTCACCGGCGAAAACTGATTAACAAGAAAATAAATTTTTCGAAACACTCATTGGCAAAAACTGATAAATATCAAGTTTTCGAAACACTTACCGGCAAAACTGATTAACAAGAAAATCAAGTTTTCGAAACACTAATTGGCGAAAACTGATGAATATCAAGTTTCCAAAACACTCATCGGCGAAAACTGATTAACACAAAAATCAAGTCTTCGAAACACTCACCGGCAAAAACTGAGGAATATCAAGTTTTTGAATCACTCATCGGCGAAAACTGATAAAAAAGAAAATCAAGTTTTCGAAACACTCACCAGTGAAAACTGATGAATATCAAGTTTTTGAAACACTAATCGGCGAAAATTGATGAATATCAAGTTTTTGAAACACTCATTGACAAAAATTGATTAACAAGAAAATCAAGTTTTAGAAACACTCATTGGTGAAAACTATTGAATATCAAGTTTTTGAAACACTCACCACGAAAACTGATTAACAAGAAAATCAAGTTTTCGAAACACTATTTGGCGAAAGCTGATGAATATCATGTTTTCGAAACACTCATCGGCGAAATCTGATTAAGAAGAAAA
The DNA here is from genome assembly GCA_014851425.1 of Senna tora. Classification (NCBI taxonomy): domain Eukaryota; kingdom Viridiplantae; phylum Streptophyta; class Magnoliopsida; order Fabales; family Fabaceae; genus Senna; species Senna tora. Next base: position 436 of record JAAIUW010000058.1, on the reverse strand, counting down.
TCAAGTTTTCGAAACACTCAGTGGCGAAAACTTATGAATATCACGTTTTCGAAACACTCACCGGCGAAAACTGATTAACAAGAAAATCAAGTTTTCGAAACACTCATTGGCGAAAATGGATAAATATCAAGTTTTCGAAACACTCTCGGTCGAAAACTGATCAATATCAACTTTTCGGAACACTCATTGGCAAAAACTGATGAATATCAAGTTTTCGAAACAGTCACTGGCGAAAACTGATAAACAAGAAAATAAAGTTTTCGTAACGATCAATGGCGAAAACTGATGAGTATCAAGTTTCCAAAACACTCACCGGCGAAAACTAATGAATATGAAGTTTTTGAAACACTCATCGTCGAAAATTGATTAACAAGAAAATCAACTTTTCGAAACACTCATTAGCGAAAACTGATGAATATCAAGTTTTCAAACACTC
>JAAIUW010000057.1:0-118991 GCA_014851425.1 Senna tora | reverse complement strand
GAGTTTAGGGTTTAGGGTTTGGACTTTAGGGTTATAGGGTTTAGTGTTTGGAGTTAGGGTTTGGGTTTAGTATTTAAGCTTTTGGTATAGGGTATAGGTTTGGGTAGTGGTTTGGGGTTCATGGTTTAGGGTTTGGGGTTTAGGGCTTTCTGTTTACAGTTTCGGGGTTATGGTTTAGGGTTTAGGGTTTAGGGTTTTTGATTTAGAATTCGAGGATTGGTTTTTGGGGCTTAAGGTTTTGTGTTTAGGGTTTAGGGTTTATGGTTGAGGGTTTGGGGTTAGGGATTGGGGATTGGGGTTAGGGTTTAGGGTTTGGAGTTAGGATTTAAGGTTTTGGATTTAGCATTTAGGGCTTTGGGTTTAAGGTTTAGGGTTAGGGTTTGGGGTTTAGAGTTTAGTATTTTGGGTTTAGGGATTAGGGTTTAGGGTTTACATTTAGGGTTTGGGGTTTACTATTTAGGGCTTACCGATCGGGGTTTGTGGTTTAATGATTGGGGTTTGGGGTTTACAATTTACAGTTTCGAGTTTATGGTTTAGGGTTTAGTGTTAATGTTTAGGATATAGGGATTAGGGTTTTGGGTTTAGGGTTTAGGGTTTAGGGTTTAGGGTTTAGGATGTAGCATTTAGGGTTTAGGGTTTAGGGTTTGAGGTTTAGCATTTAGGGTTTGGGGTTTAGGGTTTGGGGTTTACTAGTTAGGGTTTTGGGTTTAGGGTTTAGGGTTTAGTGTTTAGGGTTTAGGATGTAGTATTTAGGGTTTAGGGTTTAGGGTTTGAGGTTTATGATTTAGGGTTTGGGGTTTGGGGTTTAGGGTTTACTAGTTAGGGTTTAGGGTTTAGGGTTTGGGTTTTAGGGTTTAGGGTATAGATATTGGGATTAGGGTTTAGGGTTTAGGGTTTACAGTTTACAGTGTCGAGTTTAGGGTTTTGGGTTTGGGGTTTAAGATTTGGGTTTTAGGAATTTAAGTTTTGTGTTGATGGTTTAAGGTTTAGGGTTTAGGGTTTAGTGTTCATGGTTCGAGATTCAAGGTTTAGGGGTTTGGTTTTAGGATTTGGGGTTTATTCGGGTTTGTGCTTGGGATTAGGGTTTAGGATTTCGGTTTAGGGTTTTAGGATTTAGGGTTTGGGGTTAGGACTTAGGGTTTGCGATTTAACATTCCACTTTACAGTTCGGGTTTAGAGTTTAGGGTTTTTGGTTTATCGGTTTGGGGTTGAGCGTCTAAGGTTTGGGGATCACTATTAAGGGTTTTGGGATTAGGGTTTATGATTCAAGGTTTAGGGTATGGTGTTTAGGGTTGAAGGTTCGGTGTTTAGGGTTTAGGGTTTAGCATTTAGGGTTTGGCGTTTAGGATTTAGGGTGTAGGGTTTAAAGTTTAGAGTTGAGGGTTTTGGGTTTAGGGTTTTGTTTTTAGGGTTTAGTGTTTGGGTTTAGGTTTAGTGTTTAGGGTTTGGGATTTAGGGTTCGGTTTTTTGCCTTTATAGTCTTAAGGTAAGGGTTTAGTTTTTTAGGGTTTGGGATTTAGGTTTCCGCGTTTTGGGTTTAGGTTAGGATTAAGGAATTTAGGGTTTAGGGTTTAGGGTTTGGTGTTTAGAACTTTCATGATTTTGGGGGTTTAGGTTTAGGTTTAGGGTTTAAGGTTTAGTGTTTAGGGTTTATCGTTGTGGGGTTTAGGGTTTAGACTTTGGGCTTAGGTCTTTTGGTGAAGGTGTAGGATTTAGGGTTTAGGGTTTAGGGTTTAGGGTAGTGGGTTTCCGGTTTAGGTTTAGGGTTTGGGTTTATGTGTTAGTGTTTAGGATTTAGCGTTTAGGATTTAGTGTTTTAGGGTTTAGGATTAACGGTTTTAGGTTAGGGTTTAAGGTTTAGGGTATGAGGTTATGTGTTTAGGGTTTAGGGGTTAGAGTTTAGGATTTAGGGTTTTGGGTTGAGGGTGGAGGGTTTTGGGAATAGGGTTTGGGGTTTAGGGTTTACTGTTTGCAGTATCGGGTTTAGGGTTTAGGGTTTGAGTTTGGGGTTTAGGGTTTCGATTTTAGGATTTACGGTTTAGTGTCCAGGCTTTGGGATTTAGGGTTTTGGGTTTTGGGTTTAGAGTTTAGGATTTAGGGTATAGGGTTTAGGGTTTAGGGTTTGGGCTTTAGGGTTTAGGATTTAAGGTTTCGGGTTTATGGTTTAGGGACTATTGTTTATGAGCCGCGAACTGTTGTACAACAACCATGGATGGCACATGCATTTGGGGATTCCTAAAATAGGTTTAAGTAGCTTTCATATGACACCTTATTTGAAAGATTTCGTTCAGAATCGAAGTAATTGTACTGATTAGAAGGTTTTCTGGCAAAAGAGAGCTCAGAATTTAGAAACAGAAAGAAATGGACACAAAGTCTTATACCACCACTTGTTTGGTGGATACTTTTGACTCTAATGGGTAGGAGGAAAGGTGACCCTACGTTACCTTGCAATTTCTAGAGAAGAAGTAAGCTGAATTCCCTTGTAGGGCCTTGGTTCCAAGCTTAGAGGTAAGAGAAAGATTTCCTAGTGTAGGACTTTGAGTTCTCAGCCTCCAACCTTGCTTCTCTGCCTCTGAATTCAAGCTTCCCAGCTACTCTCTCCCTTTCTCAGCTTCTGATCTCACTCTCTCTCACTCTTCTCTCTAGCAAACTCGGTTTTGGTTGCTGGTTATGCGTGTATCTCGGTTTTTGCCTTAAATATTGGTGATGAATAATGTGGCTTCATAATTGATTTTAGCACGGCTTTTGCTAGGGTTTAGAGTTTAGTGTTTAGGGTTTGGGATTTCGCATTTAGGGTTTAGGCTTTAGGCTTTAGGCTTTAGGGTTTTATCTTTAGAGTTTAGGGTTTAGGGTTTAGGATTTAGGGTTCAGGGTTTAGGATTTTGGGTTACGAGGTTAGGGTTTAGGGTTTAAAGTTTGGGGTTTTGGGTTCATGGTTTAGGGTTTGTGGTTTAGGATTTTCCGTTTCGGGGTTAGGGTTTAGGGTTTAATGTTTAGCGATTGGGATTTAGCATTTAGGGTTTAGGCTTTAGGCTTTGGGTTTAGGATTTAGAGTTTAGTGTTTTAGGGTTTTGGGTTTTGGTTTTAGTGTTTAGGGTTTAGGAATTAGAGTTTAGGGTTTAGCGTTTAGGGCTTAGGGTTTAGGTTCAGGTTTGGGGTTTAGGTTATAGGGTTTTTGGGTTAAGGGTTTGGGGTTTGGGGGGTTAGGGTTTATAGTTTACAATTTCGGGTTTAGGGTTTAGGTTTTGGGGTTTAAGCTCTTGTGTTTAGGTTTTACGGTTTGGGGTTTAGGGTTTAGGCTTTGGGATTGGGGTAAAGGCTAAGGTTTTAGAGTTCACGATTTAGGGTTTAGGGTTTAGGCTTTCGGATTTAGGATTTCGGATTTTGTGTTTATGGATTAGGTTTAGGGTCTAAGTTTTAGTGTTTAGGGTTTGGGATTTTGGGATTAAGGTTTGGGGTTCAAGGTTTAGGATTTAGGATTTAGGGTTTAGAGTTTTGGGATTAGGGCTTAGGGTTTATGTTTTGGGGTTTAAGGTTTACAATTTGTTGGTCTGAGTTTATGGTTTAAGGTTTAGTGTTTAGTGTTTGGGATTTAGGGATTAGGGTTTAGGGTTTAGCGTTTAGGTTTTAGGGTTTGGGATTTAGGGTTTAGGGTTTAAGGTTTATGGTTTAGGGTTTAGTGTTAAGGTTTTAGGGTTTAGTGTTTAGTGTTTAGGGTTTTAAATTTAGGGATTAGGGTTTTGGGTTTAGGGTTCAGGGTTTGGGGTTTGGGATTTAGCGTTTAGGGTTTAGGGTTTAGTGTTAAGGTTTTAGGGTTTAGGGTTTAGGGTTTTAAATTTACAGATTAGGGTTTTGGGTTTAGGGTTTAAGATTTAAGAATAAGGGTTTAGGGTTTTGGATTTACGGTTCAGGGTTTGGGATTTAGGCTATAGGGTTTTGGGTTTTGGTTTTTGGGGTTTAGGGTTTAGGAATTCGGGTTTCGGGTTTAAGGTTTTTGAGTTTTCTGGTTTTGGGTGGTTAGGATTTCAAGTTTAGGGTTTAGGATTAATGTTTAATGTTTAGGGTTTCACGTTTAGGGTTTAGGGTTTAGGGTTTGGGGTTGGGGTTTAGGATTTGGGTTTCGGTTTTGGCATTTGGGTTTAAGGTTTAGTGTTTAGAGTTTGGGATTTAGGGTTAATGGTCTAGGCTTTGGGGTTTAGGATTTAGGATTTAGGGTTGGTTTAGGGTTTAGTGTTTATGGTTAGGGTTTATGGTTTTGGGTTTAGGATTTATGGTTTATGGTTTAGGTTTTTGGGTGTTGGGTTTAGGGTTTAGGATTTAGGATTTAGGCTTTAGGGTTTGGTGTATGGGGTTTATGGTTTAGGGTGTGGTGTTTGGGGTTTAGTGTTTAATATTTTGTGTTTAGGGTTTAACATTTAGGGTTTATGGTTTAGGGGTTAGGGTATATGGTTTATGGTTTTGGGTTTTATGGTTTAAGGTTTAGGGTTTGTGATTTAGGGTTTAGGGTTTAGAGTTTAGGGTTTGGCAATTAGTGTTTAGGGTTTCTGGTTTAGGGTTTGGGGTTTGGGTTTGGATTTTGGTTATGGGTTTAGGGTTTACAGTTTACAGTTTCGGGTTTAGAGTTTAGGGTTTAACACTTGTGGTTAATTTACCCAAGAAATATATTCCGTGGGTAATCCGTGGGTATTCCGTGGCAAATTGAAAAAAAAAACAAAATTTTTTTCTTAAAAATTAGCCACGGATTTATTTCGTGGCTAATTTCAAGACATTACCCACGGATTTAGCCACGGATTTACAATCCGTGGCTAATCCGTGGGGTTAAATGGTCAAATTTACCCACGGATGGTAAGTCCGTGGCTCTAAATCGTGGAGTAATTTCATGAATTAGCACGGAATTTTTCCGTGGGTAAATTTCTTAGAATTAGCCACGGACTTACAATCGTGGCTAATATCCATGGCTAATCCGTGGGTAAGTAGTCATTAGCCACGGATTTTAAATCCGTGGGTAATCGGTGGGTAAATGGTTATAATATTAATTTTAATTTTTCAATTGAAAAAAAATTATATTTCTCTCTTCTAAAATAATACATAATATACTATTGTTCAAAGATTATAATTTATTGGAATCTTAATTTATTATGATTTTATTTATTAAGTAACAAAATATCCTTTTAAAAAAATTATATTAATCATATTTATATAAAACATTTTATACATTTTCTGAAGTATATAATAAAACTAATGGATTTAGCATAAGCTAAATTGCATGTAATTTAAAATTAAATTTTTAATACAAGTGAAAAGCTAATTCTTTATATTATATGATTTTAAGGACTAAATAAAACAAAAAAAATCTCTAATCCATATGTTAGATGTATATTTATATAAAATTGTTTACCTTATAACAAAAAATGACAAATGGCTTAGTGGTTAAGGCAATCACAACCATGACGGAGGTTGCTATTGGCCGGCCAGAGGTTGCTGGTGACCGGTGCCGGTGGCCGGCCGGCGGAGGAGGACGTCGCCGGCGATCGGTGCCGGTGGCCGGCCGGCGATGGAGGTGGCCGGCGACTGGTCGTGTCTGTGGTGAATTTACCCACGGAAATTGTCCGTGGGTAACTAGCCACGAAAATTGTCCGTGGGGAATTTACCCACGGAAATGTTCCGTGGCTGTTTCCCGACGGATTTCCCACGAGATTCTTCCGTGGCTATATTTCCCCACGGAATAGTCCGTGGGAAATTCGTGGGTAATTCCCCACGGAATCTAAATTCTATTGGGAAAATTTTACCCACGCCAGTTTTTCCCACGGACAAATCCGTGGCTAAATATGATTTTTGTTGTAGTGTGTGGTGTTTAGGGTTTAGTGTTTAATATTTTGTGTTTAGGGTTTAACATTTAGGGTTTAAGGTTTAGGGTTTATGGTTTAGGGGTTAGGGTATATGGTTTAGGGTTTAAGGTTTATGGTTTAGGGTTTAGGGTTTGTGATTTAGGGTTTAAGGTTTGGCAATTAGTGTTTAGGGTTTCTGGTTTAGGGTTTGGGGTGTGGGGTTTTGGATTTTGGTTTTTGGGTTTAGGGTTTACAGTTTACAGTTTCGGGTTTAGGGTTTAGGGTTTATGGTTTTGGGGTTTGGGGTTTGGATTTGGGGTTTCGAGTTTAGGGTCTAGTGGTTGGAGATTGGAGTTCAGGGTTTAGGGCTTAGGAGTTAGGGTTTAGAGTTTAGTGTTTAGGGTTAAGGGTTTTAGATTTTGGTGTTTAGGTTTTAGGTTTTACGGTTTAGGGTTTAGTGTTTTGGGTTTAGGATTTAGGATTTAGGTTTTAGGTTTAGGGGTTTTGGTTTAGGGTTTAAAATTTAGAATTTAGGGTTTAGGGTTTAAGGTTTTTAGTTTAGGGTTTAGGGTTTGTGATTTAGGATTTAGGATTTAGGGTTTAGGGTTTTGATTTTATGGTTTAAGGTTTAGGGTTTGGGATTTAAGGTTTAGGGTTTAGGGTATAGTGTTTTAGATTTAGGATTTAGGGGTTGAGGGTTTAGGGTTTTGGGGTTAGGGTTTGGGGTTTAGGGTTTTCGGATTTAGGATTTTGGGTTTTAGGTTTATGATTTAGGGTTTGGGGTGCAGGATTTAGAGTTTAGGGTTTTAGGATTAGGTTTTTTTCTTTTAGGGTTTAGGATTTAGTGTTTTGAGTTTAGGGTTTAGGGTTTAGTATAAAGGGTTTAGGATTTAAGGTTTAGGGTTTAGGGTTTTGGATTTGGGTTTAGGGTTTAAGGTTTAGGGTTTAGGGCTTAAAGTTTAGGGTTTAGAATTTAGGATTTGCGGTGTTGGGTTTGGGTTGAGGGTTTTGATTTCAGGGTTTAGGATTTCGCATTTAGGGTTTTGGGTTAATGGTTAGGGTTCAGGGTTTTGGGTTTAAGGTTTAGGGTTTAGGGTTTAGGGTATAGGGTTTACAGGTTACAATTTCTGGTTCAAGGTTAGGGGTTTAAGGTTTATGGCTTAGGGTTTGGGGTTAAGGTTTAGGGTTTGGGGATTGGGGCAAGGGTTTAAGGGTTATGGTTTGGGCTTTGGTGTTTAGGGTTTTGTGATAGGAGTTCAAGGTTTAGATTTAGGATTTAGGGTTTAGGGTTTAGGGTATGGACTTTAGGGTATAGGGTTTAGTGTTTGGAGTTTAGGGTTTTGGGTTTAGTATTTAAGCTTTTGGGTATAGGGTATAGGATTTTGGGTTAGTGGTTTGGGGTTCATTGTTTAGGGTTTGGGGTTTAGGGTTTTCTGTTTACAGTTTCGGGGTTATGGTTTAGGGTTTAGGGTTTAGGGTTTTTGATTTAGAATTCGAGGATTGGTTTTTGGGGCTTAAGGTTTTGTGTTTAGGGTTTAGGGTTTATGGTTGAGGGTTTGGGGTTAGGGATTGGGGATTGGGGTTAGGGTTTAGGGTTTGGAGTTAGGATTTAAGGTTTTGGATTTAGCATTTAGGGTTTTGGGTTAAGGATTCCTGATTTAGGGTTTAGTGTTTAGGAATTGGCATTTAGGGTTTTGGGTTTGGGTTTAGGGTTTAATGGTTAGGATTATGGTTTGGGGTTTGGGGTTTAATGTTTCGTTTTTTCAGTTTAGGAATTAGGGTTTAGGGCTTACGTTTAGGGTTTGGGATTTACTATTTAGGGCTTACCGATTGGGGTTTGGGGTTTAAGGATAGGGGTTTAGTGTTTACAATTTATAGTTTCGAGTTTACGGTTTAGGTTTTAGTGGTAATGTTTAGGATATAGGGATTAGGGTTTTGGGTTTAGGGTTTAGGGTTTAGGGTTTAGGATGTAGCATTTAGGGTTTAGGGTTTAGGATTTACAGTGTCGAGTTTAGGGTTTTGGGTTTGGGGTTTAAGATTTGGGGTTTAGGAATTTAAGTTTTGTGTCGATGGTTTAAGGTTTAGGGTTTAGGGTTTAGTGTTCATGGTTCGAGATTTAAGGTTTAGGGGTTTGGTTTTAGGATTTGGGGTTTAGGGTTTGTGCTTTGGGATTAGGTTTTAGGGTTTAGGTTTGGGTATGGGGTTTAGGACTTAGGGTTTGCGATTTAACATTTCCACTTCACAGTTTCGGGTTTAGAGTTTAGGGTTTTTGGATTATCGGTTTGGGGTTGAGCGTCTAAGGTTTGGGGATTACTATTAAGGGTTTCGAGATTAGGGTTTATGATTCAAGGTTTAGGGTATGGTGTTTAGGGTTTAGGGTTTGGTGTTTAGGGTTGAAGGTTCGGTGTTTAGGGCTTAGGGTTTAGCGTTTAGGGTTTGGCGTTTAGGGTTTAGGGTGTAGGGTTTAAAGTTTAGAGTTGAGGGTTTTGGGTTTAGGGTTTTGTTTTTAGGGTTTAGTGTTTTGGGTTTAGTATTTATGGTTTAGGGTTTAGGTTTTTGACTTTATAGTTTAAGGTTAAGGGTTTAGTTTTTAGGGTTTGGGATTTAGGTTTCCGAGTTTTGGGATTAGGGTTTAGGATTAAGGATTTAGGGTTTTGGGGTTTAGAATTTATGATTTTGGGGTTTAGGTTTAGGGTTTAGGGTTTAAGGTTTAGTGTTTAGGGTTTATCGTTTGGGGTTTAGTGTTTAGACTTTGGGCTTTAGGGTTTTGGTTAAGGGTGTAGGATTTAGGGTTTAGGGTGTAGGGTTTTGAGTAGTGGGTTTACGGTTTAAGGTTTAGGGTTTAGGGTTTAGTGTTTAGTGTTTAGGATTTAGCGTTTAGGATTTAGTGTTTAGGGTTTAGGATTTAAGGTTTTAGGTTTAGGGTTTAAGGTTTAGGGTATGAGGCTATGTGTTTAGGGTTTAGGGGTTAGAGTTTAGGATTTAGGGTTTTGGGTTAAGGGTTTTGGGTTTAGGGTTGAGGGTTGAGGGTTTTGGGAATAGGGTTTGGGGTTTAGGGTTTACTGTTTACAGTATCGAGTTTTAGGATTTAGGGTTTGAGTTTGGGGTTTAGGGTTTCGATTTTAGGATTTAGGGTTTAGTGTCCAGGATTTGGGATTTAGGGTTTTGGGTTTTGGGTTTAGAGTTTAGGATTTAGGGTATAGGGTTTAGGGTTTGGGGTTTGGACTTTAGGGTTTAGGGTTTAGGGTTTCGGGTTTAAGGTTTAGGGCTTATTGTTTAAGAGCCGCGAACTGTTGTACAACAACCATGGATGGCACATGCATTTGGGGATTCCTAAAATAGGTTTAAGTAGCTTTCATATGACACCTTATTTGAAAGATTTCGTTCAGAATCGAAGTAATTGTACTGATTGGAAGGTTTGTGGCAAAAGAGAGCTCATAATTTAGAAACAGAAAGAAATGGACACAAAGTCTTATACCACCACTTGTTTGGTGGATACTTTTGACTCTAATGGGTAGGAGGAAAGGTGACCCTACGTTACCTTGCAATTTCTAGAGAAGAAGTAAGCTGAATTCCCTTGTAGGGCCTTGGTTCCAAGCATAGAGGTAAGAGAAAGATTTCCTAGTGTAGGACTTTGAGTTCTCAGCCTCCAACCTTGCTTCTCTGCCTCTGAATTCAAGCTTCCCAGCTACTCTCTCCCTTTCTCAGCTTCTGATCTCACTCTCTCTCACTCTTCTCTCTAGCAAACTCGGTTTTGGTTGCTGGTTATGTGTGTATCTCGGTTTTTGCCTCAAATATTGGTGATGAATAGTGTGGCTTCATGATTTATTTTAGCACGGCTTTTGCTAGGTGTCTCAGCTCCAATTCTACTTAGTCCTTAAGTGGACAGTTGATCAGGTGTGATGGCAGTAATTAAGGCCTCGTTTGGTTGGGGTAAATTAGGCTTTAGTGGCCTTAATTTGAGGATAGGGTGACTTAACCCATTTTTCAATTCTTTTCAATTTAATCCTTATTTTCTTTTTTATGGTAGTGTAGGAAATCAGGGTTTCTCTTAGGGTCAAGTGTTCTTAAACCATTTCTATGGTGTTCTAGGTTCGTATTATAGGGTCATGTAGCTTTTCTTTCTTAGTTCAACCCATTTTAGGTCTAAATGCCCAAAAATCCTTTTTCTTTCAATTTGGTCCCTGAATTTCTACGGGAGAAAATATGACGATTCAGAGATGGTCTTGTGATTGGGTGTCCTCATTTAGATCTTAGGGTGTCCCTACAGTGTCTTGGATTATCAAACCTAGGACAAATTGGTCTTTCTTGCTCAGTTCAGCTAGCCTAATTCAAAACGGTTTAAAACTCCTATCAATATAGTCCCTAGGGTTTGCATTAGGGTTTTCTATGCCACTTTTCTTCAGTCCTAAGCTTCTCCCTTCCTCATTAGAGTTCCTTATCTTTTTTGCAAGCACAATCAGTCACACAAACACTTAAAATAGAAAACCCCAAGCAAGAAAACTCAGTTAAACTTTTATTTTAAATTTCAGGATGTTACATTTTGAGTTTGGGGATTGAAGTTTAAGGTTTAGGGTTTAGGGTTTCAGATTTAGGGTTTGGTGTTTAGGGTTTAGGGCTTAGGGTTTCGGGTTTATGATTTAAGATTTGGGGTTTATAGTTTATTGAAAAGGGTTTGGGATTTAGGGTTTAGGGTTTTGGGTTTATGATTTAGGGTTTAGGTTTTAGGGTTTGTGATTTAGGGTTTAGGGTTGAGAGTTTAGTGTTTAGGGTTTCGGATTTAGCATTTAGGGTTTGGGGTTTGGGGTTTAGGATTTAGGGTTTAGGGTTTAGGGGTTAAGAGTTAGTGCTTAGCGTTTATGGTTTTGGGTTTTGGGTTTTGGGTTCAGGGTTTTAAGATTTTGGGTTACGGGGTTAGGGTATAGGGTTTAGTGGTTGGGGTTTAGGATTTTGGGTTTTGGGTTCACGATTTAGTGTTTATGGTTTAGGATTTACAGTTTCGGGGTTAGGGTTTAGGTTTTTGAGTTTAGGGTTGAGAGTTTAGTGTTTAAGGTTTTGTATTTAGGGTTTTTGGTTTTGCGTTTAGGGTCTAGGGTTTGATGTTTAGGGTTTTGGGTTTAGAATTTACGGTTTAGGGTTTTGGATTTAGGGTTTAGGGTTTTGGATTTCGGGTTTGGGATTTGGGGTTTTGGATATAGGGTTTACAGTTTGCAATTCCGGGTTTATGGTTTAAGGGTTTAGGGTTTAGAGTTTAGTGTTTAAGGTTTGGGATTTCGCATTTAGGGTTTAGGGTTTGGGGTTTAGGGTTTAGGCTTTAGGCTTTAGTGTTTAGGGTTTAGGATTTAGTGTTTAGCATTTATGGTTTGGGGTTTAGGGTTCAGGGTTTAGGATTTTGGGTTACGAGGTTAGGGTTTAGGGTTTAAAGTTTGGGGTTTTGGGTTCACGGTTTAGGGTTTGTGGTTTAGGATTTTCCGTTTCGGGGTTAGGGTTTAGGGTTTACAGTTTCAAGTTTATGGTTTTGGGTTTAGGGTTTAATGTTTAGCGATTGGGATTTAGCATTTAGGGTTTAGGCTTTAGGCTTTGTGTTTAGGATTTAGAGTTTAGTGTTTTTTGGGTTTTGATTTTAGTGTTTAGGGTTTAAGAATTAGAATTTAGGGTTTAGCGTTTAGGGCTTAGGGTTTAGGTTCAGGGTTTGGGGTTTAGGTTATAGGGTTTTGGGTTAAGGGTTTGGGGTTTGGGGTTTAGGGTTTATAGTTTACAATTTCGGGTTTAGGGTTTAGGTTTTGGGGTTTAAGCTCTTGTGTTTAGGTTTTGCGGTTTGGGGTTTAGGGGTTAGGCTTTGGGATTGGGGTAAAGGCTAAGGTTTTAGAGTTCACGATTTAGGGTTTAGGGTTTAGGCTTTCGGATTTAGGATTTCGGATTTTGGGTTTATAGATTAGGTTTAGGGTTTAAGTTTTAGTGTTTAGGGTTTGGGATTTTTGGATTAGGGTTTGGGGTTCAGGGTTTAGGATTTAGGGTTTAGAGTTTTGGGATTAGGGTTTAGGGTTTAAGGTTTACAATTTGTAGTTCTGAGTTTATGGTTTAAGGTTTAGTGTTTAGTGTTTGGGATTTAGGGATTAGGGTTTTGCGTTTACGTTTTAGGGTTTAGAGTTTAAGATTTATGGTTTAGGGTTTAGTGTTAAGGTTTAAGGGTTTTAAATTTGGGGATTGGGGTTTGGGGTTTAGGGTTTAGGGTTTAGGGTTTTCGATTTACGGTTCAGGGTTTGGGATTTAGGCTATGGGGTTTTGGGTTTTGGTATTTGGGGTTTAGGGTTTAGGAATTCGGGTTTCGGGTTTAAGGTTTTGAGTTTTCTGGTTTGGGTTTTAGGATTTCAAGTTTAGGGTTTAGGATTTAATGTTTAATGTTTAGGGTTTCACGTTTAGGGTTTAGGGTTTAGGGTTTGGGGTTTGGGGTTTAGGATTTTGGGTTTCGGTTTTGGCATTTGGGTTTAAGGTTAGTGTTTAGAGTTTGGGATTTAGGGTTAATGGTCTAGGCTTTGGGGTTTAGGAATTAGGGTTTAGGGTTGGTTTAGGGTTTAGTGTTTATGGTTTAGGGTTTATAGTTTTGGGTTTAGGATTCATGGTTTGTGGTTTAGGCTTTTGGGTGTTGGGTTTAGGGTTTAGGATTTAGGATTTAGGCTTTAGGGTTTGGTGTATGGGGTTTATGGTTTAGGGTGTGGTGTTTGGGGTTTAGTGTTTAATATTTTGTGTTTAGGGTTTAACATTTAGGGTTTATGGTTTAGGGGTTAGGGTTTTATGGTTTAGGGTTTAGGGTTTGTGATTTAGGGTTTAAGGTTGGCAATTAGTGTTTGGGGTTTCTGGTTTAGGGTTTGGGGTTTGGGGTTTTGGATTTTGGTTATTGGGTTTAGGGTTTACAGTTTACAGTTTAGGGTTTAGAGTTTAGGGTTTAACACTTGTGGTTAATTTACCCAAGAAATATATTCCGTGGGTAATCCGTGGGTATTCCGGGGGGAATCCGTGGCAAATTGGAAAAAAAAAAATTTCTTAAAAATTAGCCACAGATTTAGCCCCGGATTTATTTCGTGGCTAATTTCAAGACATTACCCATGGATTTAGCCACGGATTTACAATCCGTGGCTAATTCGTGTGTAAATGGTCAATTTACCCACGGACGGTAAGTCTGTGGCTAAATCCGTGGGTAATTTCATGAAATTAGCCACGAAATTTATTCCGTGGGTAATTTCTTAGAATTAGCCACGGACTTACAATCCGTGGCTAATATCCGTGGCTAATCCATGGGTAAGTAATCAATTAGCCACGGATTTTAATTCCGTGGGTAATCCGTGGGTAAATGGTTTATAATATTAATTTTAATTTTCAATTGCAAAAAAATTATATTTCTCTCTTCTAAAATAATTCATAATATTACTATTGTTCAAAGATTATAATTTATTGGAATCTTAATTTATTATGATTTTATTTTATTATAAGTAACAAAATTATTCTTTTAAAAAAATTATATTAATCATATTTATATAAAACATTTTATACATTTTCTGAAGTATATAATAAAACTAATGGATTTAGCATAAGCTAAATTGCATGTAATTTAAAAATTAAATTTTTATTACAAGTGAAAAGCAAATTCTTTATATTATATGATTTTAAGGACTAAAATAACAAAAAAAATCTCTAATCCATATGTTAGATGTATATTTATAAAATTGTTTACCTTATCTTAACAAAAAATGACAAATGGCTTAGTGGTTAAGGCAATCACAACCATGACGGAGGTTGCTATTGGCCGACCAGAGGTTGCCGGCGACCGGTGCCGGTGGCCGGTCGGCGGAGAAGGACGTCGCCGGCGATCGGTGCCGGTGGCCGGCCGGCGATGGAGGTGGCCGGCGACTGGTCGTGTCTGTGGTGAATTTACCCACGAAAATTGTCCGTGGGGAATTTACCCACGGAAATGTTCCGTGGCTGTTTCCCGACGGATTTCCCACGAGATTCTTCCGTGGCTATATTTCCCCAGGGAATAGTCCGTGGGAAATCCGTGGGTAATTCCCCATGGAATCTACTTAATTTAGCCACGGATTTGTCCGTGGCTAAATCTGATTTTTGTTGTAGTGTGTGGTGTTTAGGGTTTAGTGTTTAATATTTTGTGTTTAGGGTTTAACATTTAGGGTTTATGGTTTAGGGGTTAGGGTATATGGTTTATGGTTTAGGGTTTAGGGTTTGTGATTTAGGGTTTAGGGTTTGGCAATTAGTGTTTAGGGTTTCTGGTTTAGGGTTTGGGGTTTGGGTTTTGGATATTGGTTTTTGGGTTTAGGGTTTACAGTTTACAATTTTGGGTTTAGGGTTTAGGGTTTAGGGTTTTGGGGTTTGGGGTTTGGATTTGGGGTTTCGGGTTTAGGGTCTAGTGGTTGGAGATTGGAGTTCAGGGTTTAGGGCTTAGGAGTTAAGGTTTACAGTTTAGTGTTTAGGGTTAAGGGTTTTAGATTTTGGTGTTTAGGTTTTAGGTTTTAGGGTTTTGGGTTTTGGGTTTTGGGTTTAGGATTTATGATTTAGGTTTTAGGTTTAGGGGTTTTGGTTTAGGGTTTAAAATTTAGAATTTAGGGTTTAGGGTTTAAGGTTTTTAGTTTAGGGTTTAGGGTTTGTGATTTAGGATTTAGGATTTAGGTTTTAGGGTTTTTATTTTATGGTTTAAGGTTTAGGGTTTGGGATTTAAGGTTTAGGGTTTAGGGTATAGTGTTTTAGATTTAGGATTTAGGGGTTGAGGGTTTAGGGTTTTGGGGTTAGGGTTTGGGGTTTAGGGTTTTCGGATTTAGGGTTTAGGGTTTATGATTTAGGGTTTGGGGTTCATGATTTAGAGTTTAGGGTTTTAAGATTAGGTTTTTTCTTTTAGGGTTTAGGATTTAGTGTTTTGGGTTTAGGGTTTAGTGTAAAGGGTTTAGGATTTAGGATTTAGGGTTTAGGGTTTGGGGTTTAGGCTTTAGGCTTTTGTCTTTAGGGTTTTATATTTAGTGCTTAAGGTTTACGGTTTGGGGTATAGGGTTTAGGGTTTACGTTAGGGGTTTGGCATTTACGATTAAGGGTTTAGCGATTGGGGTTTGGGGTTTAGGGTTTATGTTTGCGGTTTATTGTTTACAATTTATCATTTCGAGTTGTTGGTTTAGGGTTTACTGTTTAATGCTTGGGATTTTGGGATTACGGTTCTGGGTTTAGGGTTTTGGCTTTTGGCTTTAGGGTTTAGGGTTTAAGGTTTATGCTTTAGGGTTTAGAGTTTAGGGTTTAGTATTTAATGTTTAGGGTTTTTAATTTAGGGATTAGGGTTTTGGGTTTACGGTTTACGGTTTGGGGTGTAGGATTTAAGGTTTAGAATTTAGGGTTTTGGGTGTAGGGGTTGGGGTTTAGGCATTAGGGTTTGTGGTTTATAGTTTACAGTTTACTATTTCATGTTTAGGGCTTAGGGTTTAGGGTTTTGGGGTTTGTGGTTTAGGGTCTAGTGTTTAGGGATTGGAGTCCTGGGTTTAAGGTTTCGGGTTTGGTGTTTATGGTTTAGGGTTTTAGATTTTGGGTTTAGGGTTTATGGTTGGTGTTTAGGGTTTTGGGTTTAGGGTTTGGTGTTTAGGGTTTAGGCTTTTGGGTTTAGGGTTTTATGTTTTAGGTTTAATGTTTAGGGTTTTGGATTTTGGGTTTAGGGTTTATGCTATAGGGTTTAGGGTTTAGGATTTGGGTTTTGGGTTTAAGGTTTAGCGTATAGGGTTTAGGGTTTATGGTTTATGGTTTAGTGTTTCGAATTTAGGGTTTAGGGTTTAGGGTTTGGCATTTGGGGTTTAGGGTTTTGTGTTTATGGTTTAAGCTTTGGTGTTTAGTGTTTACGGTTCGGGATTTAGGGTTTTGGGTTTTTGATCTAGGGTTTAGGATTGATGATTTAGCGTTTAGGGTTTAGTGTGTAGGGTTAGGGTTAGGGTTTGGGGTTTAGGGTTTTGGATTTAGGGTTTTGGGTTTTGGGTTTCGAATTCAGCGTTTTTGGTTTAGGGTTTAGGGTTGGGGGTTTAGGATTTACGATTTTAGGTTTAGGGTTTAGGGTTTAGTTTTTAGGGTTGAGGGTTGAGGGTTTTGGGTCAAAGGTTTAGGGTTTGGGGTTTCAGATTTAGGGCTTACAGTTTAAGGTTTAGGGTTTGGGGTTTGGGGTTTAGGGTATAGGGTTTTGGGATTAGGGATTGGGGTCTAGGGTTCACTATTTACAGTTTCGGGTTTAGGGGTTAGTGGTTAGGGTTTTGGGTTTGGGGTTTAGGGTTTAGTATTTAAGGTTTAGGGTTTCGGGTTTAAGTTTTGGCCTTTAGGCTTTTTGATTTTGAGTTTAGGGTTCACAGTTTCGGGTTTAAGGTTTTGGGGTTTTGGCGTTAGAGTTTAGGGTTTTGGTGTTATGCTTTTAGGTTTTGGGTTTAGGGTTTAGGGTTTGGCGTTTAGGGTTTAGTGTTTAATGTTCAGGGTTTAGGGTTTAGGGTTTTGGATTTAGCAATTAGGAATTACTGTTTAAGGTTTATGCTTTAGGGTTTAGAGTTTAGGGTTTGGTATTTAATGTTTAGGGTTTTAAATTTAGGGATTAGGGTTTAGGGTTTAGGGTTTAGGGTTTAGGGTTTGGGGTGTAGGATTTAAGGTTTAGAATTTTGGGTTTTGGGTTTAGGGTTTGGGGTTTAGGTATTAGAGTTTGCGGTTTACAGTTTACTATTTACTGTTTCGAGTTTAGGGCTTAGGCGTTAAGGTTTTGGGGTTTGTGGTTTTGGGTCTAGGGTTTGGAGATTGGAGTCCTGGGTTTAAGGTTTCGGGCTTGGTGTTTATGGTTTAGGGTTTTAGATTTTGGGTTTAGGTTTTACGGTTGGTGTTTAGGGTTTAGGGTTTAGAGTTTAGGGTTTGGTGTTTAGGGTTTAGGGTTTTATGTTTTAGGTTTAATGTTTAGTGCTTAGGGTTTTGGGTTTTGGGTTTATGGTTTGGGGTATAGGGTTTAAGGTTTAGGGTTTAATGTTTAGGATTTAGGGTTTAGGGTTTAGGGATTTGGGTTTGGTGTAAGGGTTTAGGGTTTAGGGTGTGGGGCTTAGGATTTAGGGTCTAGGTTTTGGGGTTAGGGTTTAACAATTAGGTTTTAGGGTTTAGGGTTTTGGATTTATGGTTTAGGGTTTAGGGTTCTGGGTTTATGGTTTAGGGTTTAGGGTTTTGAGTTTGGGGTTTAAGGTTTAGGGTTTGGCATTTGGGGTTTAGGGTTTTGAGTTTATGGTTTAAGGTTTAGTGTTTAGTGTTTGGGGCTTGGGATTTAGGATTTTGGGTTTTGGATCTAGGGTTTAGGATTTAAGATTTAGGGTTTAGGTTTTAGTGTTAGGGTTTGCGATTTAGGGTTTAGGGTTTAGGGTTTATGGCTTTGGGTTTAGGGTTTAGGGTTTGGGATTCAGCGTTTAGGGTTTAGGGTTTAGCATTAGTGGTTTAGGATTTACCATTTTACGTTTAGGGTGTAGGGTTTAGTTTTTAGGGTTCTGGGTTTTGGTTCTAAGGTTTACGGTTTAGGGCTTAGTGTTTGGGGTTTCAAATTTAGGGCTTACAGTTTAGGGTTTGGTGCTTGGGATTTGGGGTTTAGGGTTTAGCGTATATTGTTTTGGCATTAGGGATTGGCGTCTAGGGTTTACTATTTACAGTTTTCGGTTTAGGGGTTAGGGGTTTGGGTTTTGGGTTTGGGGTTTAGGGTTTAGCATTTATGGTTTAGGGTTTCAGATTTAGGGTTTGGCCTTTAGGGTTTTGGGTTTTGAGTTTACGGTTAACAGTTTCGGGTTTAGCATTTAGGGTTTTGGGGTTTTAGTTTTATGCTTGTAGGTTTTGGGTTTATGGTTTAGGGTTTGGCGTTTACTGTTTAGGGTTTATGATTTAGTGTTTAATGTTTAGGTTTTAGGGTTTAAGGTTTTGGATTTAGCTATTAGGGTTTAGGGTTTAGGGTTTGGGGTTTACGATTTAGAGTTAGGATTTTAGGATTAGGGTTTTTGATTTAAGGTTTAGGGTTTAGGGTTTAGTGTTAAGGGTTTAGGGTTTAGGATTTTGGTTTTAGGTTTAGGCTTTAGGGTTTAGTGTTTAGTTTTTTGGGTTTAGGGTTTGGGGTATAGGGTTTAGGGTTTACATTTAGGGTTTGGGGTTTAACGATTGGCGTTTGCGGTTTAGGGTTTACAATTTTTAGGTTCGAGTTTATGGTTTAGGGTTTAGTGTTTATTGTTTGGGATTTTGGGATTAGGGTTTTGGATTTATGGTTTGGGATTTAGGGTTTAGGGTTTAAGGTTTAGTGTTTAGGGTTTAGAGTTTATAGTTCAGGATTTAATTTTTAGGGTTTTAAATTTAGTGATTAGGGTTTTGGGTGTAGGGTTTAGGGTGAGGGGTTTAGGATTTAAGGTTTAGGGTTTAGGGTTTAGGGTTGGGGGTTTAGGATTTACGATTTTAGGTTTAGGGTTTAGGGTTTAGCTTTTAGGGTTTAGGGTTTGGGGTCTAAGGTTAAGGGTTTAGAGTTTAGGATTTCAGATTTAGGGCTTACGGTTTAGGGTTTAAGGTTTGGGGTTTGGGGTATAGGGTTTAGGGTATAGGGTTTTGGGATTAGGGAATGTGGTCTAGGGTTTACTATTTACATTTTCGGGTTTAGGGTTTAGGGGTTAGGGTTTTGGATTTGGGGTTTATGGTTTTGGTTTAGGGTTTAGGGTTTAGCATTTAGGTTTTAGGGTTTCGGGTTTAGGGTTTGGCCTTTAGGGTTTTGGGTTTTGAGTTTAGGGTTTATAATTTCGGGTTTTAGGTTTTAGGGTTTGGGGGTTAGGGTTTAGGGTTTAGGGTTTTGGTTTTATGCTTTTAGGTTTTGGGTTTAGGGATTAGGGTTTTAGTTTTAGCAATTAGGGTTTAGGGTTTAGTATTTGGGGTTTATGTTGTAGAGTTAGGATTTTAGGATTAGGGTTTTTGGTTTAAGGTTTAGGGTTTAGTGTTTAGTGTTTAGGGTTTAGTGTTAAGGGATTAGGGTTTTTGGTTTTGGTTTTGGGATTATGTTTTTAGGCTTAGGCTTTAGGCTTTAGGCTTTAGGGTTTACGTTCAGGGTTTGGCATATACGGTTTAGGATTTAGGGTTTAACGATTGCTGTTTGGGGTTTAGGGTTTACAATTTTTAGTTTCGAGTTTATGGTTTAGGTTTTAGTGTTTATTGTTTGGAATTTAGGGATTAGGGTTTTGGATTTATGGTTTAGGCTTTAGGGTTTAGGGTTTAAGTTTATGGTTTAGGGTTTAGAGTTTAGGGTTTAGGATTTGATTTTTAGGGTTTTAAATTTAGGGATTAGGGTTTTGGGTGTAGGGTTTAGGGTTAGGGGTTTAAGATTAAAAGTTTAGGGTTTAGGGTTTAGGATTTAATTTTTAGGGTTTTAAATTTATGGATTAGGGTTTTGGGTGTAGGGTTTAGGGTTAGCTGTTTATGATTTAAGGTTTAGGGTTTAGGGTTCGGGGTTTGCGGTTTAGGGTTTTGGGTTAATTGTTTAGTGTTTAGGGTTTGTTATTTAGGCTTTCAGGTTTTGGGATTTAGGATTTAAGTTTTTGAGGTTAAGATTTAGGGTTTAGGATTTAGGGTTTAGTGTTTAGGGTTTGGGATTTAGAGATTTAGGGTTTGGGTTTTGGGTTTATGGTTTAGGGTTTATGGTTTAGTGTTTAGGGTTTAGTGTTTTGGGGTTTAGAATTTAGGGTTTAGCGTTTTGCATTTATGGTTTGGAGTTTAGGGTTTACGGGTTAAGGTTTAGTGTTTAGGGCTTAGGATTTAGGGTTTAGGATTTGGGGTTTAGGGTTAAGGCTTTCGTGTTTAGGGTTTAGGTTTGAGGGTTTGGGGTTTGGGGTTTAGGATTTAGGGTTTATGGTTTAGTGTTTAGGGTTTAGTGTTTTTGGGTTTGGAATTTAGGGTTTAGCGTTTTGCGTTTATGGTTTGGAGTTTAGGGTTTACGGGTTAAGGTTTAGTGTTTAGGGTTTAGGATTTGGGGTTTAGGGTTAAGGCTTTCGTGTTTAGGGTTTAGGTTTGAGGGTTTGGGGTTTAGGATTTAGCGTTTGGGGTTTAGTGTTTAGGGTTTGGAATTTAGGGTTTAGGGTTTATGGTTTATGGCTTGGGGTTTGGTTTTTAGGCCTTCGGATTGGGGTAAGGCCTTAGGGTTTGGATTTGAGGGTTTAGGGTTTGGGGTTTAACTTTTAGGCTTGACGATTTATGATTTAGAGTTTAGGGTTTAGGGTTTTGGATTTCGGATTTAGTGTTAGGGTTTGGGATCTAGGGTTTTGGGTTTTGGGTTAGGGGTTTAGGGTTTAGGGTTGATGGCTTAGCATTTAGGGTTTGGGCTTTGGGATTTAGGGTTTATGGTTTCGTGTTTAGGGTTTAGGGTTTAAGATTTAGGGTTTATGGTTTATGGTTTAGGGTTTGTGGTTTACGGTTTACAATTTCGGCTTCTAAATTTCGAGTTTAGCATTTAAGGTTTAGGGTTTAGGGTTTACGGTTTCAGATTTAGGCTTTAGGGTTTAGTGTTTAGGGTTTGATATTTAGTGTTTAAAGGTTAGGGTTTAGGGTTTGGGGTTTAGGATTTAGAGTTTAGTGTTTTTGGGTTTAGGGATTATGGTTTAGGGTTTACGTTTAGGGTTTGGGGTTTACATTTTAGGGTTTACCGTTTGGTGTTTGGGATTTAGGTCTAGGTTTTTGAGTTTAAGATTTAGGGTTTAGGATTTAGGGTTTAGTGTTTAGGGTTTGGGATTTAGAGATTTAGGGTTTGGGTTTTGGGTTTATTGTTTAGGCTTTATGGTTTAGTGTTTAGGGTTTAGTGTTTTGGGGTTTAGAATTTAGGGTTTAGCATTTTGCTTTTATGGTTTGGAGTTTAGGGTTTCCGGGTTAAGGTTTAGTGTTTAGGGCTTAGGATTTATGGTTTAGGGTTAAGGTTTTCGTGTTTAGGGTTTAGGTTTGAGGGTTTGGGGTTTGGGGTTTAGGATTTATCGTTTGGGGTTTAGGGTTTAAGGTTTAGTGTTTAGGGTTTAGGGTTTATGGTTTATGGCTTGGGGTTTGGTTTTTAGGGCTTCGAATTGGGGTAAGGCCTTAGGGTTTGGATTTCAGGGTTTAGGGTTTGGAGTTTAACTTTTAGGGTTGACGATTTATGATTTAGGGTTTAGGGTTTTGGATTTCGGATTTAGTGTTAGGGTTTGGGATCTAGGGTTTTGGGTTTTGGGTTAGGGGTTTAGGGTTTAGGGTTGATGGCTTAGCCTTTAGGGTTTAGGCTTTGGGATTTAGGGTTTAGGCTTTTCCGTTTAGGCTTTAGGCTTTAGGGTTTAGGGTTTATGGGTTATGGTTTAGGGTTTGGGGTTTACGGTTTACAATTTCGGCTTTTTAATTTCGACTTTTGCATTTAAGGTTTATGGTTTAGGGTTAATGGTTTTAGGTTTACGATTTCAGATTTAGGCATTAAGGTTTAGTGTTTAGGGTTTGATATTTAGTGCTTAAAGGTTAGGGTTTAGGGTTTGGGGTTTAGGATTTAGAGTTTAGTGTTTTGGGTTTAGGGATTATGGTTTAGGGTTTACGTTTAGGGATTAGGGTTTACATTTTAGGGTTTGCCGTTTGGTGTTTGGCATTTAGGGTGTAGGTTTTTCAGTTTAAGATTTAGGGTTTAGGGTTTAGGGTTTAGTGTTTAGGGTTTCGGATTTAGGGATTTTGGGTTTGGGTTTTGGGTTTATGGTTTAGTGTTTAGGGTTTAGTGTTTTGGGGTTTGGAATTTAGGGTTTAGCATTTTGCTTTTAGGGTTTGGGGTTTAGGGTTTCCGGTTTAAGGTTTAGTGTTTAGGGTTTAGGATTTAGGGTTTAGGATTTATGGTTTAGGGTTAAGGTTTTCGTGTTTAGGGTTTAGGTTTGAGGGTTTGGGGTTTGGGGTTTAGGATTTATCGTTTGGGGTTTAGGGTTTAAGGTTTAGTGTTTAGGGTTTAGGGTTTATGGTTTATGGCTTGGGGTTTGGTTTTTAGGGCTTCGAATTGGGGTAAGAAGGCCTTAGGGTTTGGATTTCAGGGTTTAGGGTTTGGAGTTTAACTTTTAGGGTTAACGATTTATGATTTAGGGTTTAGGGTTTAGGGTTTTGGATTTAGGATTTAGTGTTAGGGTTTGGGATCTAGGGTTTTGGGTTTAGGGTTGATGGCTTAGCATTTAGGGTTTGGGGTTTGGGATTTAGGGTTTTGGGTTTTGCATTTAGGGTTTGGGGTTTAAGATTTAGGGTTTAAGGTTTAGGGTTTAGGGTTTGGGGTTTACGGTTTACAATTTCGGCTTCTAAATTTCGAGTTTAGCATTTAAGGTTTAGGGTTTAGGGTTAATGGTTTTGGGTTTACGGTTTCGGATTTAGGCTTTAGCATTTAAGGTTTATCGGTTAGGGTTCAGGGTTTGGGGTTTGACGGTTAGGGATTATGGTTTAGGGTTTACGTTTAGGGTTTAGGGTTTACATTTTAGGGTTTACCGTTTGGTGTTTGGGATATAGGGTTTAGGTTTTTGAGTTTAAGATTTAGGGTTTAGGGTTTAGGATATAGGGATTTAGGGTTTGGGTTTTGGGTTTATGGTTTAGGGTTTATTGTTTAGTGTTTAAGGTTTAGTGTTTTGGGGTTTCGAATTTAGGGTTTAGCATTTTGCGTTTAAGGTTTGGGGTTAGGGTTTACGGTTTAAGGTTTAGTCTTTAGGGTGTAGGATTTAGGGTTTAGGGTTAGGGTTTTCGTGTTTAGGGTTTAGGAGCGACGGTTTGTGGTTTGGGATTTAGCGTTTGGGGTTTAGCGTTTAAGGTTCAGTGTTTAGGGTTTGTGGTTTATGGTTTATGGCTTGGGGTTTGGTTTTTAGGGCTTCGAATTGGGGTAAGGCCTTAGGGTTTGGATTTGAGGGTTTATGGTTTGGGGTTTAACTTTTAGGATTGACAATTTATGATTTAGGGTTTAGGGTTTAGGGTTTTGGATTTAGGATTTAGTGTTATGGTTTGGGATCTAGGGTTTTGGGTTTTCAGTTAGGGGTTTAGTGTTTAGGGTTGATGGCTTAGCATTTAGGGTTTGGGGTTTCGGATTTTTGGGTTTTGCATTTAGGGTTTGGGGTTTAAGATTTAGGGTTTAAGGTTTATGGTTTACGGTTTGTGGTTTACGGTTTACAATTTCGGCTTCTAAATTTCGAGTTTAGCATTTAAGGTTTAGGGTTTAGGGTTAATGGTTTAAGGTTTACGGTTTCAGATTTTGGCTTTAGGGTTTAGTGTTTAGGGTTTGATATTTAGTGTTTAAAGGTTAGGGTTTAGGGTTTGGGGTTTAGGATTTAGAGTTTAGTGTTTTGGGTTTAGGGATTATGGTTTAGGGTTTACGTTTAGGGTTTGGGGTTTCCATTTTAGGGTTTACCGTTTGGTGTTTGGGGTTTAGGGTTTATGGTTTGGGGTTTAGGGTTTACAATTTACAGTTTCGAATTTATCTTTTAGTGGTTTGGGGTTAGGGTTTAGGGTTTAGGGTTTCGTGTTTAGGGTTTGGGATTTAGCAATTAAGGTTAAGGGTTTTGGGTTTGGGATTTAGAATTTAGGGTTTTAGGTTTTGTCTTTTGGCTTTAAGGTTTAAGGATTTTTCTCTAGCGTTTAGGGTATATGGTTTAGGGTTTGGGGTTTTGGGATTAGAGTATAGGGCTTTGGATTAGGATTTGGTGCCTGGGGTTTACAATTTACAGCGTCAGCTTTAGGGTTTGGGTATTGGGTTTTAGATTTTGTGTTTATGGTTTAAGGTTTTGTGTTTACAGTTTAGGGTTTGGAGCTTTGGATGAAGGGTTTTGGGTTTTAGGTTTTGGGTTTCGTGTTTGCGGTTTACAGTGTACACTTTTCAATTTCGGGGTTAGAGGTTTAGGTTTTCGATTTAGGGGTTTGGGTAAAGGGTCTAAGGTTTGGGGATTAGTGTTCAGGATTTAGGATTTGGGGTTTATGATTTAGGGTTTAGGGTATGTTGTTTAGGGTTTAGGGTTTTAGATTTTAGGATTAGGGTTTAGTGTTTCGTGTTTAGGGTTTAGGGTTTGGTGTTTGGTGTTTAGGGTTTAGGGTTTAGGGATTAGGGTTTTGGGTTTCTGGTTTAGTGTTTAGGGTTTAGGGTTTGCGATTTAGGGTTTAGGGTTTTGGGTTTGGTGTTTAAGGTTTAGTGATTGGGATTTAGGGTTTAGGGTTTAGCGTTTTATGTTTAGGGTTTAAGGTTTAGGGTTTGGGATTTAGGGTTTAGGGTTTAGGGTTTAAGGTTTAGGATTTAGGATTTAGGGTTTCGAGTTTGGGGTTTTGGGTTTGGGGTTTAAGATTTAGGATTTAGCGTTTACGGTTTTGGCTTTAGGGTTTAAGATTTAGGGTTTCAGGTTTAGGGTTTAGGGTTTTGGGGTTAAGCTTTAGTGTTTAGGGTTTAGGGTTTAGGGTTTAGAGGTTGGGGTTAAGCTTTAGTGTTTAGTGTTTAGGGTTTAGGGTTTAGAGTTTGGGGTTTAGGATTGAGGATTTAGGGTTAAGGGTTTAGGGTTTAGAGTTTTGTGTTTATGGTTTTCGGTTTAGGATTTAGTGTTTAGAGTTTTGGATTTACCGTTTAGGGTTTAGGGATTTAGGTTTAGGGTTTAGGGTTTAAGGTTTTGTGTCTAGGGTTTAGGTTGTAGGGTTTAGAGTTTAGGCTTTAGGATTTAGGGTTAACGATTAAGGATTTAGGGTTTTAGGTTTAGGGTTTCATGTTTATCGTTTGGGGTTTAGGGATTTGGGTTTTGAGGTTTCGGGTTTAGGGTCTAGGGTTTAGGGATTGGTGTTCAGGTTTTAGGCTTTACGGTTTAGGATTTAGGGTGTAGGGTATGGGGTTTAGGGTAGGATTTTGTGTTTAGGTTAATGATTTGATGTTTAAAGTTTAGCGTTTAGGGGTTTGGGATGAGGGGTTCGCGTTTAGGGTTTAAGGTTTAGTGTTTAAGGTTTGGAACTTACGGTTTAAGGTTTATGGATTTTGGTTTAGGGTATAGGGTTTAGGTTTTGGGATTGGGGTAAGGTCTTAGGGTTTGGAGTTCAAGGTTTAGGGTTTTGGGTTTCTGGTTTAATGTTTTGGGTTTAGGGTTTAGTGTTTTGGATTAAAGATTTAAGGTTTGGGGTTTAGGGTTTAAGTTCATGGTTTAGGGTTTAAGGTTTAGGGTTTAGGGTTTAAGCTTTGTGGTTTAGGGTTGGGGTTTAGGGTTTATTGTTTTGCTTTTTGGGTTAGGGGTTTAGGGTTTATGTCTTACGGTTTCGGGCTTGGGGTTTACGGTTAACAATTTCGGGTTTTTGATTTAGAGTTTAGGGTTTAAGGGTTAAGGTTTAGTATTTATGGTTTAGTGTTTAGGCTTGGATATTCAGTGTTTAGGGTTTAGGATTTAGGGTTTCAAGTTTAGGATTTAGAGTTTTGGGTTTGGGGTTTAGGGATTATGGATTAGGGTATATGGTTTTGGGTTTAGGTTTACGGTTTGGGGTTTTCAATTTAGGGTTCACGGATTGGGGTTTGGGGTTTAGGGTTTACAATTACAGTTTTAAGTTTATGGTTCAGGGTTCGGTGTTTACGGCTTGGGTTTTACGAATAAGGGTTTTGGGTTTAGTGTTTATGGTTTCAGATTTAGCGTTTAGGGTTTAGGGTTTAGGGTTTGGGGTTTTGGATTTAGGGTTTTAGATTTAGGGTTTAGGGTTTCAGGTTTAGGGTTTAGGGCATACGACTTTGGGATTAAGGTTTGGGGTTTAAGGTTTAGGGTTTGGGGTTTGGGGTTTAGGGTTTGGGGTATAGGGTTTTGGGATTAGGGTTTGGGGTTTAGGGTTTACTGTTTACAATTTCGGGTTTAGGGTTTTGGATTTTGGCTTAGGGTTTGGTGTTTAGTGTTTAGGGTTTAGATTTTGTGGGTTGGTGTTTTGCGTTTAGGGTTTAGGGTTTAGGGTTTTGGGTTTAGGATTTAGGGTTTTCCGTTTTGGGTTTATGTTTTAATGTTTAGGGTTTAGGATTTGTTATTTAGGGTTTAGGGTTTAGGGTTTGGGGTTTAAGTTTAGGGTTTGTAATTTAGGGTTTAGGGTTTTGAGTTTATGGTTTAAGGTTTAGGGTTTACGGTTAAGTGTTTAGGGATTGGGATTTAGGGTTTAGAGTTTAAGGTTTAGGGTTTAGGGTTTAAGGTTTGGGGTTTGGGTTTTAGGGTAAAGGCTAATTGCTAAGTGCTAAGCCCTAAACCCTAAACCCTAAACCCTAAATCCCAAACCCTCAACCCTAAACCCTAAACCCAAAACCCAAAACCCTAAATACTAAATCCTAAACCCAAAACGCTAAACCCAAAACCCAAAACCCTAAATTCCAAACCATAAAGACTAGACCCTAAACCCTAATCTTTAAACCATAAACTCAAAAACATAAACCCAAAATCCCAAACCCTAAACTTTAAATCCTAAACCCTAAACCCTAAACCCTAAACCCTAAACCCTAAACCTTGAACCCTAAACCCTAAACCTAAAACCCTAAAGCCTAAAGGCTAAACCCTAAGCTATAAACCTTAAAACCTAAACCCTAAATCCTAAACCTCAAACCCTACATCCTAAACCTCAAACCCTAAACCTTAAACCCTAAATTCTGAACCCTAAACACCAAACCCAAAACCCTAAACCCTAATCCCAAAATCTAAAATCCTAAACCCTAAACCCTGAACTCCAAACCCCAGACCTTATATACCAAAAGCAAACCCGCAAAGCCCTAAACCATAAAGCCAAAATTGTAAATTGTAAACCATAAACTCTAAAACGAAAATCCAAAACTCTCAACCCAAAACTGCAAACCTTAAACCGTAAACCCTAAATCCAAACCCATAAATCGCAAACCCTAATCCCTAAATCCTAAACCCCAAATGCGAAATCCTAAACCGTTAATGAAAACCCAATACCCTAAATCCCAAACTTTAAACACTAAACCCTAAACTTGAAACCATACACTATAAAAGCAAAAGCTAAAATGCTAAATCCCAAACCCTCAACCCTAAACCCCAAATTCAAAGCCCTAAACCCTAAATCACAAACCCTAAACCCTAAACAATAAACCATAAAGCCTAAACCCTAAACCCTGAACCCTAAACCCATAACTTTAAACCCTAAACCCCAAATCCTCTATCGTAAACGCCAAACCCTCAAACATAAACCATAAACACTAACCCCTAAATGGGAAACCCTAAACACTAAACCTTAAAACCCAAACCTCAAACCCTAAATCCTTAACCTGAACATGAAATCCCAAACTCTAAACATGAAATCCTAAACCGTGAACTCCAATCCCCAAAAGCCCAAACCCTGAACTCAAAACTGTAAACTGTAAACCCTAAACCCCAAACTGTAAACGCAAAACCCTAAAACCTAAACCCCAAACCCCGAATAGTAAACCCTAAACCCAAAACCATAATCTCTATATTCCAAATCGTAAACATTAAACCCTAAACCATTAACTGAAAGATGTAAATTGCAAACCTTAAATCCAGAACCTTGAACCCCAAACCCCAAATATAAACCCTAAACTCTAATCTCTACACTCTAAATCCTAAACCCCAAACCCTAAACCCAAAACACTAAATATCAAACCGTAAACACTAAGACCTAAATCCTAAACCCTAAACCCTAAACGCAAAATCTAAACCCTAAACCCTAATCCCTAATCCCTAAATCCTAAACCTTAAACACTAAACCCTGAACCCTAAATCAAAAACTTCAAACTGTAAATCAAAACCTTAAACTCGAAACCTGAAACCCCAAACCATAAATCCTAAACCCTAAACCCCAAACCCTAAACCCTAAACCCTAATCCCTAAACCCTAAATCCTATACCCTAAACCTTGAACTCCAACCCAAAACCCTAAATGCTAAACCCCAAAACCCAAGACCCGAAATTTTAAATTGTAAACAGTAAACTCAAAAGCCCCAAACCATATTCCCAAAACCCTAAACCTTGAACCCCAAACCCCAAACCCTAAACCCTAAATTCTAAACCTCAAACCCTGAACCTAAAACACTAATCCCTAAATTTAAAACCCTAAACACTAAACCCTAAACCCTAACCCATAATCCTTAAACCATAAACCCTGAATCCCAAACCCTAAAAGCCTTAACTCTAAACCCAAAACCATAATTCTAAACCATAAACTCAAATTGTAAATTGCAAACAATAAACCCCAAACCCTAAAGCCTAAACTCTAAACCCTAGATCCTGAACTAAAAACCCAAGACCTGACACCCTAAATCCGTAACCCTGAACCCTAAAACTTAAACTTTTAACACTACAGTCGAAGCTCTATATCCTAGTCCCTAAATATAAAACCCTAAACCATCAACCCGAAATAATAAACAGTAATCCTTAAATCCCGAACCTAGAACCTTATATCCCACACTCAAACCCTAAAGCCTAAATACCAAACCCTAAACCCTGAACTCCATACACTAGACCCTAACCCTAGTCCTCATACCTTAAACCGTAAACCCTAAAACTTAAACTGTAACCCCTAAAGTTGAAACTCGAAACCCTAAACCCTGAACTCCAAATTTCAAACCCTAAACTCTAAACCATAACCCAAACCCAAAACTCCAAACCCTAAATCTCAAACCCTAAATCTGAAATCCTAAACACTAAACCCTAAACCCAAATCCCTTAAACCATAAACCCGAAATTGTAAACAGTAAAACCTAAATCCTAAACCCCAAACCCTTAACCCTAAATCTGAAACCCTAAACCCAAAACCCTAAACCCTAAACGAAAAACCCTAAATCGTAATTTCAAAACCCAAAACCCTAAACACCAAACACTAGACCCTAAACCCAAAATCCTAAATGCAAAACCCTAAACACTAAACTCTTAACACTAAACCCAAAACCCTAAATCTTAAATCACAAACCCTAGCCCCTAAACCCAAAACCATAAACTTCAAACTATAAACACTAAACTCTAACCCTGAAATTGTAAATCCTAAACCCCAAACCCTAAACCATGAACCCAAAACCCCAAACCTTACACCCTAAACCCTAATCCCGTAACCCAAAATCCTAAACTGTGAACCCTAAATCCTAGACCCTAAACCCAAAAGCCAAAACCATAAACGCTAAACACTAAATCCTAAACCCTAAAACATAAACCCTAAACAAAAAACCCTGAACCATAAAGCCCAAACCCTAAACGCTATACGCTAAATCCCAAACCCTAAACACTAAACTCTAAATGCTAAACACTAAATCTAAAACCCAAAAACCATAAACTCGGAATTGTAAACTGAAAACCCTAAATCCTAAACCCCAAACCCTAAACCCTAAATCCCAAACCTTAAACCTTATATCTGAAACCCAAAACCCAAAACCCTAAATCGAAAACACTAAACCCTAAACCCCAAAAGCTCAATCCTAAACCCTAAACCCTAAATCCCAATCATTAAACACAAAACCCTAAACCTTAAACCTTAAACTATAAACCAAAAACCTAAAATGCAAAATCCCAAACCCTAAACCATAAACCCCAAATCAAAAACCTTAAACCCTAAATCACAAACCCTAAACCCTAAACAATAAACCATAAAGCCAAAACCCAAAACCCTGAATCCTAAACCATAAACCCAAAACTTTAAAGACAAAACCCTAAATCCTATATAGTAAACGCCAAACCCTCAACCCTAAACCTTGAACTCTAATCCCCAAACCCTAAATGCTAAACCCCAAACCCCTAGACACGAAATTATAAACTCTAAACTCAAAACCCCCAAACCCTATACCTTGAACCCCAAACCTCAAACCCTAAACCCTAAATAATAAACCTCAAACCCTGAACCTCAAACCCTAATCCCTAAATCTAAAACCCTAAACAGTAAACCCTAAACCCAAAACCATAATTACTAAATCCCAAACCCTAAACCATAAACTCAAATTGTATATTGCAAACCCGAAACCTCAAACCCAAAACAATAAACCCTTAACCCTAAACCAAAAACCCTAAACCCTAAATACTAAACCCTAATCCTAAAATGCTAAACCCTAAATACAAAACCCCAAACCCAAAACCCTAAACCTTTAACTTTAAACTCTAAACCCTAAACCCTGAACCATAAACCCAAGACCTAACACCCTAAATTCGAAACCCTAAACCCTAAAACATAAACTTTTAAGCCTAAACCCGAAGCTCTAAATCCTACTCCCTAAACACAAAACCCTAAACCCTAAACCATTAACCCGAAACTATAAACCGTAATCCTTAAACCCCGAACCCTGAACCTTAAATCCCACACTCAAAACCTAAAGCTTAAATACCAAACCCTAAACACTAAACGATAAATCTTAAATCCTAAACCCTGAACTCCCAACAGTAAACCCTAACCCCAGTCCCCATACCTTAAACCGTAAACCCTAAACCTTAAACTGTAACCCCTAAACATGAAACTCGAAACCCTAAACCCCAAATTCGAAATTCCAAATCCTTACCCTAACCCTAAACTCTATACCATATTCTAGACCCGAAACTCCAAACCCTAAATTCCAAACCCTAAATCCGAAACTCTAAACCATGAAGCCTAAACCCAAATCCCTTTAACCATAAACCCGGAATTGTAAACGGTAAACCCTAAATCCCAAACCCTAAACCCTTAACCCTAAATTTGAAACCCCAAACCCCAAATCCAAAACCCTAAACCCTAAATCGTAAATTCAAAACCCAAAACAGAAAACCCTAAACACGAAAGAGTAGACCCTAAACCCAAAATCCTAAATTCAAAACCCTAAACAGTAAACTCTCAACCCTATACCCAAAACCCTCAATCGCAAAGCATAAACCCTAAACCCAAAACCATAAAATTGATTTTGTAAACCTTAAACTCTAGCCCTGAAACTATAAATCCTAAGCCACAAACCCTAAATTATTAACCCAAAACCCAAAACCCCAAACCTTAAACCCTAAACCCTAACCTAGTAACCCAAAATCCTAAACTCTAAACCTTAAACTCTAGACCCTAAACCCCAAACCCAAAACCATAAACGCTAAACACTAAATCCTAAACCCTAAACCCTAAACAAAAACCCTAAACCATAAAGCCTAAACCCTAAACCCTAAACGCTAAATCCCAAACCCTAAACACTAAACTCTAAACCCTAAACGCTAAACCTAAAACCCTTAAACCATAAACCCGGAATTGTAAACTGTAAACCCTAAATCCCAAACCCCAAACCCTAAACCCTAAATCCCAAACCCTAAACCCTAAATCTGAAACCCCAAACCCCAAACCCCAAATCTAAAACCCCAAATCTAAAACCCTAAATCGAAAACCCTAAACTGTAAATCGTAATCCCAAACCCCTAAACATCAAACCCCAGACCCTAAATGCAAAATCCAAAACCCTAAATGCAAAACCCTAAACACTAAACTCTCAACCCTAAACTCAAAACCCTAAACCCTAAATCCCAAACCCTAAACCCTAAACCATAAACTTGAAACTGTAAACTATAAACCCTAAACCCTAACCCCGGAACTGTAAATCTTAAACCACAAACCTTAAACCCCAAACGCTAAACCCTAAACCCTAACTACGTAACCCAAAATCCTAAACCCTAAACCCTAAACCCATAACCTAAAACCATAAATGCTAAACACTAAATCCTTAACCCTAAACCCTAAATCCTAAAACTCAAACCCCAAACCCTAAATGCTAAATCCGAAACCCTAAACACTAAACTCTAAACCATAAACACTAGATCACAAAACCTAAACACTAAACACTAAACCATAAACCCAAAACCCAAAACCCTAAATCCCAAGCCCTTAACAATAAACCTTAGACCCCGAACCCTAAATCTCAAACCCGAAACCCTAAGCCTTAAACCCTAAATTTGAAACCCTAAACCCTGAACTGCAATCCCCAAACTCTAAATGTAACATCCTAAAATTTAAAATAAAATTTTAACTGACTTTTCTTGCTTGGACTTTTCTATTTTAAGTGTTTGTGAGACTGATTGCGCTTGCAAAAAGGAGAAGGAACCTTAATTAAGAGGGGAGAAGCTTAGGACTAAAGAAGAGTGGCATAGAAAACCCTAATGCAAACCATAAGGACTATATTGATAGGGGTTTTAAACCCTTTTGAATTAGGTTAGCTGAACTGAGCAAGAAAGACCAATTTGACCTAGGTTTGGTAATCCAAGACACTCTTGGGACACCCTAAGATCTAAATGAGCACACCCAATCACAAGACCAGCTCTGGATCGTCATATTTTCTCCAGTAGAAATTTAGGGACCAAATTGAAAGAAAAAGGATTTTTTGGCATTTAGACCTAAACTAGGTTTAACTGAGAAAGGAAAGCTACATGACCCTAAAATACGAACATAGAACACCATATAAATGGTTTAAGAACACTTGACCCTAAGAGAAACCATGATTTCCTACTCTACCATCAAAAAGAAAAAAAGGATTAAATTGAAAAGAATTCAAAAATGGGTTAAGTCACCCTATCCTCCAATTAAGGCCACTAAAACCTTATTGAAGCCAGCCAAACGAGGCCTTAATTACTGCCAGCACATCTGATCAACTATCCACTTAAGGACTAAGCAGAATTGGAGCTGAGACACATAGCAAAACCCATGCAAAAATCAGTCATGAAGCCACATTATTCATCACCATTATTTAAGGCAAACACCAAGACACACACATAACCAGCAACCAAAACCGATTTTGCTAGAGAGAAGTGTGAGAGAGAGTAAGATTAGAAGCTGAGAAAGAGAGAGAGTATCTGGGAAGCTTGAATTCAGAGGCTGAGAACTCAAAGACCCACACTAGGAAAGCTTGCTCTTACCTCTTAGCTTGGAACAGAGGCCCTACAAGGGAATTTAGCTTGCTTCTTCTTTAGAAATTCCAAGGTAACGTAGGGTTACATTTCCTCCCCATTAGAGTCAAAAGTATCCACCAAACAAGTGGTGGTATAAGACTTTGTGTCCATTTCTTTCTATTTCTAAATTATGAGCTCTGTTTTGGCAGCAAACCTTCTAATCCGTATATTTACTTCGATTCTGAACGAAATCTTGCAAATATGGTGTGATATGAAACCTAGTTTAATCTATTTTAGGAATCGCCAAATGCATGTGGCATCCATGGTTGTTGTACAGCAGTTCGCGGCTCTTAAAGCCTCTATAGATGTTGGAAACTATGTTTTGGAGCAGTAAAATTGTTTGTTCTGTAACTGTGCATTCTTGTAAGCTAAGATTCGAATATTTTTGTAGTAACTAGCTAGTTGATATATGAATCAAATGTGATAAGTTAGGGAGGATAAATGATAGGTTTTGTTTTTGAAACAGTCATGAAAACTTGATACCTAGAATATGAATTGTTGAAGCCATGTGATGTGTTTCTGTTAAAATATTTTGCTGTGATCTGTGGTGAGTTAGCCTATTGTAAAGTAATCTATTATGTCATCAATTGCTGAGCATCTTGACAGTTAAGATAAAAGAAACCTGTGACTTAAAATCCAATTAGAAGAATAAATGTCATGGAATAGGTAAAATGGGACAATGCGAAGCATTATGTATTGAATTCCTTACTGTAAGCCTAATACGATCTTATTGGTGGATGATATTCTGTATTTGTATTAAAATTTGTTAATTTGATAGTGAGAATACAAGTACCATGTGAATTTTGATCCCAAATAGGGCAGTGAATACAAGAAGTAATGAAAATGGAATAGAAGTGTTAATTAGATTTGAATTTAAGGATTCTCTCAATTCTGTAAACCTGGATCAGTAGGAGGCAGCAGGCTAAGCCTAGATATCAGTGACATAGAAGGGCAAGGGAAATTTAGTGGTTGAAAGCTTTAAGCCCCGAAAATGATAGGCTTGCTAATTACAAGCAAATATCCAAAATTTGAGATCTTTAAAGTGAAATTCTAAACTGTTGATTGGATGAGGATAATTTCTAAGTTTTAGTAAGTCTGAGTTGTCATTCTTAGGTCATATGGGAGTTCAGATGATTCAAAAAACACATGCCAATTGAAAAGGGCAAGTGTAGGAACCTAAGTGCACTAAACTTGAGAATTTGGTCTTATAAAAGTTGGGTACTCTCGTAAGGCTGAGTAGGGCAACTACCCTACCTTTCTAGTCCCCCAAAGGTTGATTTAAAACTGATTTGAAACTTTAAACAAGTCTATAAGTGACTCAAAGTAGTGCTAGTGCATTTAGAGTCGTATTTCTTAAAGAATTTCAAGAAAATGGTATTTTGCTACATAAGATCCAATTCTAAACTGATGACGCTGTAAAAACCTACTGTACAACTCATAAACTAAGCCATAGTGACTAGGGTGAGCTCTCCTAAGTCCAAAAGAAATCAAAAAGGAAAATGGGTAGTAAGAGGGACCAAAATGTAAAAAATCTGCTATTTTACTTTTTTTAAACAAAAAACTGGGCATTCTGGATTAAGATAGGGTAACTATTTACTCTTTCAGACCCCATATACCATTTAGGAACTTTTCAAAAGATTGTAGAGCTCCAGAATTGCCTCTGGTTGAGTTTTGGTACTCTTAGGGACTTGTTTACAAGAAATTTAAAAAGTTAGAGCCTGTGTAGAAAAAGACTTGATTCTGATCTGTCATGACTGTGGAAAATTGTTAAACAAGTCATATTTGACTTTGTGAAGTTTGCTGTGACTTCATTTGAGACAGAGAAAAGCCAGAGAGAAATATGAGTCTAAATAGGGACTTATTTGAAAGAAAACTAGAAATTTTCCAAGTTCTTGTTTTGACTCAAATTCTGGTAAACTGCTTTTGAAAACCCTATGTATGTGTTAAGTGGATGATGAATGGCTAATGTATGCATTTGGAATGGATTGAAATGTTAAATATGCCCTATAATTGTAATAAATTAATAAGAGGGGACTATTTTGATATAAAATTGGCAATTAGGGGCCAATATGTTAATTATTTACTTGACTAGTAAGCTGAACTTGTTATTTGCACTATTTAAGTGCTCTTGATGAAGTTTCATGATGTTTGGATGTTTGCATGTCAAATTGTGGAAGTTGCTTGGTGTAAAAGTAATATTTGACTTGTGGTTGACTTTGTTTGATTTTATGTTGACTAAGTGCCAAACATGACCTAAATGATGCATCTTTTTTAAGCGTGTGGTATCCAATTCTGGAAATGAGTTTTAGCATGCATCTGTGGAAATTGAAATGCCTGAGAGGGGCAAATGGTTTTGGCATGTATTGAGTTCAAAGTGATGGTTTCGCAATTGAATAAACATTACCTAGAAAATATATTTTTACATACATGATCTGTATGAAAAGGACACACTAGGTTGGCTAGGAATGCGTCCGGGACGTAGCTGCCTAGAAACTAGTGAGGAAATAATTCAGTCCGGGACAGGTGATCCTAAGATTCTAACTTGTACTCACACCGGGGGACGCCCTGGATGTTAGGTAATTGCATGTGCCTTATTGCCAGACTTTACTTGTATTGGTAAATCGTTTTTGTCCTGTTTCATTGGATTGTTTTGTGATGGTATGGTAATGGTTTAGATCAGTTCTACAGTTCCTGGAGGGATCTGGTCTTTGGCATGACTGACCAATGAGGGAAGATGGTATTTGAGCATCCTTTAAATGAAATTGTAGATTTGGCATGACTGACCAATGTGATGGAAAGATGGTATGAATTGGTAATTTAAAGTATTTATATCTGTGTTTAATGATGAGCTCATGCATGGAAATATCTTGTAATTGATATCTGTAAGTTAAGAACTAGACTTATTAAATGTGTGCAATTTATTACTATGGAGGAAATTTTCTGTATTCTATGTAACGCATCTGGACCACTAACATGTTTTGAAAACTGGTAGTCTATGTTAATCGTAGTCTATATCTCATTACATTAGTGTGTTTAGATGCCCAGATATCACTTGTTGCAAGAGATTAAAGTGGAGCGGGTGGGACGGCCACTTTGGGGCCACTTCCAAGTGTTAAAGGCAGTGAACATCATCTTCTTCTTTCCCACGGAAGACCTGATTATCCACGGAAAACCTGATTATCCCATGGGATGACTGATAGGTGACTAGCTGTCAGTGGGCTGACCCTTTTGGCTGTGGCTTATGAGTCACACGTTTTGGATTATGGCTTACGTGCCTGACTAACTATTTGGGCGTGCGTGCCACTACTTATTGGATTTGTATATCTAAATAAATATGTTGTAGACTTATTATATATGTGTTAGGAAATGCATGGAGGCTAGGAGCTCACCTTATCTACTTGGAATGTATGTAAGATGTATGTATGCTAGAGATGATTCTGGAGAGTGGGCAAGTGACAACATGTAACTTCTAATTTCTTAGGTTTGAATAACAAAATGAGAATAGACGATCCATGGGATAGAACTTACCTTTTACCACTCCTAAAAGTAAAGAAACGAAAAAAATTTGATAACGATTTTAAGAGTTAAGTTAATTAACCTAATTCCGAACCAAAAATCAATTAAGAAACTAGAACGTTACGCTAAACCCTGAACGCCAAACCCCAAAACCCAAAACCCTAAAACCCTAATCCCGAAACAGTAAACTGTCAATCTTAAACCGCAAACACTAAACCCTAAACTCTCAACCCTAAACCCAAAACCTTAAATCCTAAACCCCAAACCTTAAATCCTAAACCAAGAACCTAATCCCTAAATTTAAAACCATAAACACTAAACCATAAACCTTAAAACCTAAACCCTAAATCTGAAACCATCAACCCAAAACCTTTAACCCAAAACCCTACTCTCTAAATGCCAAACCCCAAAAACTAAACCATAAACCATAAACTCGTAACTGTAAATAGTAAACCATAAACCCCAAACTTGAAACTCCAATTGCTAAACGCTACACTATAAATCCCAAACGCTAAATGTGCACCGGGAACCCTAAAGTCTAAATCCTAAACCCTAAACCTTAAACCCGAAACCCAAAACCCAAAATATCAATCCCTAATCCCTAAACCCTAGAGACTAAACCCTAACCCATAAACATAAAACCCTAAACCCAAAATCCTAAATCCTAAACACTAAAACCTAAACACTAAATCCTAAATCCTAAAACCTAAGCACTAAACCCTAAACCCTAAATCAAAAACCCAATACTGTAAACCGTAAATCGTAAACCCCAAGGCCTAAACCTTAAACCCCAAACCCTAAACCCAAAACCCAAAACTGTAAATGCTAAATCTCAAACCCCAAACCCTAAACCCTAATTCCTAAACCCAAAACCCTAAACCCTAATTCCCAAACCCTAAACCCTAAACCCTAAACCTTAAGCCATAAGCCCAAAACTCTAACCCTAAATCCCCAACCCTAAACCCTAAACACCAAACCCAAAACCCTGAACTCCAAACCCTAAGCCCTTTCCCCAATCTCAAACCCTAAACCTTAAACCCCAAACCCTAACACCTAAACTTTTTTTTAAGGAAAAAAACTAAACATTAAACCACCCTAAACCCAAAATCCTGTACCTTAAACCCTAAACCATAAACCCGAAATTGTAAACTGTAAACCCTAAACACCAAACCCTAAACCCAAAACCCCTTACCCTAAACCCCAAATGCCAAACCCTGAACCCTAAACCCTAAATCCTAAACCCCAAATTCTAAACCCTAAACCCAAAACCCAAAATCGTAAACCCTAAACCCCAAACCCTAAACTCTAAATCCTAAACCCTAAATGGAAAATCTGAAACCCTAAACCCTAAACCATATACCCAAAACCCGAAACTCTAAATCTTAAACCCTAATCCCTAAAGCCTAAATCATAAACCTAAACACTAAACCCTAAAGCATAAACCCGAAACTATAAACCGTAATCCCTAAACCCCAAACCGTAAACGTTAATCCCCAAACCTAAACCCTAAACCCTGAACTCCCAAAACTAAATTCTAACCCGAATCCCCATAATTTAAATCGTATACCCTAAACTCTAACTTGTAAACCCTAAACTAGAAACTCGAAATTCGAAACCCTAAACCCAGAACCCTAAACTCCAAACCCTAACCCTAAACCCTAAACCCCGAACCATAACCCAAACACAAAACTACAAACCCTAAATCTCAAACCCTGGATCCTAAATTCCAAACGCTAACCGTAAACTTTAAACCCCGAACAATAACTGAAACCCAAAATGACAAACCCTAAACCCTTACCCTAATTCCCAAATGCTAAAGCTAAACCCCAAACCCGAAACCCTAAACTCTAAACCTTAAACCCCAACCCTAAACCCTAATCTCGAAACTATAAACTGTAAATCCTAAACACCAAACCCTAAACTCCAAACCCCAAACTGTAAACGCCAAACCAAGACCATAAACACAAATTCGATACTCGAACACTGAACCCTAAAAGCAAACCCCTGAAGCTTAACCCAAAACCAAACCTAAAACCGCAAATCTAAATATCAAAACCCTAAACTTTAACACTAAACCCAAAACCCTATAACCTTAATCCCAAATCCCAAAGACTAAACCATAAACCCTAAACCTTAAACCCTTAATCCCAAACCCTAACATCTAAAACAAAAACCGAAAACCCTAAACCCTAAATCCCAAAACATAAACACTAAACCCTAAACCCTAAACCATAAACTCAAAATTGTAAATTGTAGACCATAAAACCTAAACACCAAACCTCAAACCTCAAACCATAAATCCTTAATCCCTAACGCAAAACCCTAAATCCTAATCCTAAACTTTAAACCTTAAAGCCAAAACACTAAACCTTAGACGCCAAATCCTAAACAATAAGCCCTAAGCCCAAAACCCTAAACAGTAAATCTGAAATCCTAAATCCTAAACACCAAACCCTAAACCCTAACACCAATCCCCAAACCCTAAACCCTAAACTCTAAACCTTAAGCCCCAAAAAACCAATCTTCGAACTCCAAATTCGAAACCTTAAACCCTAAACCATAACCCCGAAACTGTAAACTAAAAGCCCTAAACCCGAAACCCAAAACAATGAACCCGAAACCCCTAACCCAAAACCCTATACCCTGAACCCTAAACCAATAACCCTAAAGCTTAAATCCTACACCCAAAATCCTAAACTCCAAACACCAAACGCTAGACCCTCAAGCCCAAACCCTAAACCCTAAACCCTAAATACTAAATCTAAATCTTGAACTCCTATCACAATACCCTAAACCCTAAATCCTAAACCCCAAACCCCAAACTCCAAACCCTAAACCCTAATCCCTAAACCTAAAACCCTTACCCCAATCCCCAAACCCTAAACCCTAAACCCCAAACCCTAAGCCCTAAACCTTAAACCCCAAACCCTGAACCAGAAACTATAAATTGTAAACCCTAAACCCTATACCCTAAACACTAAACTCCAAACCTTAAACCCTAAACCCTAACAATAAACCCAAAACCCTAAACGGGAAATCCTGAACCTTGAACTCTAAACCCTCAACCCTAGCCACAAAATTCTAAACCCTTAACCTCACCCCCAACCTAAAATCGCAAATCCTAAAGTCTAAACCCTAAACTTTAAGCCCTAAACCCAAAACCCCAAACATTAAATCCCAAACCCTAAACAGTTAACCTTAAATCCTAAATCAAAAATCCTAAGCACTAAACCCTAACACATAAGCCCTAAATCTTAAATCTGAAACCCTAAACCCTAAAGCCCAAACCCTAAACCCTAAATCCTAGACTCTAAACCCAAAACCAAAAACCCTAAATCCCAAAGCCTGGACACTAAACCCTAAACCCTAAACCTAAAACCATAAACCCAAAAACGAAAACTCTGAAAGGGAAACCTTACACCCCAAACTCAAAACCCCAAACCCTAATCTCCAAACCCTCATCCCCACCCTGAACCCTAAAGCCTAAACCAAAAACCTTAAATCATACGCTCTAAACCCTAAACGCAAACCACAAAACCTTAAACCCTAAAACCCATATCTTAAACCCCAAACCCAACACACTAAACTCTAAACTGTAAACTGTAAACCCTAAACCCCAACCACTAATCCCAAAACCCTATACCCTAAACCCTAAGCCCCAAACCCTAAACCCTAAATAGTAAACCTTAAATCCTAAACCCAAAACCCTTAAGCTAAAACCCAAAATTATAAATCCCAAACCCCAAACTCTAAACCCCAAACCCTAAAAGGTAAACCCTAAAGCCTAAACACTAAATCCAAAACCCAAAACCCAAAACACTGATTAGTATATTCCAAACATTAACACTAAACCCTAAACCAAAAACTTAAAACTTTAAATTCTAAACCCTTAACCCATCCCTTAAACACTAAACCGCAATTGGTAAATCCTAAATTGTAA
The DNA here is from genome assembly GCA_014851425.1 of Senna tora. Taxonomy (NCBI): domain Eukaryota; kingdom Viridiplantae; phylum Streptophyta; class Magnoliopsida; order Fabales; family Fabaceae; genus Senna; species Senna tora. Next base: position 78,809 of record JAAIUW010000057.1, on the reverse strand, counting down.
ATCCCAAACTGTAAGCATAACGCCTAAACCCTACACCCTAAACCCTAATCCTTAAACTCAAAATACTAAGTTCCAATCCTTGAACCTTAAGCTTTAATCCATAAACCATAAGTCTACAATCCTAAATGCCAAATTCAAAACACTAAATACTAAACCCAAAATTCTAAACAACAAACCTTAAATGCTAAATCTGAAACCCCAAATCCTAACTCCAAACCCTAAACCCTAACCCCAATCCCAAAATACTAAACCCCAAACCCTCAACCATAAACCCTAAACCCTAAACACTAAACCTTAAGCCCCAAAAACCAATCCTTGAACTCCATATCAAAAATAGTAAACCCTAAATCCCAAACCCTAAACATTAATCCCGAAACTGTAAACAGAAAACCCTAAACCCCAAACCCTAAACCATGAACACCAAACCCCTAACCCAAAATCCTATACCCTAAACCCAAAAGCTTAAATCCTAAACCCAAAACCCTAAACACCAAAATCCAAACAGTAAACCCTAGAACCTAGAGTCCAAACCCTAAACCCTAAATCCTAAATCTAAACCTTGAACTCCTATCCCAAAACCCTAAGCCCTAAACCCTAAAACCCAAACCCTAAATCGTAAACCCTAAATCTAAAACCCTTAGCCCAATCCTCAAAACCTAATCCTTAAACCCCAAACCTTATACCAGAAACAGTAAACTGTAAACCCTAAACCTTAAACCCCAAATTATAAAAACTGAACCCTGAACCCTAGACCGTTAACACAAAACCCTAAATGCGAAAGCCTAAACCCTGAACGCTAAAGCCTCAACCCTATCAACAAACCCTAAACACATAACCTCAACCCAAACCCAAAACCGCAAATCCTAAATTCTAAACCCTAAACTCTAAGCGCTAAACCCAAAACCTAAAACCCAAAACCTTAAATCCCAAACTCTAAACACTAAACCCTAAACGTTAAAACCTAAACCCTAAATCCAAAATCCTAAGCACTAAACCCAAAACCATAAACCTTAAACACTAAAACCTAAAGACCAAACCCCAAACCCCAAACCCTAAATGCTAAACCCTAAACCCTAAATCCAAAACCCTAAACCTTAAATCCTAAACCCTGGACACTAAACCCTAAACCCTTAACATAAAACCATAAACCGAAAACTTATATCTCTAAAACCAAAACCTGAAATTGTAAACTGTAAACCGTAAACCCCAAACCCCAATCCCAAAATGGTGAACCCTAAACCTTAAACCCTCAACCCTCAACCCTAAACCCAAAATTCAAAACTCCAAACTCTAAACCCTAAACACAAAACCTTAAACCCTAAATCCTAAACCTAAAACCTTAATTCCTAAACCCCAAACCCTAAGCCATAAACGTTAAATCCTAAACGCTAAATCAAAAACCCTAAACCCTAAACACAAAACCCTAAATGATAAACCAAAAACCCTAAACCCTAAACCCTAAATCCTAAATCCGAAACCCTTAACCCTAAACCAAAATCCTAAACCCTAAACACTAAACCCTAAACCCTAAACCTTAAACCAAAAACCCTAAACACTAAACCTTAAACCCTAAACCTTAAGCCCTAAACCCTAAACCTAATATCGTAAATACTAAATTCTAAACTCCACTCTAATCCATAAACCCTAAACCCCGAACCCTAAACCCAAACCCCTAAACCCTAAACCTTAAATCATAAACCCTAAACCCTAAAACCTAAATCCTAAAACCAAAATCCCAAAGACAAACACTAAACCCTAAACACTAAACCATAAAAATAATGTCAAAACCCTAAACCCTAAATCCCAAACCCTAAACCCTAAACACTAAACACAAAACACTAAACCCCAACTGACAAACGCTATACCCAAAATACACAACCTTAAACGCTAAACTCTAAACTTTATACTCTAAACCCAAAACCTTACACCCAAAATCCTAAACCCCAAACCCTAAACTGTAAATGCTAAACCCTAAACACCAAATCCTAAACCCTAAACCATAAACCCTAAAGACCGTACCCTAAACCCTAAACACTGAACACCAATACCCAAATCTTAGACACTCAACCCCAAACCCCAAAACCCAAAACCCAAAACTTTAAACCCGAAACTGTTAAGTGTAAACCTTACACTGCAAACCCTAAACACTAAACCCCAAACCCCAAATTCTAAACCCTAAAACCTAAACCCTAAATCCTAGACCCTAAATCCCAAACCTCAAACCCTATACACTAAGTCCTAAATCATAAACCCTAAACCCAAACCCTGAAACCCTAAATCCCAAATCATGAACACTAAACCGTAACCCTTAAACCTTAAACCATCAACCCAAAACCTAAACCCCAAACCCTAAACCTTAAACCCGAAAATGTAAACTGTGAACCGTACACCCCAAACCCTAATCCAAAAGCCCTACAGCCTAACCCCTAAACCCTACACCCTACATCTTAAACCCTAAGCCCTAAGCCTTAAACTTAAAACCCTAAATCCTAAATCCTAAATCCTAAACCCCAAACCCTAAACCCTAAAGGCTAAATCCTAAGCCCTAAATACTAAACCCTAAACCCTAAACCCAAAACCCTAATCCCTAAATCCCAAACAATAACAGTAAACCCTAAATCGTAAACTTGTTAATGTAAATTCTAAATCCTAAACCCCAATCCTTAAACCCCAAACCCCAATCGGTAAACTCTAAATTGTAAACCCCAAACACTAAACCTAAACCCTAAACCCTATACCCTAAACCATAATCCCTAAACCCAAAATAGTAAACTCTAAATCCTAAACCCTAAACACTAAATATCAAACCCTAAACACTAAAGCCTAAAGCCTAAAGCCTAAATCCTAAACCATAAACACTAAACCCTCAACCGCAAAACATTCTCCATAAACCCTAAATCCTTAGGTGGTGCACCTAGGTGCCTACGTACCCTTCGGGAGGGATCAAAGTCCACGTAGTTCGTCATGCTGACGTCTATCAGAGCCGTTAGGCAAGGTTTCTACTTGTATTGGGCCTTGTGCGGCTAAGGCGTGTTTAAAGTACTCCGGGCGGGCGAGCCACTCTTAGGAGGTTGCCTTAGTGAGAGAGCTATGGTCTCTGAGCGCTACTGGAAGCCCTGTTAACGATGTGCTCCGTGGAGGAGGTGAGCTTACCGGATATTGGCCGGAATAGGGGCCAGTGACGAAGCTCGAGGTGCCGAAAGGACATGCTGGGGTTATCTGAGGGTGCTCAGGTACCGAGAGAGAATGGAAATATCAGAGATGAGGTATGGTAATCCTTCAGGTTCCGTGCAGTTCTGTTGAGACTCGATTGCTTACTTAGTCCCCCGAGTGGGGGTCTATTTATACTCGAGTGTGGGGAGATCGTGCTCGACCCACGACCTCACAGGACGTGGGTCGTCCCACGAGGCTTGTGGAGATCCCATGTCTGGTTGAGGGGAAGCTCCGTGAGGTGACGTGGGCAGGGGCCACGTATTTGATAGATGAGTGGTGCCATGTGTCTCTAGCGGGTGCTGAGGTCGTGCTTCTACAACGTCTGTGCCACCTGTCCTAAGGTGGAATATTCCGTAGTTACATAAGTCCCCCAAGTCCACGGGTGTCGGGCGCTCTTGGACTTAAGTTCCTTTGCCGGTAAGACAATTTGAATTTTTGCTGCCTTTACTCGCGGGATAGCTCGTCCGCTCAGAGTCACGGTTATGGGAGCTGGCCGTCCGACTCACAAAGTTGGCTTTCGCACATCGTTCCGTAGAAAGGGAGATGTCTTAGAGAAGACACGTGTTCCGTACTGGAAGGCTGGACGCTTGAGTTCCTCAGCAAGTTTTTGAGCCGTCTCTGTAAGAAGTACGCGATTTACCGAAGCGGAGTCATCATTGCTCAGAGGGGCATTTCCTGAAATACCCTTCGAGAGGTAGTGGGGAAATCCAAAGGGCAGTGGTCGTTTGGTCATTTTGAAAGGCTCTCGTCTAGCTGTGTTCGTCCGTGGTCAGTGGTTGACGGTGGCTTCCTTGCGAAGGGTTATTTGTTGGAGGAGCGGGCTTTGTTGCAGGTGCCACGCGTCAAAACTTGAAAGGGTGTCCCCATCATTTAAGTGTTTTGCCGCCGCTTCTCCTTCATTAAATGCGGGTTCGTTTCCGAGGATAGCCATCATTAGCCTAGGCAGAGAGCTTCGCAAAAAGGCCCTCAAGTGTCTCGAGGTGACTCTTGGGTTCTCGGGGGCTTTTCGATCTTTGTGTCTCCTTGGCCCCGACTGTGCATCCCGTCCGTTGCTTCTTTCCACGCGTGCAGTTGAAGTGAGCGATTGCAGCTAGGCTTGATTGTAGAGGATAATGGGTTTTATCCGTTGCGGGATACGAGGTGTCGAAGTTTTTGAATCATCACGCCTCTGGGTGCCCTATAAATGCCCAACGTTTGAAAGTTTGTGACTTTTTATTTACATTCACCCTTCTCCGTTGCCTCTGTTTTCCTTGCCTTTGCTTTGCTCTTTTTTTTGGTTCTTGCTCTGATTCTAGTGGAGGTGATGACTATAGCTACTACCCCTTCGACTTCACCGATTTGGAGGATCTTCCCTCATCTTCCCCTCCTCCTCGTGCTCTAATTCGAACTCGCGATACTGGTCGGAGTAGGGGGAGAAAGAATGTTCACCAGGGCCTATCTCCGCGGGGAGCAGCTGATGCCCTTGCTGTGGTACCTGCTGCGGTGCTTGCTGGTGGTGAGAGGGAAGGATGGCTTTTCGTGCCTCTGTCCTCCGAGAGGGAGCGTCGTCAAGAGGTTCTTCCGAAGGAGAAGAGGAAGAAAGACGAGAAAGTCGGCGAGAGTGGACCCTGGGAGGGGGAAAGGAGAATAGGAACTTCTGCGGCGGAGTTACCCAAGGGCGGAGAAGGAGGGCTCAAGAAGCGGTCTGCTGGTGTGGATTAGCGGTTGTCTCCGCAGGTCATACAACGGAGTACTAACCGGGAGGATGTACAGGTGGAGGCTCCGGCACGAGATGTTGTTCCTGCCTCCCTTCTCGTTTCTGGTCCTGCCTCTGTTCCTACCTCTATTCCCACTTCTGCTCTCGTTCGTCAGTCACCCACGAGGGTGATACTATCTGCTCGTCCTCCTATCCTCAACCCCGTTGAGGGGGTTGATCATCCTGCTGCCAAGCGGGCCAGGGTGGTCGTTGAGGAGTCTGTCGGATACTCCCCCCCGCCTCAGACTGCGGCGGGTGAACCTGCAGCTGAAGAGATCGCGGAGTCTGGTAATGTGCCCGTGGTGGCCAGAGTCCCCTCAGATGGAGGGGACTCACCGGGAGCTGGCCGCCCGCCGAGATGACACTAGAGGCGTCAGCAGGAGCTGCACTCACTTCCCGAAGCTTTACGGGGTGCGGAGGCTCGCGCCAATGAGAACTTTTCTGGTTGGCTGGCGGCCGAGAGATTTCTGGCGGAGTGGGTGGCTTCCTTGCTACCTTCCTTGGAAACAGACCCTCCATTGAATCTTGCTTTCGTTCGTCAGCTGACCGACCGCCTGCTGGAACACCAAGTGTTGTCTCGAATTGGCGGACGGGCTCCAGGGATTGGACCTACTTCTCAGCAGCAAGCTGAAGCGACCAGGCGGGGGTCGTCGGTAGGTACTGTCAATGCGGAGCCTACTAGGGCTGAGGCCTTTGTAAATCTTTGGGATGCCCAAGAATAAGTTTATGTAATTTTTAGGGTGATTACCTTTTGTAATGGGCGGACGCCCTCCAATTTTCGTCATTCAATGAGAATGGTTTTTTGCGAAGAGTTTTCTCCTGCTTTCCTTTTTACTTCTGGGCAAAAAGTCGTGTGTGCAGTTTCTCTTTTCGTAGTTATCTCTTTACGTCTGGGTAAAAAGATTTTGCATGAGAACCGCGTGATCAGGACGGTTTGCATGGATTTTGGTAGCATGGTTTGTCGAACGTTCGTTTTGTGGTTTTCGCACCAAAGGGGTTTTTTTACCGCGCTTTTGGGGGAAATTTTAGCTTGGCCCTGGGGGCCCTTAGTGTTTCTTAGGGAGGTCGAACCCATTGTCCTGTGGTAGGACTTATGCGAGTACTTTGCAAGTTTGAAGCCTTGTCTCTAGCTGGAAAGAAGTACTTTTAATAATAGACAAAATGGTTACTTTCATGCAGCCTCAGTCGGGCTAGCCTTAGTTAGGCTGAAAGCAAGCAAAATGTTTACATTCGGATTGCCCAAGTCAGGCGAACCTTGGTCAGGCTGAAAATCCTAAATTCAAAGTAGAGACATGTGCGACTTGACCTAAAGGTGGTGCGATAGCGCAAAGTGCGTTCGGAGTCTAAGTAGAGGTTAGGTCCGGGCGGGCAAACTTGACGGTCTTGGATAAGCTCGCTGCGTAGCGTGCTCGCGCCAGTTTTTGGTCCGCCATGATTTCTCCAACCCCGTGGGGTGTTGGGAACTTCATTGTGAGTTGTGCGGTAGACACTACAGCTCTAACTTTGTTTAGGGACGGTCGCCCTAGGATTGCATTGTATGCTGATGGTGCTAAGACGATGATGAAGTCTACATCAAGGTTCGCGACCTTTGGTAAGGTGCCCATAGTTGTTCGGGCAATGATGATTCCTTCTGCTGGAACCTGAGCTCCTGAGAACCCTATGAGCGTACCGGGGAATGGTCTCAGGTTGGCTTCTTTCAACCCGAGCTTTCTGAAGGTGTCGAAGTAGAGAACGTCTGCTGAAGATCCTTGGTCGATCAATAGTCTCTTGACTTCGTAGTTGGCGATTATAGCGGTCACTACCATGGGGTCGTCATGGACTGGTCCCTCTAGGTTAGTGAGGTCGAACGTAATGGGGTCTCCCTTGGTCTCGCTTCTCTTTTTGTGCTTCGGAGCGTAATCGAGGGCGAGTATGGACACTCCATCCTCTTCTTGTTTTGTGGTAGGGAGGAAGTCCCTCTCTGTAGTCCGCCTGCTATGACGTTGATGACCCCACGGGTAGGCGCTTTATTGTTGGCCTCTCAGGGGTGCTTGGCATTAGTCCTGCTTTCTTCCTTGATGAATCTGCTGAGTTGTCCCTTCTAGATTAGGTCCTCGATTTGATCCTTTATGTGGATGCAATCGTTGGTTTCGTGCCCGTAATCCTTGTGGAATTGACAATACTTAGACTTGTCCACCGCCCTTCCTGTCTTACGTCTTTTGCCCTGCGGGGGGCAGCTGAGCATGTTCGAGTGATAGATTTCTTCCGACACCCCAACATGAGACTTGTTGAGCGGAGTATAACTCGTTAACCGTCGCCTAGGAGTTGTCCGCGGTCGAGGTGGGGACCTCTTTATATTCTTCTCCTTGGGGGCTTGGGTCTCGGTTCCCGTCTTCTTCTTTTTCTTTTCAGCCCATTCCATGTCGGCCCGACTTAATAGGAATTTTCTCATCTTGTCCTTGGCGATCTGAGCCTTTTCTTCTTGAATGAACCACTTCGCACGGTCTATAAGCTCCTGTAGGGTGGAGACGAGGCATCTGTTGAGATCCCCATAGAATTGAGAGCATCGAAGACCTTGCTTTATGACAAAGATGGCGACGGCCTCCTTGAGGCCTCGAACTTGAACCGAGAGCTTGGTGAAGCGGGTCAGGAAGACTTGTAGGGTCTCCCCTTCCTCCTGGTGGAAACCAATGAAGGAGTCTTCGTTTTTCTGGTACTCTTTGCTACTGACGAACTATGTGAGGTAGTTATGCGCCTGTTGTTCGAAGCTGTGGATCGACTTAGTGGACAACAAGGAGAACCATCTTAGGGCGGCTTCTTTTAGGGTTGACGAGAAGACTCGGCACTGTTGGCTGTCCGTCACGCCCAATATCGACATGGGCGAGTTTAAGGTGTTCAGGTGATCCCGCGGGTCGGTTTCTCCAGCATAAGGTTCTATGTGGAATGGCATTTTGAAACCCATGGGCACGTGCTCATTCATGACCTGCTAGGTGAAGGGGTGTCTCCCCTTTCCCTGGAAGTCGATCGTGGGCCACTGGTAGGCATTTGCACCACCGGCTGCCTACGGGTTGTACGCCGCTGCCCATGGCATATGGAGGTAGGATCCCGGAGGGTAATTTGGGACTGGTGGTCGGGGATAGTTCGTGACGGGTCGTGCTGCCTGTTCGGCGACCAAGATGGGTCTAGGTGGGATCACCATTGGCGGTGGTGCCGCCGTCAGTGACCATCGTTCAAATTCCATTGGTAAGGTCCCAAATTGAATTGCGAGCGGGCCAGTAAGGTCGCTGGAGGGTCCTGTCGTTGCGCCGTACGACACTAAAGGTAACTAAGCCCTCGCATTTGCTGGGGCTAGGTTCCTGTCCTCCTCCCATCGTCGTTGGCGTAGTGCTGCTACATCTGCCTCGAGGCGGGCGATCTCATTGTCCTGCGGGTTCATCGCTGCCTCTGTCATCTCTTGACCACCGGTTGTGGGGCAATGGACGTGCGGCATGCCATACGGGTGTTGAGGGAAAGTTTCCTCTCTGGATGACGGGTTCTGGACCGCGGTCTCCGTGACGGCTATCTGCGTTATTGAGGAGCTTTGAGGGTCGGTTGCGCTTGATCCGCCTGCCTCAGTTGTGACCGGTTCAGCCGTTCTCTGTCGATTCCTCGTGCTACGTCTCAAGGCGCTAGCGTCAGTCGTGGTTATGGGGACGTTCGGGTCAGTCATGATGTATTATATCATGTATCTGTATTGAAGATCAAAACAAAAACAAATACGGGTTTCTGAGCGTTAGGTGTATACTCCTACTCCGCGAAAAAGAAATGCCATTTAGCGGCACAATGCGCAAGGCATTGGGGTCTGAATAAGACCGCGGTGGGCGCCACTGTAACTGTCGTTTTTGGCTCAGACAATTGTAATTTGAAATGAGGACCACAAGCGGTCTTAACCTTGGGGGACTTGTCCTTAGGTGGTTCACCTAGGTGCCTACGTACCCTTCGGGAGGGATCAAAGTCCACGTAGTTCGTCATGCTGACGTCTATCAGAGCCGTTAGGCAAGGTTGTTACCTGTATTGGGCCGTGTGCGGCTAAGACGTGCCTAAGGTACTCCGGGCGGGCGAGCCGCTCTTAGGAGGTTGCCTTATTGAGAGAGCTATGGTGTCTGAGGCCTGATTGAAGCCCTTTTAACGGTGTGTTCCGAGGAGGAGGTGAGCTTGCAAGAGATTGGCCGAAATGGGGACCAGCGACGGAGCTCGAGGTGCGGAAAGGACTTGCGTGGGGTATCTGAGGGTGCTCAGGTACCGAGAGAGAATGGAAATATCAGAGATAAGGTATGGAAATCCTTCAGGTTGCGTGCAGTTCTGTTGAGACTGGATTGCTTACTTAGTCCTCCGAGTGAGGGTCTATTTATACTCGAGTGTGGGGAGATCGTGCTCGAACAACGACCTCACGGGACGTGGGTCGTCCCACGAGGCTTGTGGAGATCCCACGTCTGGTTGAGGGGAAGCTCCGTGAGGTCACGTGGGCAGGGGCCACGTATTTGATAAATGAGTGGTGCCACGTGTCTCTAGCGGGTGCTGAGGTTGTGCTTCTAGAACGTCTGTGCCACATGTCCCAAGGTGAAATATTCCGTAGTTACAACCGTAAACCCCAAACCCTAAACCATAAACCTTAAACCCCTAATCCTAAATGCAAAGCCCTAAACCTTAAATCCCAAACCCCAAACCGTAAACCTTAAAACCTAAACCATAAACCCTAATCCCTATACCCCAAACACTAAATCCTAAATTTTGAACCCTAAACACTAAACCCTACACCCAAAACCGTAAACCATAAACAGAAAACCCTAAATCATAAATCCCAAACCCTAAACCCTAAACCCTGAACACCAAATCCTAAGCCGTTACCCCAATCTCAAACCCTGAACCCAAAACAATAAACCATAAACCATAAACCCTAAATTCCAAATTCTAAACACTAAACCATAAACCCCAAACCCCAAATGCTAAATCCTAAACCCCAAACCCTATACCCTAAAACCCAAACCCGCAACCCTAAATACGAAACCCTTAACCGTAACCCTTAAATCCAAAACACTAAACCCTACACCCTAAATCCAAAACCCGAAATCCTAAACCCTAAATCCTAAACCCTAAACCCTAAATCCCAAAACCTAAACCTTAAACCCCAAAACCAAAACCCAAAACCCTAAATCACAAACCCTAAAGCCTTAACACTAAACCATAAACCTAAAACCCTAAACCCTAAATCCCAAACCCTGAACACTAAGCCCTAAACCCTAAACCTTAAACAATAAATCCAAAACCTAAAACCCTCAAACCTAAACCCTAAACCCCAAACCCAAAGCCCTAAACCTGAAATTGAAACTGTAAACCCTAAACCCCAAACCCTATACCGTAAACCCCAAATCCCAAACACTAAACCCTATACCTTAAACCCTAAATCTAAAACCCCAAACTCTAAACCCTAAACAATAAACCATAAACACTAAACCTTAAACCCTAAACTCTAAACCCTATACCTAAAACAATAAATTATAAACCTAAACCTCAAACCCTAAACCCTAAACCCTAAACCCTAAACGCTAAATCCCAAACCCTAAACACTAAACCATAAACCCTAAACCCTAAATCCTAAACCCAAACCCAAATCCCTAATTCCCAAACAATAACACTAAACCCTAAATCATAAACTCCATACTGTAAATTTTAAACCTATACCCGAAACCATAAACCTAAAACCCCAAACAACAAACACCAATTGGTAAACACTAAATCGTAAACCCTAAACCCTAAACTGTAAACCCTTAACCCTAAACCCTAATCCCTAAACCATAAACCCTAATCCCTAAGCACTAAATGTCAAACCCGAAAAACTAAACCCTAAAGCCCAAAGCCTAACCCTAAACACTAAATCCTAAACCCTAAACTCTAAATTAAAAACCCGAAACTGAAAACCGTAAACCCCAAACCATAATCCTTGAACTCCAAACCCTCAATGCAAAACCCTAAACACTAATTCCCAAACCTCAAACCCTAAACCTCAAAGCCCAAACCCTAAACCCTAAATCCTAAACCCTGAACACTAAACCAAAGCCATAAACCATAAATCGAAAATCCTAAACCATACATCCCAAACCCTAAACCCTAAACCCCAAACCTTAAACCCCAAACTCCAAACCCTAAGCCCTTACCGCATTCCCAAACCCTAAACCCCAAATCATAAACCATAAACCATAAACCATATACCCTAAACCCTAAATTCCTAACCCAAAACACTAAACCTCAAACCCCGAACCCTAAATCCGATACCCAAAACCCCAAACCCGCAACCTTAAACCTTAAACACAAAACCCTTAACCCTAAACCCTAAATCCAAAAGCCTAAAGCCTAAAGCCTAAAGCCTAAAACCTAAACCTTAAACCTTAAAACGTAAACCCTAAGCCCTAAACCCTAAATCCGAAATCCGAAATCCCAAACTCCTAAACCCTAAACCCAACCCTAAACCCTAAACCCCAAACACCAAACCCTAAACCCTAAATCACAAACTCTAAACCCTAACCACTAAACCATGAACCCAAAACCTTAAACTTTAAACCCTAAACACTAAATCGTTAACCCTAAACCCTAAACCCTAAACCCTAAACACCAAACCCTAAACCCTAAATCTAAAACCCTAAACCCTAAACCCTAATGACCAAACCCTAAACCCTAATTCCTAAACACTAAACACTGAACTCGAATCTCGAAACGCTAGGCCCTAAAATCCAAAACTGAAAACCATAAACCCTAAACCTGAAATTGTATTTGGTAAACCCTAAACCCTAAATTGTAAACTGTAAACCCAAAACCCCACACCCTAATCCCAAAACCCTATACACTACACCCTGAACCCCAAACCGTAAACCATAAACTCTAACTCCTAAACCCTAAACTCGAAACTGTAAATTGTAAACCCTAAACCCCACACCCTAATCCCAAAACCCTATACACTAAACCCTAAACACCAGATCGTAAACCATAAAACTCTAACTCCTAAACCCTAAACCCTAATTCCTAATCCTGAAACTTTAAACCCTAAACCCTAATCCCTATAAATAAACCCTAAACCTTAAACCCTAAACCCTAAACACTAAACCTAAAAGCTTAAATTGTAAACCCTAAACCTCAAACACTAAATCCTAAATCCTAATCTCCAAACCGTAAACCCTATACCCTAATTCCTAAACCCAAAATCCTAATGCCTAAATTCCAAACCATAAACCCCAAACCCCAATCGGTAAACCCTAAACCGTAAGCCCTAAACCAAATACCCTAAAACCTAATCCCTAAACCCAAAACACTAAACTATAAATCCTAAACCCGAAACCCTAAACACTAAATATGAAATCCTAAACCCTTAACCCAAAAGCCTAAACCCTAAACCCTAAATACAAAACCCTAAACACTAAACCCTAAACTCTAAATTAAAAACCCGAAATTGAAATTCGTAAACACCAAACCATAAACCTTAAACTCTAAACCCTAATCCCCAAACCCTAAACGCAAAACTGTAAACCGTAAACCCAAACCCCAAACCCCAAATCCTAAACCCAAAACCATAAACCATAAACCCTAAATGTTAAACCCCAAACCCTAAACCCTAAATCCCAAGCACTGAACACTAAACCCAAACCCTTAAACCATAAACCCAAAATCTTAAACCATAAATCCGAAACCTTGAACCCCAAACTCTAAACCCTAAACTCCAAACCCTAAGCCCTTACCTCAATCCCAAACCCTAAACCCCAAACCGTAAAACAAAAAACATACACCCTAAACCCTAAATTCCAAACCCTAAACACTAAACCTTAAACATCAAACATAAAACCCGAAACCCAAAATCCTAAACCCCAGATCCCTAATGCCAAACCCTGAAACCTATACCCTAAACCCAAAACCGTAAAACCTAAATCTATTATCCTAAACCCTCAAACCTAAATCCTAAACAGTAAACACAAAACCCTAAACCATAAATCTTAAACCATAAACTTTAAACCTTAAACCCTAAACCTTAAACCCCAAACCCTAAACACTAAACCCTAAACATTAAACCCTAAATCCTGAACGCTATATCCTAAACCCCAAAACCTAAAACCTAAGCTCCAAACCCTAAACCCTAATCCATAAACCCAAAATCTAAAACCCTAAAACCTATACCCTAAACACTAAATCCTATACCCTTTCCCTAAACCCTGAACTCCAATCCCAAAACCCTAGACCCTAAAATCAAAAACCGAAAACCCATAACCCTAAACCCTAATTTGTAAACTATAAAACCCAAACTTTAAACCCTAAACCTTAAAACCTAAAGCCTAAACCCTAAATCCTAAGCCCTAATCTTGAAACCCTAAATCCTAAACGTTAATCCATAAATCCTAAATCCTAAACCTTAACCCCAAAACCCTAAATCATATATCCCAAACCCTAAACACAAACCTTTAATCATAAACTCAAAACCCTAAACCCTAAATCCGATACTGTAAACCATAAACCTTAAACCATAAACACAAATTCTAAAACCCTAAACCCCCAAACCCAAACCCCTCAACCGTAAGCCCGAAACTATAAACTATAAACCCTAAACCACACACCCCAATCCAAAACTATTATACCCTAAACCCCAAACCGTAAATTCTAAACCCTAAATTGAAAATCCTATACTCTAAACTCTAAACCCTAAACACTAAACCCTAAACCCTAAACCCTAAACCCTAAACCCTAAACCGTAAGTCCTAAACCGTAAACCCTAAATCCTAAACACTAACAACTAAACGGGAAATCCCAAGCCCTAAACACTAAACCCTAAACCCTAAACCATATATCCCAAACCCTAAACCCGAAATCTCAAACCCTAAACCCCAAACCCTAAACACAAATCCCTAAACCTTAAACCTTAAAACCCAAACCCTAAACCTTAAACCATAAACTAATAACCCTAAACCCGATATCCTAAACGATAAACCTTAAACCCCAATACCAAAACCCTATACCCTAAATCATAAACCCTAAACCCTGAACACTAAACCAAAAACCCTAAACCTTAACGCTAAATCCTAAACCCTAAACCCTAAACCTTAAACCCTGAACTCTAATTCGCAAACCCTAAACCCCAAACCCCAAAACCTAAAACCATAAACCCTAAACCCGAATTTGTAAACCCCAAACCCTAAACCCTAATCCCTAAACCCTAAATCCAACACCCTAAACCCTAAACTGTAAAGCCCAAACTCAAAACATTAAATCCAAAATAAAAAACCCTAAACTCGAAACCCTAAATCTTAAATCCTAAATCCTAAATCCAAAATCCTAAATGCTAAACCCTAAATTCCAAGCCCTGAGCACTAAAACCTAAACCCTAAACCCTAAACCTTAAACCATAAACCCAAAACCTAAAACCCTAAATCCAAAATCCTAAACCGCAAACCCAAAACACTAAACCTCAAACCCAAAACCCTAAACCTAAAATGCTAAACCAAAAACCCTAAACCCTAAACCTAAAATCCTAAACCCCAAACCCTAAAGCATAAACGATAAATCCTAAATCCCAAACTCTAAACACAGAACCTTAAACCCAAACCCCAAATCCAGAATCCTAAACCCCAAACCACAATCCCCAAACCCTAAACACCAAACACTAAATACCAAATCCTAAACCGTAAATCCTAAACTATAAACTCTAAACCCTGAACGCCAATCCCCAAACCCCAAACCCTAAAACCCAAACCCCAAAACCCAAAACCCTAAACACAAAACTGTAAACATTAAACCCTAAATCCTAAACCCCAAATCCCAAAACCAAAACCCTAAACCCTAAACCTTAAATCCTAAACTCCAAAACCTCAACCTTAAACCCTAAACCCAAAACCCGAATCACCAAATTTAAAACCTTAAACACTAAACCCTAAACCCTAAACCTTACAACCTAAACCCTAAACCCTAAACCCAAAATCTAAATTCCTAAATCCCAAACCCTCTAAACACTTAACCTGAAACCAAAAGCTCAAAATAATCAATTGTAAACCCTAAACACCAAACCTGAATCCCTCAACCCTAAACCCTAAAACCCTAAAATCTACACCCTAAACCCCAAACCATAAACTCTAAACTCTAAATATCAAAGCCTAAACGCAAAACACTAAAGCCAAAATCCTAAACTCTAAACCCTATATCAAACACTTGAAATTGTAAACCGTACATCTTAATCCCGAAACCCTAAACCATAAACATTATACCCTAACTCCTAAACCCAAAACCCTAAACCTGAAATCCCAAACAACACACCCTAGACCCTAAACCGTAAACCATAAACCCAAAATCCTAAACCCTAAACTCTACATTCTAAACCATAAAGCCTAAATCCCAAAGCCTAAACCCTAAACCGTGAATTCCAAACCCTAAGCCCTAACCCCAATCCCAAACCATAAAGCCTAAAACCCAAACCGTAAATCGTTAACCCTAATCCTTAAATCCCAAAGCCTAAACACTAAACCCCAAACCCTAAACCTGTAACATCCTGAAAAATTGAAACCCAACTTTGACCAAAAAGCCTCATTGTCGACTTTTCTTAACTGTTGACTTTTGTGTTGATATTTCTTTAAAATGTTTTACTTTTTGATTTTTGAGTGTTTGAATGTGTTTGCCGTTATCTTTGTTTGTAAATAAGTCTATGAAACTCTAACTAGAGGCCAAGAGACCCAAAAACCAAAGAAAAATGACTAGAGGAACCCTAACCCTAGGGACTAAAGTGAAAGGAAAAAGTTAGTTTTTAACCTTTTTCTTTACTATGTTAAACAGGGTGGAAAAGACCTATTTGACCCTAGAAAAATATTCTAGGACACTTTAGAGATACCCTAAGACTTAGCTAAGGGACCCCAACCTCAAGAAAAGTCCTAAAAGGACACATTTTCTCAAGTAGAAATTCAGGACTAAAAAGAAAATTGAATAATTGAAGTTAAAGCCCTTTAGCTTACTTAAGGCCGAAGGAGGTTCAATTTAACCACTTGAAGGCACCCTAAACTACCCTACAAAGTGACAGCCGTGAACTTAAATAAAAAACAAACATAATGAGGTAGGTTACATATTTTAAAAATAGAGATAAATGAGAAATTTATTGCAAATAAACCCCTTTTTAATGCCTTTAAGAACTAGTAACCGAATTTACTATCTTTAAAGTGAAACAAATACCCAATTAAGGTATTTATAACATCCAGAAACTTAAGAATCCTGAATGCAAGATTAAGACAAACAAAATTGAGGCTGAAAAACCGAGTTTTAGCAAGAACCCACGTAAGTAGGAAACCACTCAAGTCACCTCACATAAACTAAGACTACCCGAGGCCTAAGTATATAATTACCCACCCAAACAGCCCTTAAGCTGCTAGCAAAACACACTTAGGTGTCCTAAATGACGATACCCAAGCCCCAGCAGCTCACCACCTCACCATCCTCATCATTCACATTCCACATGACTTGAGTGTTATAAATGGAGGTGAAACCGAGAAGGATGGGCACCAGCAACTAAAACTGAAAAGGAGACCTGAGAGCAAGTGTGCTGAGGATTCAGGAGGAAGGCTGGAGCTGTGGAGGAGCTGAAGGTTCGAAATTTTGCAGTTGAAGGTAGAGAGAGAAGCAGAGATACACACACACATACACACCAGAACTTTGTTGTTCTTGCACCAAGTTACCCACTCAATCTAGAAGCTCAAACTCATGATTCTTCTTTTGAAAATCAAGGTAACATAGTGTTACCCTTCCTTCTCCATCCTTGAGCCAAGAGCATCCACCAGAAGTGGTGGTATGAGCCTCTCTGACTCAGTTTCTCGTTGCTGCCACAGAAAGCTCTGTTTTGGGCAGTGTTGTTTCCAGGAAGCATATCTCTCTCATTTCTTGACCAAATTTAACGTGTGAGTAGTCAATAGAAAGCTAAAAGAATGAACTTTAAATGCCCCTTAAAGCATTTATGATCAGAGGCTGCCGTACAGGGATTCAGAGCCTCAAAAACTTGTTCATTTTCTGTTAAAAATGTTGTTTTTCTGATATGAAAGGGTATGCTTGTTGTTTTGTTTTATTCTGGTGTTTTGGGTTGTGGAATGAGTCTAGATAAATGGGTGGGTGTTAATTGGACTATGTAGAGATCAAATTTCACTTTAAATACCTATGAGATTGTTGGTTCAATAGAATGGCTAAGTGAAAAAATGAACGTTCACAAAAAAATGATGTTTTTTTTTTCTACTTTTAGTTGCTGCAAAACGGTTACTCCCTATTGTTTTCTTGCAATTGATAGTTAATAAACTTGAATAGACTGCAAATGCAAACTGGAAATGATGAGATAAAGTCTATACATAAATAAGAGAGGTTATGGCTTTCTTTAACATGAAATTTTTGTGAATCATGTGTGAAGCTTGTTGTAAAAGTCATTTGAATAACTCACCTGCTTTCATTGAGGTTCACAGTGGCCAAAACCTTTGAAAATTTGCAGTAAGAGTTCACCTTACTTAAGGAAAATGATTTACTCAAGAAATGGATTTGTTTTCATGATTTTCAAGCTAAATGGTAGCTGAATTGTGCCTTGAACCCTATGCTGCAGAATTGGAGTATGTGTGAGTTTACCCATCCCTACACTACTGAAATATTTCTTTTAGTTTGTTTAGAAAACCTATGAATTGGGTCTTGGTAAGGGAATGAGTCTGTGGTGGTCTGTGAAATTTACCCTTGCTGCTAAACATAATTTCTGAGGTTAAGGGAAGTCTAAAACAGTAAAGGAAAAGTGCCGAAAATGAATGTAAGAGTAATAGGGTCCACAACCTCCTATAATGGGAATTGGGGCAGGAAAGCATGGAAAAAGGCAACTAGTGGGCTAAAACTTGGGTACTCATGTTCTAAGAGGGTAGGCCTATCCTCCCACCCTCTAAACCTCCTAAGTACCCTCACCAAACAGAAAATGAACTAAGTCATGGCCTAGAAAACAGTAAAGTGTCAAAAAGAGAAAAAAATGGCAAAGAGATGGAAATGCTTGCAAAAATGGTAACTCTGTACGGATGTGGCTGCACCCACTTGCTGTGCAAGCCAAAAGTGAACTCAACTTGCTTAGGAGATACTAAATTGGGCTGGGCAAGGGTCAAAACAGAAAAGAATATGCAATAGGGACTAAAATGAGCTGATTTTGCTGTTTTTACCCCTTTAACAGAATCTGTGTGAATTGAGTGATTTGAGGTTTAGTTTCAGTAAATTCAAGTCCTAAGAGTTAGTGTGGTCCTCTATATTGGCTGGCAAGTGGTCAAATTGGCCACTAACCTTATTTAAACAATTAACTTGATTTCTTTTGGAAATTTGCAAGTTCATGTATTTTGCTGTAAAAATATGACCTATGTGTGTATTCTTTCTGTGGAAACATCACTAGCAAGTCACAAATATCCTTTAGGTACTTGCTACACCTTGGTTTTAGCTTGAAACAACCCAGAACAGAATTTGGTTCTTAATAGGGACCAATTTGCAAGAAAAACTTGAGAAAAGCTGAAAAGTCCTATTTTTACCCGAATTCTGGCTAGATTCTGTTGGGACTTTCTGGATGTGTGTAGCAGGTCCTAATTGACTCCTTTGGTGGCTGAGTGGGGCCAAAATACTTGAATTAAGCCTTGATTCCTTTCACTTTAATGAAAAGGACTCTTTCGAAAAGATTAGTGAAATTAAGGGTCCAAATGCAATTTTCTTTATTGGAAACTAGCTGAGGCTGTTAAGTATGTGTTAATGATCATTGTGGTGTAATTTCATGACCTTTGGATGCTTAAATTAACAGTTATGCCTGTTACTTGCTGTGTAAGTCATATTTGACGTTGTAGTTGCCTGTTGTTTGACTTTTAAGTTGACTAGTGGCTGAATTGACTGTTTTATCAGGATATTTAATTGTGTGGCATCCAAATCATGAAAATGAGTTTTAGCATGCATCTGTGAACTAAAGTGCCTTGGCGGGCAGGCCTTTGAGCATGCATCTGTGTTTTGATGTGCATATGCCCTTGGAGGGGTAAAATGGAAAAAGTGCCCTGGAGAGGCATTATCTGTGTTTAAATTGCATATGACCTGGAGAGGCAAGACTTGTGTTTGATTTGCATATGCCCTGGAGAGGCAACTGATTAACAATTGAGTAACCATTACCTGTGGATGAAAAATTATGTTGTATAATTTGATCTGTACGAAAAGGACACACTAGACTGGCTAGGAATGCGTCCGGGACGTAGCTGCCTAGCAACTAGTGAGGAGATAATCCAATCCGAGACAGGTGATCCTAAGGTTCTAACTTGTGCGCACACCGGGGGACGCCCTGGGATGTTAGGTAATTTCCCGTTAGCCTTATTTGGGCAGGCTTTTCCATAGTGTTAAATGGTAAGTCGGTATTGTCCTGTTTCATTAGATTGCTTTTAAATTTATGGTAATGGTTTAACCAGTTGTATAGGTCCTGGAGAGACTTGATATTTGGCATGGCTGATAAGTGTATGTAGTGGTAAACGTGCATATTTTTAAAAGGGAAATGACATTTCACCTTTTTACAGCTTTTCAGCATGATCATATATTCTGAACTGTGTAAGTGGAAATATCTTGTAATTGTTGTGTATCAAGTTTAAATTATCTGGTGATTGGGAAGGAAGTATTTTTCTGCATTCTTAGAAATGCAGCTGAACTACTAATTAGTCTTTTATAAAACTGGTATTCTACATTACTAGGATTTTATATCTCACTACGTTAGTGTGTTCAGATGCCCAGGTACATACTACTGCTAGAGATTGAGGTAGAGCTCCTGGAGATTCCCCTTATGGGTTACTTCCAAATCCTGAAGGCGGTCAACATCCTTTTCTTTTTCCCTTCGGTTGAGAATGCCCCGGGGACTTAGAAAGGGTGTGATGGGCAGGTAGCAGAGAGCTGACTCATATTTTGGGAGTGACCCTGATGTCACTCCAGTACGGATTTTAGCACTAACAATTTTGGGCCTGCGTGCCACTGACTACAATAATTTTATCTGTATGTATATATATGTATGACTTGTATGCAGTAGACTAGCCCTTGAACTGATTAGGAAATACATATGGAGGATTAGTACCTCACCTTCACTGTACTTTATTTGTGTATGATTTTTGGGAGTACGCGGGAGTATCAAACATGTAACCACTAGTTTCTTAGGTTAAATAGCCAACTGAGAGTAAGCGATCCTTGGGGAAATACTTAACCTTATTCATCCCACATGAAAAGAAAAAGAAAAAAATTGGACCGGGATTTTAAGAAGTTAAGTAAATAATCTAATTCCGCAATTAAAATCAATAAAGAAACTAGGACGTTACATTATGGTATCAGAGCACAGTTATTAGAAGTCTGCTAATTCGTAGGTAGAATAGCCTTGCATAAACACTGCTTAGATAAACTCAGCTGATCATGACAGTTTGAGTGAACTAAGTCTATGGATGTGCTAGGAACCCTAGACTGTTGCATATCTTGTCTATTTGCTGTAATTTTCTCTATTTAACAATATTATTGAGATTGATCAGCTTAGTGATATTTTTGTTTAGCAGAAAGCTATGGCAAATACCATGAGCGGTGCTAACAATAGACAACCTGAAAGTGACATGGTGCGTCATATGATCCACACATTCGAAAACATGGCACAAGCTATGAGAGACCAGGCCTCCGCAACTACCGAGGTACTCCGCCAGGCCCAGGGTAACCATAACCATGATCAACATGATAATGGGCACCATGGGGGTAATAACCTGGGGTGAGCTGAATTTCAGAAGGCTAGGCCTCCTATTTTCAGAGGTACATACGACCATGTTGTGGCTGAGGAATGGTTGAGGGAACTAGAAAAGCTGTTTGAGGTACTCCATACCCCTGATCCACAGAAGTTAGCCTTTGCAGTCTATCAACTGCAAGGCGAGGCTGAGTAATGGTGGCGAGGAGCCAGACAGTTACTCGAGGGTAGGAATCACCCCTTAACCTGGGAAACCTTTAGGGAAGCCTTTCTAGCAAAATACTATCCGAAGAGTGTAAAGAAGGAGAGAGAGATTGAGTTTCTGCAGTTGAAACAGAGAGGGAGACTCTTTGATGACTATTTGGCCAAGTTTGAGGAACTTGCCAAATTCTCTACTTACCTGAAGTTTAGACACGATGAGGGATGGAAAGCGAATCAGTTTGAAGCTGGGTTAGGCCTGAACATAAAGACGCAAGTAGCCCCGCTAGAAATAAAGAACTATGCGGAGCTAGTAAACAAATGCTGCATCATTAGCAAAAATCTGTGTGATAGGGCCTTAGTGAACTAGAGATTCAACCGGAGACTCCAAAATAACCTAAATGTGAGGAAGCCAAACTTCAAACCTGCCCAGGGAAGTACCAGCAGAACTTCCCCTACTGGAGTGAGCCGTCCTCGATGCGCCAAATGCAATAGGGAACACTACCCTACTCAACCCTGCTTAACCTACTATCGGTGCGGGAAGACCAGACATTTTGCCAGGACGTGCAAGGTCAATGATCCTGTGGGGAACGGAAACCGGACACCGGCTGTTGGAAGAGTCTTTTCTCTGGACGGGGTTGTCAATGAACAAACTGAGGATCTCATAGAGGGCACGGGTAAGATTCAAAACATAAATTTTAAAATTCTATTCGACTCTGGAGCCACCCATTCTTTTATTTCTGAAGCATGTGTGAAAACCCTACATCTTTCTACCCAACCCTTATTATGTGAATTGCATGTTTCCACCCCTTTGGGGAAAAGACTGATTGTTACCCATACTTGTTTAGACTGTCCCATCACTATTAATTCTAAAAATTTCCGTG
Source organism: Senna tora (assembly GCA_014851425.1). NCBI lineage: Eukaryota > Viridiplantae > Streptophyta > Magnoliopsida > Fabales > Fabaceae > Senna > Senna tora. The sequence goes on along the minus strand of JAAIUW010000057.1, from coordinate 57,025 downwards.
CCAACCTTATCTGTTTGAATATGTCCACCATAGACATAATCTTAGGAATGGATTTGTTATCTAAGAATCGTGCTTTGTTAGATTGCGCTGCTAAATCAGTGATCTATTTAAATGCCTGTACTGTTAAAGAACCTAGAACCTTGAGCCTAGAAGAGAGAATTAGTCTAATTCCAGTGGTCAAGGATTTCAGTGATGTCTTCCCTGATGAAATACATGAGTTGCCTCCCGAGAGGGAAATAGAATTCTCCATAGATCTCATGCCTGGAACCGGACCCATATCAATCACACCTTACCGTATGGCCCCACCTAAACTACAAGAGCTGAAGGCTCAAATAAACGACTTGCTGAGCAAGGAGTTTATCAGACCTAGTGTTTCACCCTGGGGAGACCCAGTCCTCTTTGTGAAAAAGAAGGACAAAAGCCTTAGACTTTGTATAGACTATAGGCAGTTAAATAAGGTAACCATAAAAAACAAGTATCCCCTGCCCCGCATAGATGATTTGTTAGACCAGTTGTGAGGGGCGACTGTGTTTTCAAAGATTGACCTTAGATCAGGGTACCTTCAGATTAGGGTTAAGAAGGAAGATATCCCTAAGACCGCGTTCAGAACGCGCTATGGCCACTTTGATTTCCTAGTGATGCCATTCGGGCTGACGAATGCCCCTGCGGTGTTCATGGATTACATGAACCGCATTTTCTGACCTTACTTAGATCAATTCGTCGTAGTGTTCATTGATGACATTCTGATTTACTCTCAGAGTGAAGAAGAGCATCAAGAACATCTTGCACCGGTGTTGCAGGTACTACGCAAGAAACAACTATACGCCAAAATAGAGAAACGCGAGTTTTGGTTAGAAGAAGTGATGTTTTAAGGGCATGTGATCAATAGGCAAGGCGTAGCTGTAGACCCTAGTAAGACGGAGACTGTTAGGAATTGGGAGAGACCCCAAACCGTAACCGAAATTATGAGCTTTTTGGGTCTAGCTGGGTACTATAGGAGATTCATAAAGGGATTTTCAGAGAAAGCCTTCCCTATGACTAGAATGACCCGAAAGAACACACCTTTCAAATGGTCGGCAGAGTGCGAAACAAGCTTTCAAACTCTGAAGCATAGGTTGACCACACCCCCTGTGCTCACCATACCTGACCCATCGGAGCCTTTCGAGGTATACACTGATGCCTCAAGGAAAGGACTTGGCTGTGTGCTTATGGAAAATAGGAAAGTGGTGGCATATGCCTCACGACAACTTAAGCCAAATGAAGAGAACTACCCGACACATGACCTAGAACTAGCAGCCGTAGTTTTTGCAATGAAAATTTGGAGACACCTACGGAGCTAGGTTTACAATCTTCTATGACTATAAGAGCCTTAAGTACCTTTTTTATCATAAGGAGTTGAATATGAGACAAAGGAGGTGGCTGGATTTAATAAAGGATTATGACTTCGAACTAAAGTACCACTCGGGGAAAGCCAATGTAGTTGCCGATGCCTTGAGTAGGAAATCGATTCAGGTAGCCCACTTAATGGTCGAAGAGATGAAAATGATTGAGAAATTTAGAGACCTAAACTGTGTTGGCTAATGAAAAGAAAGAGATGAGTGAGTTTAGGATTGAGTGTGACCTACGGGCTCAAATCAAGGAAGCCCAAATTAAGGATGAAACCCTAGATGTCTTAAGAAAACAATCTGATTTTCACGAATCGGAGGACGGGGTACTATTGTTTAGGGATAGGATATTGATTCCTAGCAACCCTGAGTTAAGGAATAAAATCTTAGATGAGGCCCATAGGAGCATGTACAACGTTCATCCCGGTATGACCAAGATGTACCGAGGCTTAAAAAAGAAATTTTGGTGGCCAGGGATGAAGAAAGACATAGTTAAGCACGTGGGTAAGTGTCTGACCTATCAGCAAGTCAAAATAGGACACCAAAAACCCTCGAGGATGCTACAACCCTTAGCCATACCCGAGTGGAAGTGGGACCAAATTACCATGGATTTCGTAGTAGGACTGCGTAGAACCCCTTCCGGTCATGATTCGATCTGGGTAATTGTGGATAGACTCACAAAGTCCGCTCACTTTTTACCCATGAAGATCATATTTTCCTTAGAAAAACTAGCCCAAATCTACATTAAGGAAATAGTGAGACTTCACGCAGTGCCTACCAACATAGTGTCTGACAAAGATCCCAGATTCACTTCGCGATTCTGGCAAGCTCTACAGAAAGCCTTAGGGATACAGTTGAGGTTTAGCACAGCATACCATCCTCAGACTGACGGCCAGTTAGAGAGAACGATTCAAACTCTCGAGGATATGCTTCGATCATGTGCACTGGAGCAAGAAGGCACATAGGATGCCTACTTGCCACTGGTAGAATTTGCCTACAACAATAGCTATCACTCGAGTATAGGCATGGCACCGTACGCAGCTCTCTATGGAAGGGAGTGTAGGTCTCCATTGTGTTGGACGAAAGTCGTGAGGAGAGAGTGTTAGGGCCAGAAATAGTTCGCCAAACTATGGAACAACTCCGTATGATTAGGCATAAGATGAGAGTTGCCCAACAGAGGCAAGAGAATTATGCCAATCAGAGGAGGAAACCACTGGAGTTCAATGAGGGAGACCATGTATTCCTCAAGGTAACCCCAATGACAGGCATAGGGAGATCACTAAAAGCGCATAAATTACATCCGCAATTCATAGGTCCCTATCAGATTCTTAAGAGAATCGGTCCGGCGGCATATCAAATAGCCCTGCCCCCAAAATTGTCCAACCTCCACAACGTATTCCATGTTTCTCAACTCCGTAAATACATTCCTGATCCTTCACATGTACTCAAAACTGAGCCGTTAGAATTGAAAGAAAATCTAACTTACCGCTCAGTCCATGTGAAGATTCTGGAGTTCGAAATCAGACAACTTCGGAGTAAGACCGTTCCATTAGTCAAAGTGTTGTGGCAAGATGTTTCGACAGAGGAAATGACTTGGGAACGTGAAGAGGACATGACACAACAGTATCCAGCATTATTTGCAGGTACTTTTCTTAAAATTTTGAGGGCAAAATTCCAATTAGGAGGGGAGTATTGTAACATCCTGAAAAATTGAAACCCAAGTTTGACCAAAAAGCCTCACTGTTGACTTTTCTAAACTGTTGACTTGTGTTGACTTTTCTTTAACATGTTTGACTTTTTGATTTTTGAGTGTTTGAATGTGTTTGCCTTTATCTTTGCTTGTAAATGTAACATCCCAAAAATTGAAACCCAAGTTTGACCAAAAGCCTCACTGTTGACTTTTTCAAAAAGTGTTGAGTTTTTCTTTAACATGTTTGACTTGTTGATTTTTGAGTGTTTGAATGTGTTTGCTTTTATCTATGCTTGTAAATAAGTCTATGAAACCCTAATTAGAGGCCAAGTGACCCAAAAATCAGAGAAAAATAACCAGAGGAACCCTAACCCTAACCCTAGGGACAAAACTGAAAGGAAAAACTTAGTTTTTATCCCTTTTCTTTAGTGAGTTAAATAGGGTAGAAAATACCTATTTGACCCTAGGAAGATACCCTAGGACACTCTAGAGATACCCTAAGACTTAGCTAAGGGACCCCAACCTCAGGAAAAGTCCTAAAAGGACACATTTTCTCATGTAGAAATTCAGGACTAAAAAGAAAGAACTGAAAAATTGAAGTTTAAGCCAATTAGCTTACTTAAGGCCTAAGGAAGCTCAATTTATCCACTTAGAGGCACCCTAAACTACCCTAAAAAGTGCCAGAAATAAAATTAAATAAAAAACAAACATAATTAGGTAGGTTACATATTTTAAAAATGGAGATAAATGAGGAATTTATTGCAAATAAACCCCTTTTTAATTCCTTTAAGAACTTGTAGCCGAATTCACTATCTTTAAGGAGGAGCCAATACCCAATTAAGGAAGTTATAATCTCCAGCAACTTAGGAAACCTGAATGCAAGATTAAAACAAACAAAATTGAGGCTGTAAAACCGAGTTTTAGTAAGAATCCACTTAAGCTAGAAACCACTCAAGCCACCTCACTTAAACCCATGCTACCCGAGACTTAAGCACCTAAACTAATCACCCAAACAACCCTTAAGCTGCCAGCAAGACACACTTAGGTTTCCTAATGCATTTTAGCTTGCCTCCACCGTTAAACACCTCACCACACTCATCATTTCACTCACACATGCCTTGGTGGCTATAAAAGGAAGTGAAAACTGAGAGGAGGCCATACCAGCAACAAAAACCAGAAATTGAGAGCTGAGAGCAAGAGAGAATAGGTTCAGAACGAGGCTGGGGTTGTGAGTATGCTGGGGAAGTCGAGGAATTGCAGCTAAATGTAGAGAGAGAAGCTGAAATCCACACACACCTACACACCAGAATTTTGCTGTCCTTGCACCAAGTTGCCCACTCAATCCTGAAGCTCAAACGCGTGATTCTTCTTCTGAAAATCCAGTTAACGTAGTATTACCCTTCCTTGTCCATCCCTGAGGCAAGAGCGTCCACCAAAAATGGTCGTATGAGCCTCTATGACTCAATTTATGGTTGCTGCCACAGAGAGCTCTATTTTGGGCAGTGTGGCTTCTAGGAGGCATATCTCTCTCATTTCTTGTCCAAAGTTAACGTGTGAGTAGTCAATAGAAAGCTAAAAGAATGATATTTAAAAGCCCCTTAATGAATGTATGGTCAGAGGCTGCCGTACAAGGGTTTAGATCCTCGAAAGTTTGCTGAATTTCTGCTTAAAACACTATTTTTCTGATATGGAAATGTATGCTTGCTGATTTTGTGTTTCTGATAATCTAAGTTCTTAATTGAGTTGAAATGATTAAGTATTGGGTATTAGAACCTTTTAGTGGTAGGAATCTGTTGTGGTCACTCATGAAGTTTCTGGTTTGACAGGGATGTTTTCTAGTTTTCAACTCTGAAATTGTTCTTTTGTTAAAACTGAGATTGTTACTTTCCTCCTTACTGTCATTTGCTACAAAATCTCCGTGACACTATCTTCCACATGTAAAATTTCTGCTGAAAATCTCTCTAAGGAGCTTGGGAAGGCTAGTTTCTAGTATGAAGAGGGTAAGATGAATGTCTGTTTAAAAATGCGAAAAATCATGAGCATGTGTTTGAATTTCTAAACTAAAATTGTTTGTAAGCTTTTTAAATTGCTGCTGGGAGATGTGTGTACTACCCACATAGCCTTTTTAAAGTGCATTTAGTGGTAAATGTGCATATTTTGAAAAGGAAAATGACTTTAATCTGTTTACAGCTTTTCAGCATGATTATGTATATTATTAACTGCGTAAGTGGAAATATCTTGTAATTGATGTGAATCAAGTTTAAATTATCTATTGATTGGGAAGGAAGTATTTTTCTGTATTCTTAGAAATGCAGCTGAACCACTAATTAGTCTTTTATAAAACTGGTAATCTACGTTACTGGGATTTTATATCACACTATGTTAGTGTGTTCAGATGCCTAGGTACATACTGCTGCTGGAGCTTGAGGTAGAGCTCCTGGAGGTTCCCCTTCTGGGTTACTTCCAAATCCTAAAGGCGGTTAACATCCTTTTCTTCTTCCCTTCGGTTGACAACGCCCCGGGGACTTAGAAAGGGTGTGATGGGCAGGTAGCAGGAGCTGACTCATATTATGGCAGTGACCCTGATGTCACTCTAGTATAGACTTTAATACTGACTATTTTGGGCCTGCGTGCTACTGACTACTTATATCTGTATATATATGTATGTATGGATTATATGCTGTCGACTTAGGTTTTGAACTGCTTAGGTTATATGTGGAGGTTCAGTACCTCATTTCCACCTGACTTTATTTGTATGTGAATTCTGGGAGAGCGCGAGAGTATCAGACATGTAACTTCTAGTTTCTTAGGTTAAATAACCAACCGAGAGTAAGCGATCCTTGGGGAAACACTTAGCTTTATTTATCCCACATTAAAAGAAAAAGAAAAAAATTGGACCGGGATTTTAAGAAGTTAAGTAAATAACCTAATTCCGCAATTAAAATCAATAAAGAAACTAGGACGTTACAGTAAATAAGTCTATAAAATCCTAACTAGAGGCCAAGAGACCCAAAAATCAGAGAAAAATGACCAGAGGAACCCTAACCCTAACCCTAGGGACTAAACTGAAAGGCAAAACTTAGTTTTTAACATGTTTCTTTAGTGAGTTAAACAGGGTGGAGAAGACCTATTTGACCCTAGAAAAATATCCTAGGACACTCTAGAGATACCCTATGAGTTAGCTAAGGGACCCCAACCTCAGGAAAAGTCCTGAAAGGACACATTTTCTCAAGTAGAAATTCAGGACTAAAAAGAAAGAATTGAAAAATTGAAGTTAAAGCCCTTTAGCTTACTTAAGGCCTAAGGAAGTTCAATTTAACCACTTAGAGGCACCCTAAACTACCCTAAAAAGTGCCAGCCATGAAATTAAATAAAAAACAAACATAATTGGGTAGGTTACATATTTTAAAAATAGAGATAAATGAGAAATTTATTGCAAATAAACCCCATTTTGCCTTTTAGAAATTGTAACCGAATTTACTATCTTTAAAGAGAAACAAATACCCAATTAAGGTAGTTATAACATCCAGCAACTTAAGAAACCCGAATGCAAGATTAAAACAAACAAAATTTAGGCTGGAAAACTGAGTTTTAGCAAGAACCCACTTAAGTAAGAAACCATTCAAGGCACCTCACATAAACTAAGACTACCCGAGGCCTAAGTATATAATTACCCACCCAAACAGCCCTTAAGCTGCTAGAAAAACACACTTAGCTGTCCTAAATGGCGATACCCAAGCCCCAGCAGCTCACGACCTCACCACCCTCATCATTCACATTCTACATGCCTTGAGTGCTATAAATGGAGGTGAAACCGAGAAGGATGGGCACCAGCAACTAAAACTGAAAAGGAGACCTGAGAGCAAGTGTGTTGAGGATTCAGGAGGAAGGCTGGAGCTGTGGAGGTGCTGAAGGTTCGAAATTTTGCAGCTGAAGGTAGAGAGAGAAGCAGAAATACACACACACATACACACCACAATTTTGTTGTTCTTGCACCAAGTTACCCACTAAATCCAGAAGGTCAAACTCGTGATTCTTCTTTTGAAAATCAAGGTAATGTAGTGTTACCCTTCGTTCTCCATCCTTGAGCCAAGAGCATCCACCAGAAGTTGTTGTATGAACCTCTGTGACTCAGTTTCTCGTTGCTGCCACAGAGAGCTCTGTTTTGGGCAGTGTTGCTTCCAGGAGGCATATCTCTCTCATTTCTTGATCACATTTAACGTGTGAGTAGTCCATAGAAGGCTAGAAGAATTAAATTTAAAATCCACTTAATGCATGTATGATCAGAGGCTGCCGTACAGGGGTTTAGAGCCTCGAAAACTTGTTGATTTTCTGCTAAAATTGCTGTTTTTCCGATATGAAAGGGTATGCTTGTTGTTTTCTGGTATTCTGGAGTTTGGGGTTGTGGACTGAGACTAGATGAATGGGTAGGTGTTAATAGGAATATGTGGAATTGAAATTTCACTTTAAATACCTATGAGATTGCTGGTTCAATAGAATGGCTAAGTGGAAAAATGGAAGTTCACAAAAAATTGATTTTTTGTTTCTACTTTTAGTTGCTGTAAAATGGTATCTCCCCAAGGTTTTCTTGCAATTGGTAGTTAATAAACTTGAATAGACTGCAAATGCAAACTGGTAATGATGAGATGAATTCTATACATAAATAAGAGAGGTCATGGTTTTCTTTAACAAGAAATTTTTATGAATCTTGTGTGAAGCTTGTTGTAAAAGTCATTTGGATAACTCACCTATTTTCTTTGATGTTCACAGTGGCCAAAAGCTTTGAAAATTTGCAGTAAGAGTTCACCTTACTTAAGGAAAATGATTTACTCAAGAAATGGATTTGTTTTCATGATTTTCAAGCTAAATGGTAGCTGAATTGTGCCTTGAACCCTATGCTGCAGAATTGGAGTATGTGTGAGTTTACCCATCCCTAAACTATTGAAATATTCCTTTTAGTTTGTTTAGATAACCTATGAATTTGGTCTTGGTAAGGGAATGAGTCTGTGGTGGTCCGTGAAATTTACCCTTGCTGTTAAACATAATTTCTAAGATTAAGGGAAGTCTAAAACAGTAAGGGAAAAGCGTCAAAAATGAATGTAAGAGTAATCGGGTCCACATGCTCCTAGAATGGGAATTGGGGCAGGAAAGCATCGAAAAAGGCAACTAATGGGCTAAAACTTTGGTACTCAAGTTCTAAGAGGGTAGGCTTATCCTCCCACCCTCTAAACCTCCTAAGTACCCTCACCAAACAGAAAATGAACTAAGTTATGGCCTAGAAAACAGTAAAGTGTCAAAAAGAGAAAAAAGTGGCAAAGAGAGGGAAATGCTTGCAAAAATGGTAACTTTGTACTGATGTGGCTGCACCCACTTGCTGTGCAAGCCACAAGTGAACTCAACTTGCTTAGGAGATACTAAATTGGGCTGGGCAAGGGTCAAACCAGAAAAGAATATGCAATAGGGATTAAAATGAACTGATTTTACTGTTTTGCCCCTTTAACATAATCCGTGTGAATTGAGTGATTTGAGGTTGAGTTTCTGTAATTTCAGGTCCGAAGAGTTAGTGTGGTCCTCTGTATTGGCAGGGAAGTGGTCAAAGTGGCCACTAACTTTATTTAAACACTTAACTTGATTTCTTTAGGAAATTTGCAAGTTTATGTATTTTGCTGCAAAAATATGACCTCTGTGTGTATTCTTTCTGTGGAAACTTCACAGGCAAGTCACAAATAGCCTTTAGGTACTTTCTGCACCTTTGTTTTAGCTTGAAACAACCCAGAACAGAATTTGGGTTTTAAGAGGGACCAATTTGCAAGAAAAACTTGAGAAAAGCTGAAAAGGACTATTTTTACCCAAATTCTGGCTAGATTTTGTTGGGACTTTCTGGATGTGTGTAGCAGGTCCTAATTGACTCCTTTGGTGGCTAAGTGGAGCCAAAATACTTGAATTGTGCCTTGATTTCTTTCACATTAAAGAAAATGACTCTTTTGAAAAGATTTGTGAAATTAAGGGTCCAAATTCAATTTTCTTTATTGGAAAACTAGCTGAGGCTGTTAATTATGTGTTAATGTTGCTTGTGGTGTAATTTCATGACCTTTGGATGCTTAAATTAACAGTTATGCCTGTTACTTGCTGTGTAAGTCATATTTGACGTTGTGGTTCACTGTTGTTTGACTTTTAAGTTGACCAGTGGCTGAATTGACTGTTTTATCAGGATATTTAATTGTGTGGCATCCAAATCATTAAAATGAGTTTTAGCATGCATCTGTGAACTAAAATGCCTTGGAGGACAGGCCTTTTAGCATGCATCTGTGTTTTGATCTGCATATGCCCTTGGAGGGGTAAAATGGAAAAATTGCCCTTGAGAGGCAATATCTGTGTTTAAATTGCATATGCCCTGGAGAGGCAAGACGTGTGTTTGATTTGCATATGCCCTGGAGAGGCAATTGATTAACAACTGAGTCAACATTACCTGTGGATGAAAAATTATGTTGTACAATTTGATCTGTATGAAAAGGACACACTAGGCTGGCTAGGAATGCGTCCGGGACGTAGCTGCCTAGCAACTAGTGAGGAGATAATCCAGTCCGGGACTGGTGATCGTAAGGTTCTAACTTGTGCGCACACCGGCGGACGCCCTGGGATGTTAGGTAATTTCCTGTTAGCCATATTTCGGCAGGCTTTTCCATAGTGTTAAATGGTAAGTCGGTATTGTCCTGTTTCATTATATTGCTTTTAAATTGATGGTAATGGTTTAACCAGTTGTACAGGTCCTGAAGAGACTTGATATTTGGCATGGCTGATAAGTGCATGTATTGGTAAACGTGCATATTTTTAAAAGGAAAATGACTTTTCTCCTGTTAACAGCTTTTCAGCATGATCATATATTCTGAACTATGTAAGTGGAAATATCTTGTAATTAATGTGTATCAAGTTTAAATTATTTGTTGATTGGAAAGGAAGTATTTTTCTGCATTCTTAGAAATGCAGCTGAACCACTAATTAGTCTTTTATAAAACAGGTAATCTACGTTACTGGGATTTTATATCTCACTACGTTAGTGTGTTCAGATGCCCAGGTACAAACTACTGCTGGAGATTGAGGTAGAGCTCCTGGAGGTTCCCCTTCTGGGTTACTTCCAAATCCTGAAGGGGCTCAACATCCTTTTCTTTTACCCTTCGGTTGAGAATGCCCCGGGGACTTAGAAAGGGTGTGATGGGCAGGTAGCAGGGAGCTGACTCATATTTTGGTAGTGACCCTGATGTCACTCTAGTACGGATTTTAGAACTAACTATTTTGGGCCTGCGTGCCACTGACTACGATACTTTTATCTGTATGTATATATATGTATGACTTGTATGCAGTACACTAGCCCTTGAACTACTTAGCAAATACATATTGAGGATTACTACCTCACATTCACTGTACTTTATCTGTGTATGAATTTTGGGAGTACGCGGGAGTATCAAACATGTAACTACTAGTTTCTTAGGTTAAATAGCCAACCGAGAGTAAGCGATCCTTAGGGAAACACTTAACCTTATTTATCCCACATGAAAAGAAAAAGAAAAAAACTGGACCGGGATTTTAAGATGTTAAGTAAATAACCTAATTCCGCAATTAAAATCAATAAAGAAACTAGGATGTTACAAAACCCCAAAACCCTAAACACTAAACCCAAAACCCAAAACACTAAACCCTAAAACCTTAAACCTAAACCCTAAACGCTAAATCTGAAATCCTAAAGAGTAAACCCTAAACCATAAACCTAAAACCACAAATTGTAAATCGCAAACCTTAAACCCCAAACCCTAAACACAAAACACTAAACCTTAAACCCTAAACCCTAAACCCTAAACGCTAAACCCAAAACCCAAATCAATATATCTCAAACCCTAAACACTAAACCCAAAACCGTAGACCTTAAACCATAAACTCAAAACCCTAAACCCTAAATCCTAAACCATAAATACCAAACCCTAAACCCTAAACCCTAAATCACAAACCCTACACACTAAACCATAAACCAAAACCGTAAACCCAAAGCTCTAAACCCTAAACCCTAAACAATAAACCCAAAATGCTAAATGCTAAAACCTAAACTTTAAACCCTGAACCCAAAATCCAAAACCCTAAATCCTAAATCCTAAACCCCAAACCCTAAACCGTAAACACCAAACCCTAAACCTAAAACTTTAATCCCAAAACCCTATACCTTAAACCCCAAAACCCTAAACCCTAATCTCCAAAACCCTAAACCCTAAACCCTAAACTCGAGACTGCAAACTGTAGACCCTAAACCCCAAACCTTAAACCCAAAACCCTAAACCCTAAACCCCTAACCCCAAACCCTAAACCCTAAATACCACACCCTACACCTTAAACTCGAAACCCCAAAACCCTAAACCCTAAACTTGAAATTGTAAACTTTAGACCCTAAACCACAAACCCTAAACCAAAAACCATAAACCTTAATCCCCAAACCATAAACCCTAAACCCAAAATGCTAAACACTAAAACCTAAAACCAAAACGCTAAACCCTAAACCCTAAACCCTAGACCCTAAATCCTAAATCCTACATCCTAAACGCTAACCCCAAAACCCTGAACCCTAAATCCAAAACCTTGAACACAAAACCCTAAACCTTAAACCATAAACGCAAAACCTAAAACCCTAAATCCCAAACCCTAAGCCTTAAACCCTAAACCCTAAACCCAAAACAATAAACCCAAAAACTTAAACCCTAAACCCTAAACCCTAAATTCTAAACCTGAAACCATAAACCATGAACCCTAAAGCCTAAATCCCAAACTCTAAACACTAAACCTTAAACCCAAACGCCAAACCATAAACCCGAAACCCTAATCACCAAACCCTAAATACTAAACCCTAAACTCTAATCCCCAAACCCTAAACCCTAAACCCTAAAACCCAAAAATGCAAAACCCTTGAACCCTAAACCCTACACTAAAAGAAACTGTTCAATACGTGGCGACTAAAATTGTTGTCACTGAAAGTTACTTTTCAGTGGCGACTAAATAAAGTCGCCACTATTTATGTTTTCTTATATCTTTTTGGTGCCGACAAGAGGAAGTCGCCACCCAATGTAAAATATTTGGTGGCGACCTTGAAAAGTTGCCACTGAAAACTCTAACCCTTAATTAAAGTCGGTGGCGACCTTGGAAATTCGCCATCGAAACGTTTAACCCTTCAACACATTCGGTGGTGACCTTGAAAAGTCGCCACCGAAATGTCTAACCCTTCAACACATTCTGTGGCGACCTTGAAAAGTCGCCACTGAAACGTCTAACCCTTCAACACATTCAGTGGCGACCTTGAGAAGTCGCCACCGAAACGACTAACCCTTCATTACATTCGGTGGCGACCTTGGAAAGTCGCCACCGAAACATTTGACCCTTCAACACATTCGATGGCAACCTTGAGAAGTCGCCACCGAAACGTTTAACCCTTCATTACATTCGGTTGCGACATCAGAAAGTCGCCACTGAAATGTCTAGCCCTTCAACACATTCGGTGGCTACATTGGAAAGTCACCATCGAAACGTTTAACCCTTCAACACATTCGGTGGCAACCTTGAAAAGTCGTCACCGAAACGTCTAACCCTTCAACACATTCGGTGGTGACCTTGAAAAGTCACCACCGAAACATCTAACCCTTCATTACATTCGGTGGCGACCTCAGTAAGTCGCCACTGAAACGTCTAGCACTTGAACACATTCGGTGGCGACCTTGGAAAGTCGCCATGTGAATCCGTCCATGCGCCATTTTAAAAAAAAAATATAAGGAGGTCCTGAAAGTGGAGATCCGACGGCCGGAGGCGGAGGTCCGGCAATCGCCGACCGGAGGCGGAGGTCCGGCAATCGGCGGCCGGAGGCGGTAGTCCGGCAACCGGGGGCGGAGGTCCGGCAGCCAGAGGCGGTGGTCTTCACCGGACATTGAAACATGTGATATCTTTCAGTGGCGCCAAGTGTCGCCACTGAAAGAAATGTAAACCCTAGACCCTAAACCCGAAACCCCAAAACCCTAAAACCGAAACCCCAAAACCCTAATCCCAAAAATGTAAACTGTAAACCATAAACCCCAAATCTTAAGCCCAAAAGCCAAAACTGTAAACCCTAAACCCTGAACTCTAATACAGAATCCTAAACCCTAAATGTCAAACCCAGAGCCTAAACCCTAAACCTTAAACCGTAAATCCTAAATCCTAAACCCCAAACCCTAATTCCCAAACCCTGAACACTATACCCTATACCTTAAACCATAAACCCAAAACATTAAACCCTGAAACAAAAACCCTAAAGAGTAAACCCTAAACCGTAAACTGAAAATTGTAAACTGTAAAGCCTAAACCCGAAACCCTAATCCCAAAATCCAATACCCTAAACTGCAACATCGAAAACCTACACCCTAATTCCAAAACCCTAAACCCTACACAATAAATCCAAAACCTTAAACCCTAAATCCTAAACTTTAATTCCTAAACCCTAAATCTTAAATCCTGAACCTAAAACCCTAACCCAAAAATCATAAAGCTTAAACTCTAAATCCCGAACTCTAAACACTAAAACTTAAACCCAAACCCCAAACCCTAAACCCTAAATCCTAAACTCCAAACCCCAAACCCTAAATAACAAACCCCAAACCCTAAACCATAAATCATATACCCTAAACCCTGAACTCCAATACTGAAACCATAAACACTAAGCCCGAAGCCCCAAAACCCTATACCCTAAACCTGAAACTGTAAACTCTAAACCGCAAACCCCAAACCATTAACCCTAAAGCAAAAACCCTGAACCCTATACCCTAGACCATAAACCTTAAATCCTACACTCTAAACTCTTAACCCAAAAACCTGATCCCTAAGTTTCAAACCCAAAACACTAAGCCCTAAACCCTAAACCACAGAACTGAAACCCCAAAACCAAAGCCATAACCCATAATCCCTAAATCCTAAATTCCAAACCCTAAACAATGAACCCTAAACCTCAATCCCCAAACCCCCAATCCTAAAGCCTAAACCCCAAACCCTCAACCTTAAACCCTAAACACGAAACCCTTAACCCTAAACCCTAAATCCTAAACATGAAACCCTAAACACTAAATCTGAAACCTCAAACCCTAAACTTTAAACCCTAAACCCTGAATGCTGAATCCCAAATCCTAAACACTAAATCCTAAACCCTAACCCATAAACCCAAAACCCAAAACCCTAATTCCTAAACCCGAAACCTTGAACCCTAAATTCCAAACCCTAAATCCAAAGCCCAAAATCCGAAACGCAAAACCCAAAATCCAAAACCTTAAACCCTAAACCCTAAATAGTAAACATCAAACCCAAAACCCTGAACTGAAAACGGTAAATCCTAAACCCTAAACCCTAAATCCTAAACCCCAAACCCTAAACCCTAAATGCTAAATCCCAAACACCACAACCTAAACCCTAAATGCTAAATCCCAAACCCTAAACACAAAACCCTGAATGGTAATTCCCAAACCCTAATTCCTAAACCCTAAACAATAAACCCAAAACCCTCAACCCTAAATTCTAAACCCCAAAACCCTAAACCCTAAACCCTAAATTCTAAATCCTAAACCAAAAACCCTAAACCTTAAACCCCAAACTCTAAACCTTCAACCATTAACTAAAAACCCTAGACCCTAAATCCCAAACCCTAAACCTTAAACATCAAACCCCACACCCTAAACTTAAAATCACAAACCCTAAACCCTAAACACTAAACCATAAACCCAAAACCCTAAACTGTAAACGGTAAACTTTAATCCCAAAACCAAAAACCTAAACCCTAAATCCTAAGCCCCAAACCCTAAACTGAAACCCTAACCCCTTAACCCTAAACCATAAACCCTAAACCGTAAACCAGAAACCGAAAATCCTAAACCCTAAACGATAAACCGAAACCCGAAAACCCTAAATCCTAAACCCTAAACCCTAAGGCTTAAACCCCAAACCCGAATCCCTAAACCCTAAACCATAAACCCTAAACCCAAACCCTAAACTGTGAACTCCAAACCCTAAGCCCTTAGCCCAATCCCAAACCCTAAACCCTAAATGGTAAATCTAAAACCCTGAATCTTAAACTCTAAACCCTAAATTCTAAACCCTAAACCCCAAAATCTAAAACCCTAAACCCTAAACCCGAAATTGTAAACTGTAAACCCTAAACAACAAACCCAAAACCCAAAACCCAAAACCATAAACCCCAAACCCTAAACCCCAAACCCCAAACCCTAAACCCTAAACCTTAAACCTTAAACCTTAAACCCTAAACCCGAAATTCTAAACCATAAATCCAAAACCAAAAACCCTAAATTCCAAGCCCTGAACACTAAACCCTAAACACTAAACCTTAAAGCACCAAACCAAAACCTTAAATCCTAAAACCCAAACCCTAAACCATAAACTATAAACCAGAATCTGTAAATTGTAAACCCTAAACACCAAACCCTAATAAAAAATTCTATACCCTAAATTCCAAATTGCAAACCCTAAACCCTAAACCCTAAATGCCAAATCCTAAACTCCAAACTCTAAACCCTAAACCCTAAACCCGAAACCCTAAACCCTAACCCATAAACCCTAAGCCCTAATCCATAAACCCAAAACCCTAAATCCAAAACCCTAAACCTTAAATCCAAAATCCTGAACCCTAAACCAGAAGCCCTAACCTTTAAATCCGAAACCCTAAGCACTAAACCATAAACCATAAACTCCAAACCCTAAACCCTAAACCCGAAACCATAAACCTTAAACCCTAAACCCTAAACCCTAAACTCCAAACCCTAAACCCTAAATCACAAACCCTAAACCCTAAACACTATGGCATAAACCCAAAACCCAAAACCCGAAATCGTAAACCGTAAACCCTAAACTTTAAACCCTAAACCCAAAACCTAAAAGCTAAATCCGAAGCCTCAAACTCTAAACCCAAAATCCTAAACCATAAACCCTAAACCCTAAATCCCAATCCCTGAACAGTAAATCCTAAACCCTAAACCTTAAACCATCAACCAAAAACCTTAAACACTAAAACCTAAACCCTAAACTTTAAACCCTAAACCTAAACCCCTAAATCCTAAACCCCAAACCCTAAACCATAAACCATAAACCCTAAACCCAAAATCACAAACTCTAAACACTAAATTTAAACCAAAACCCCAAACCCCAAAACCTAGCTAAATTCCAAACCCTAAAGACTAAACCCTAAACACCAAACCCTACACCCTAAACCCTAAACATTAAACCATAAACCCAAAACCTTAAACACTAAAACCTAAACCCAAACCCCTAAATCCTATACCCCAAACCCTAAACCATAAACCCTAAACCCAAAATCCCAAAGTCTAAACACTAAATTTAAACCCAAACCCCAAACCCTAAATCCCAAACCCCAAACCTTAAACCCTAAAGACCAAACCCTAAACCCTAAACCCAAAACCCAAAACCCTATACCCAAAACCCTAAACCCCAAACCTTAAACCCTAAACCCTAAACCCGAAACTATAAACTGTAAACCCTAAACCCCAAACCTTATACCCCAAACCCCAAACCCAAAATACATAACCTTAAACCATAAACTCCAAACCCTAAATCCTAAATCCCAAACCCTAATCCATAAACTCTAAACCCCAAACCATAAACCCTAAATTCCTAACCCTAAACCCAAAACCCCAAACCCAAAATTCTAAAACCCTAAACCCTAATTCCCCAACCCTGAACCCTAAACCCTAAACCCTAAACCGAAAACCCTAAACCCAAATCCGTAAAGTAAAAACCCTAAACCCAAATCTCTAAATGCTAAATTCAAAACCCTAAACCTTAAACCCTAAACCCTAAACCCTAAATTGAAAACTCTTAACCCTAAACCCAAAACTCTAAATATCGAACCCTAAACCCCAAACTATAAACACCAAACCATAAACCCAGAACTCTAAACCCTAAAGCATTAACCCAAAACCCTAAAACCTAAACTCTAAACTTTAAACCCTACATCCTAAACCTAAACCCTAAACCCGAAACCCTAAATCCTTAGCCTTAAACCATAAACTCCTCACCCTAAACCCTAAATCCCAACGCCAAATCCTTAACCTTGAAACGCTAAACCTTAAACCGTAAATTCAAACCCTAAACCCAAACCCCAAACCCTTAACTCTAAAACCCTAAAATCTTAAATCCTAAGCCCTAATTCCCTAACCCTAAACCCTAAACCCTAAACTCAAAACCCTAAACCCGAAACTCAAAACCCTAAACTGTAAACCCTAAACCTTAAACCTTAAACTCTAAACACAAATCCCTAAACCCTAAACCCTAAACTCTAAACACCAAACCCTAAAGCATAAAACCAAAACCCTAAACCGAAAACTTAAACCCTAACTCTTAAGCCCTAAATCCTAAACCCTAAACCATAAACCATAAACCCTAAACCCAAAACCATAAACCAAAAACCCAAACCCCTAAACCCTAAACCCTAAAGCATAAACCCAAAACCCAAAACCCTAAGCCTAAACCCTAAATCCCAAGCCCCAAACCCTAAACCCTAAACACCAAACACCAAACCATAAACTCTAAACCCTAAATCCTGAACACCAAACCCTAAAACCCAAACCATAAACTGTGAGCTCCAAACCTTAGGCCCTTACCCCAATCCAAAACCCTAAACCTTATACCCTAAACCTAAACCCCAAATGCTAAAAATAAAACAAGAAATCTTAAACCCCAAACACCAAGCCCTAAGTCCTAAATCCTAAACCCTAAACCCTAAACCCAGAACTCCAATTCCCAAACCCTAAACCCCAGACCTCAAATCCCAAAACCCTAAACCCTAAACCATAAACCTCAAATCCCAAAACCCAAAACCATAAACCACAAACCATAAACCATAAACCCTAAACCCCAAACTCCAAACCCTAAACCCTAAACCCTATTCCCAAAACCCAAAACACAAAATCATAAATCCCAAAGCACAAACCCTAAACCCTAAATCTTAAACCCTAAACCCTAAATCTAATCCATAAACCGTAAATCCCAAACCTTGAACCCCAAACCCTAAACCCGAAACTTTAAACCATAAACCTAAATCATTAAATCCTAAACTCGAAACTATAAACTCTAAACACTAAATCCCAAACCCTATACACTAAACCCTACACCCTAAACCCTATATCCCAAACCATAAACTCCAAACCTTAAACCTTAAACCCTAAACCTTAAATCCCAAACACTAAACACTAAACCGTAAACCCTAAACCTTTAACCATAAATTGTAAACCCTAAATCCCAAACCCTAAACCTTAAACCCTAAACCCCAAACCCTAACCGCTAAATCGGAAACACAAAACCCTAAACCCCAAATTGAAACCGTAAACCGTGAACTCCAAACCCTAAGCACTTACCCCAATCCCAAACCCTAAACTGTAAACCCTGAAGCCTAAACCCTAAACCCAAACATGTAAACTTTAAACCCTAAACCCCATACCGTAAACCCAAAACCCTATACCCTAAACCCTAAACCCTAAATCCTTAACTTTAAACCATAAACTCTAAAGCCTAAACCCTAAATCCCAGACCCTAATCCTTAAACTCAAAACCCCAAAACCTAAACCCTACATTCCAAACCCTAAACCCTAAACCCTAAACATTAATTGCCCAACCGTAAACCACAAACCCTAAACCAAGAAACCTAATCCTGAAATTTGAAACCCTAAACCCTAAACACTAAACCCAAACCCTAAACCCTAAATCGTACACCCCAACCGTAAACCCTAAATCCTAAAGTCCAAACACCAAACCCTAAACCCTAAAGAATAAACCCTAAACCCTGAACCCTAAACTTTAATCCCTAAACCCAAAACCTAAACCCTAAATCCTAAGCCCCAAACCCTAAATCCTAAGCCCCAAACCCTAAAACCTAAACACCAAACCCCAAATCCTAGACCCTAAACCCTCAATAATAAACGCTAAATCCTGAACACAAAACCCTAAAACCCAAACCTTAAACTGTGAGCTCTAAACCATAAGCCCTCCCAAACCCTAACTCCTATACCCTAAACCCTAAGCGCTAAATCAAAAACCCGAAATCTTAAACCTTAAACACCAAACCGTAAGCCCTAAATTCTAAACCATAAACCCTAAACCCATAACTCCAATTCCTAAACCCTAGACCCTAAACCCCAAACCCCAAATCCCAAAACCCTAAACCCCAAACCCTAAACCCTAAACCCCAAACCCTCAAACCTAAACCCTAATCCCAAAACCCAAAACACAAAATCTTAAATCCCAAACCCTAAACCCGAAATCTTATACCCTAAACCCTAAACCCTAAATGCTAAACCCTAAACCCTAAATCTCAAACCTTGAACACTAAACCCTAACACCTAAACCCAAAACCTTAAACCCGAAATTGTAAACTCTAAATGCTGAATCCCAAACCCTAAACCCTAAATCCTGAACCATAAACCTAAAACCCCAAATCCCAAACCCTAAACCCCAAACCTTAAACCCTAAACGACTAAATCACAAACCCTAAAAACTAAACTCAAAATCTAAACCCTAAACCATGAACTCTAAACCCTAAGCCCTTACCCCAATCGGAAACCCTAAACGTTAAACCCTGAAGCCTAAACCCTAAACCCGAAACTGTAAATTGTAAACTCTAAACCGTATACCCTAAACGCCAAACCCTAAACACTAAACCCTGAATCATTAACTCTAAACCATAAAGTGTAAATCCTGAACCTTAAATCCTAAACTTTAATCCTTAAACTCTAAACCGCAAAACCTAAAGCGTAAATTCCAAACCATAAACCCAAAACACTAAACATTAATCCCCCAATGCTAAACCCCAAACCCTAAACCGAAAACCCTAAACCTTAAACTCAAACCCCTAAACCCTAAATCATAAACCCAAAACCGTAAGCCCCAAACCCTAAATGTCAAACCCTAAGCCCTAAACTCTAAACACGAAACCCTAAACCCTAAAGCATAAACCCTAAACCCTAAACCCTAAATCCTAAACCCCAAACCATAAACCCTATACACCAAACCCTAAACCCTAAATACTAAACCCTAAACAATAAACCCTAAATCTTGAACACTAAACCCTAAAACCCAAACCCTAAACTGTGAGCTCTAAACCTTACGCCCTTATCCCAATCCCGAACCCTAAACCCTATCCCAAAGACCCTAATCCCTAAATGCCATATCTAAAATGTGATATCTTAAACCCTAAACACAAAACCCTAAGCCTAAACCCCAAACCCTAAACCCATATCTCCAATTCCCAAACCCTTGACCCTAAACCCCAAATCCCAAAAACCTAAACCCTAAACCCCAAACCCCAAACATAAAACCCAAAAACCCCAAACCCTAAACCCCAAACCCTAAATCCTAAACCCTAATCCCAAAACCCAAAACCCAAAATTCTAAATCCCAAACCACAAACCCTAAACACTAAATCATAAACCCTAAACCCTAAACCCTAAACCCTAAACCCTAGACTCAAAACTCTAAACCCTAAATCCCAAACCCTGAATTCTAAATCCAAAACCCAAAAGTTTGAACAAAAAACCTAAATCCATAAACCCTAAAACCTTAACCTTAAACTCGAAATTGTAAAGTCTAAAAGCTAAATCCCAACCCCTAAACACTAAACCCTAAACCCTAAACCATAAACATAAACCCAAACCCCAAACCTTAAATCCCAAACCCTAAACCCCAAACCTTAATCCTTAAACCCTAAACCCTAAATCGAAAACCCTAAGCCTTAAATCCCAAACACTAAACCCTAAACCTTAAATCATAAACTCAAAACCCTAAACCCTAAATCCTAAACCCTAAACCTTAAACACTAAACCCGAAACTGTAAACTCTAAACGCTAAATCCCAAACCCTAAACACTAAACTGTAAACCATAAACCCTAAAGCGTAAACTATAAACCCAAAACCCTAAATCCCAAACCCTAAATCCCAAACCTTAAACCCTAAACCCTAAATTGAAAAGCCTAAACTTTAAATCCCAAATACTAAACTCTAAACCCTAAACCCTAAACCCTAAATCCCCAACCTTAAACCCTAAACCCTAAATGCCAAACCATAACAACTAAATCACAAACCATAAACCATAAACACAAAACCCTAAACCCTAAATCTAAACCCTAAATCATGAACTCCAAACCCTAAGCCCTTACCCCAATCCCAAACCCTAAACCTTAAACCCTGAAGCCTAAACCCAAAACCTTAAACTATAAACTGTAAACCCTATACTCCAAACCCTATACCACAAACCCCAAACCCTAAACCCTAAACATTAAATCCTTAACTTTAAACCATAAACTGCCAACACTAAAACCTAAATCCCAAACCCTAATCCTTAAACTCCAAATCCCGAAACCTAAACCCTAAACCCGAAATGCTAAACACTAATTCCCCAACGCTAAACCCCAAACCCGAAACCCTAAAACTTAAACACTAAACTCTAAACATTAAACCCTACACCCTAAATTGTACACCCCAAACCGTAAACCGCAAACCCTAAACATCAAACCCAAAACCCTAAACCCAAAATGCTAAGCACTAATTCCCCAACGCTAAACACCATACCCGAAACCCGAAACTCAAAACCCTAAAAACTAAACACTAAACACTAAACATTAAACCCTAAACCCTAAACCCTAAATCGTACACCCCAAACCGTAAACTGTATACCCTAAACATCAAACCGTAAACCATAAACTCTAAACACCAAACCCTAAACCCTAGAACATAAACCCTAGACCCTAAACCATAAACCCTAAACTTTAAACCATAAACCCAAAGACTAAACCCTAAACCCTAACCAATAAATCACAAAACCCTAAACCCAAAATCCAAACCCTAAACCATGAACTCCAAACCCTAAGCCCTTACCCCAATCCCAAACCCTAAACCTTAAACCCTAAAACCCTATACCCTAAACCCTAAACCGTAAATTCTAAATCCTTAACTTTAAACCATAAACTCCAAACCCTAAACCCTAAAACCCAAACCCTAATCCATAATCTCGAAACCCCAAAACCTAAACCCTAAATTCCAAACCCTAAACACAAAACAAAAAACCGTAAGCCCTAAACACTAATTCCCCAACCCTAAACCATAAACCCTAAACCCAAAACTTTAAACCCTAAACCCTAAAAACTAAACACTAAACCCTAAACCCTAAGTCTCGCACCCCCAAAACATAAACCCTAAACATTAAACCCTTAACCCTAAATCCTAAAGACCAAACCCTAAACACTAAAGCATAAACCCAAAACCTAAAACACTAAACCCTAAACCATAAACCCAAAACTTTCAACCCTAAACCAAAAATTCTAAGCCCTAAACTCTAAACCCAAAACACAAAACCCTAAACCCTAAACCATAAACCATAAACCCTAAACCCTACAGCATAAAGCCGAAACCGTAAACCCAAAACCTAAATCCTAAATCCTAAGTCCCAAACCTTAAACCCAATACCCTATACACCAAACCCCAAACCCTAAACGCTAAACAATAAACCCTAAATCCTGAACACTAAAACCTAAAACCCAAACCCTAAACTGTGAACTCCAAACCTTATGCCCTTACCCCAATCCCAAACCCTAAACCCTAAACCCAAAACGCTAAATCTAAAATGCTAAACACCAAACCCTAAGCCCTGAACCCCAAACCCTAAACCTTAAATGCTAAATCTAAAGCCCTAAATCTTAAACCCTAAACACCAAATTATAAGCCCTAAATCCTAAACTCTAAACCCTAAACCCTGTACTCTAATTTCCAAACCCTAGACCCTAAACCCCAAACCCTAAAATCCTAAACCTTAAACTCGAAATTGTAAACTGTAAACCCTTAACCACAAACCCAAAACCCTAAAACCTAAATTCGAACCCCAACCCCAAAACCAAAAACCAAAACCACAAAACCCTAAATCCCAAACCCTAAACCCTAAACCCTAAATCTTAAACCCTAAATCCTAAATCCTAAACCCTAAACCCAAAAGACTAAACCAGAAACTCGAAATTGTAAACTATAAACACTAACCCCTAAACCCAAAACACTAAATCCTAAACCCAAAACTTTAAACCCTAAACAGTAATCCCTAAACCCTAAACCCTAAACTCTAAACACTAAATCCCAAACCTTAAACACTAAAACCTAAACCCTAATCCAAAAATCCAAAACCCTAAACCCTAAACCATAAACCAAAAACCCTAAACCCTAAATCCCAAACCCTAAACCCCAAACCTTAATGCGAACACCCTAAACCATAAATCCCAAACACTAAACCCTAAACCCTAAACCCTAAACCTTAATCCATAAACGCCCAAACACTAAACACTAAATCCTAAACTTGAAACTCTATAAACCCTAA
Source organism: Senna tora (assembly GCA_014851425.1). Taxonomy (NCBI): domain Eukaryota; kingdom Viridiplantae; phylum Streptophyta; class Magnoliopsida; order Fabales; family Fabaceae; genus Senna; species Senna tora. The sequence goes on along the minus strand of JAAIUW010000057.1, from coordinate 33,522 downwards.
ACTGTAAACCCTAAACTCTAAACGCTAAATCCCAAACCCTACGCAATAAACCCTAAACTCTGAACCATAAACCAAAAACCCTAAATCCCAACCTCTAAACACCAAACCATAAATCCTAAACCCTAAGCCAAATACCCAAAATATTGATTCCCAAACACTAAAGCCTACATCCTAACGCCTAAACCACAAACCATAAACACTAAACCCTAAACCCTAATTCCCAAACACCAAACCCTAAACCCCAAACCCCAAACCCTCAAACACAAACCCTAAACCCTAAACCCAAACCCTAAACCTTGAACTCCAAACCATAAGCCCTTACCCCAATCCTAAACCGTAAACCTTAGACCTTGAAGCCTAAACCCTAAACCCTAAACCCGAAACTGTAAACTATAAACCCTAAACCAAAACTCGAAACCCTAAAGCCCAAACCCCAAACCCTAAACCTTAAACCCTAATCCCTAATCCCAAAACCTAAAACCCTAAATCCCAAACCCCAAACCCTAAACCATAAACATTTAACACCAAACCTAAACCCTAAACCCTAAACTTTAAACCCCAAACCCAAAACCTAAACCCAAAATCCTAAGCCCTAAACCCTAAATCCAAGACCCTAAGCCATAAACCATAAACCCTAAACCCCAAACCCTAAATCCCAAATCCAAAACACCAAACCACAAATGCTAAAATATAAATAATAAACCCTAAATCTTAAATACGAATCCTTCCAACTCAAACCGTAAACTTTGAACTCCAAGCCTGATGCCCTTACCCTAATCGGAAACCCTAAGCCCTAATCACCAAACCGCAAACCCTAAACTCTGAATCTAAAACCCTAAACACTAAACCCTTAGCCCTAAAACCTAAACCTAAAACCCTAAACCCTGAACTGTAATTCCCAAAGCCTAGACCCTAAACCCGAAACTCCAAAACCTAAAATCCTAAGCCCTAAACCCGAAATTGTAAACTGTAAACCCTAAACCATAAACCCAAAACCCAAAACCCAAAACCCAAAACCCTAAATTCCAAACCCCAAATCCAAACCCCAAATCCCAAAACCCTAAATCCCAAACCCCAAACCCCAAACCCCAAATCCTAAACGCTAAACCCAAAACCCTAAACCCGAAACTATAAACTATAAACACTAACCGCAAACCCTAATCCAAAATCCTAAACCTTAAATCCCAAATTCCAAACCCTAAAACCTAAACACTAAATCCTGAACCCGAAACTCTAAGCTGTAAAAAGTAATCCCTAAACCCTAAACCCTAAACTCTCAACGCTAAATCCCAAACCCTAGACACTAAACACTAAACCCTACACCCTAAACCGTAAACCCAAAACCCCAATCCCTAAACCCTAAATCCCAAACCCTAAACCCCAAACCTTAAACCCTGAACCCTAAACCCTTAACCGAAAACCCTAAACCATAAATCCCAAACACTAAACACTAAAGCCTAAACCCTTAACCTTAAACCATAAACTCAAAACCCTAAACCCTAAATGCCAAACCCTAAACCTTAAACTCCAAACCCAAACCCTAAACCCTAAATACACACCCCTAAACATTAAATCACAAACCCTAAACCCCAAACCTTAAACCCAAACCCCAAACCGTGAACTCCAAACCCTAAGCCCTTACCCCAATCCCAAACATTAAACCATAAACTCTGAAGGCTAGACTCTAAACCCTAAACCGTAACCCTAACCCCAAACGCAAAACCCTAAACACTAAGCCCTAAACACTAAACCCTAAACATAATCCCTAAACCTATAACCCTGAATCCTAAATCCTAAACCCTAAACCCTAAACACTAAACCCTAAATCCCAAACCCTAAACACTAAACCCTGAAGCTTATACCCTAAACCCTAAACCATAAACCATAAATCCAAAACCCAAAATTGTAAACTCCAAACCCCAAACCCTAAATCCAAAACCCAAAATTGTAAACTCCAAACCCCAAACCCTAAACCCTAAACATCAAATACTAAATCTTAAACCCTAAACCCTGAACTGCAATCCCCAAACCCTAAACCTTAAACCCCAACCCCAAAACCCTAAACCCTAAGCCGAAACCCCTAAACCCGAAACCCTAAATCCTAAACCTTAAATCCTAAACCCTGAACCCTAAACCCAAAACCCTAACCCCTAAATCTCACACCCTAAACCCTAAACCCTAAACCATAAACCCCAAACCCTAAACCCTAAACCCTAAACCCCAATCCTTATACCCTAAACCCTAATCGCAAAATTCTAAACCGTAAACCCTAAATCCTAAAAACTAAGCCCTAAGCCCTAAACGCTTAGCCCTAAATCCCAAACCCTAAACACTAAGCCCTAAACCCTAAACCGGATCCATAAACCCAAAACCCTAAACCCAAAATTCCGAAGCCTAAACCCTAAACCCTAAACCTTAAACCGTGAACTCCAAACCCTAAGCCCTTACCCTAATCGCAAACCCTAAACCCTAAACCCCAAATCTTAAAACGTAAACCGTAAACCTTAAACCGCAAAGCTTAAAACCTAAACCCTAAACTCGAAACTGTAAACTATAAACTCTAAATCGAAAACCCTATACCCTATACCCTAAACCCCAAACCCTAAACGTAAAGCCCTAAACCCTAAACCCTAAATCCAAAACCCCAAACTCTAAACCCTAAACGCTAAATGCTAAATGCTAAATCCCAAACACAAAACACAAAACACAAAACCCTAAACCCTAAACCATATACCAAAAACCCTAAACCCGAAAACACAAAACCTTAAACCCATGCTATGCTACAGGTACAAAAATATTGCAATGAGCATTGCGTTTACAAACCAAGATGACATGTTCTTCTGAAATTCTTATCGATATTGTATAAGGTTGCATTCAATGTGATATATATCCCTTGACTGCATTGAAATCCTTTTCAAGAAAAGTTATTTGTGCAAGACATAGGATATCGTTAAAAAGGTTAACATTCAAACAATGCACAATAGTGAACAATGTAAGAGATCAAAATTGCTCAAACATACCAAATTACATTAATGTTGTAGTAAATTTGGCTATAACTTTTAGAATCGCAATAATAATGCATACATGTAATTAAACAGACTTAGGATTTCCAATAAGCTAAAAGAAGAGTACCATGGTTAGTTAAATTAAGATTACCTACGCAACATCTGTAACATCCTAAAAATTTAAACCTGAGTTTGACCAGAAATTTTTTGTTGTCTTTTCTGTGACATGTTTGACTTTTTGGATGTGTGATCGATTGAATTTGTTTGCACATGATTTTAACTGAAAATAGGATTAGAAACTATAGTTAAAGGTCAAGAGACCCAAAACTCAGGGAAAATGTGCCAGAGAAATCCTAACCCTAACCCTAGGGACTAAACTGAAAGAAATTATTTAGTTTTCGCCTCTCTTCTTTTATCGAGTATAAAAGAGGAGGAGAGACCTATTTGACCCTAGAAAAGTACTCTATGACACTCTAGAGACACCCTAAGACTTCAATAAGGGACCCCAACCTCAAGAAAAGTCTTGAATGGACACATTTTCTCAAGTAGAAATTCAGGGACTAAAAAGATAGAACTGAAAAATTGCAAATAAGGCACCCTAGCTTACTTAAAGCCCAAGAAAGCCCAATTTAACCACCCAAAGACACTCAAAACTGTCCTACTAAGCACCAGCCACGAGACTTGATGGAAAATTAAAAGAATTGGGCAAGTTACATATTTTTAAAAGTGAGATAAATGAAAATTAAATGTCAAATTAGCCCCTTTAATGTTACCCATGGCTTAGTAACCGAAATTGCCACTTTAAGAGCCAATTAACTACCCAATTATTGCCTTAGATGTAGTAACTAATTTTAGGAAAACATATACAAGGTAAAATAATTAGAATTAAAGCTGAAAAACCAAAATAAACCATGTTACAACTCAACTAAATGGCCACTTAAACCATTTCACCTAAGCTAGCTCTACCCGAGGCCTAACTACCCACTAAACCACCCAAACAGCCCCTAAGACTCGCCAGCACACGCCATTAGGTGTCCTAATGTTGTTTAACATTCATCAGCAACTGGACACCTCACCTCCTTCATTATTTCAGCCTCACATGCTTTAGGCTTCTTATAAGGAAGTGAAACCGAGAGAGAGAGAGGGAGACCAGCTAGAAACTGAAAGAGAAAACTGAGAGCAAGTGAGAGTGAGTTTCAGGAAGAAGGCTGAGGCAGTAGAGAAGGCTGGAGGCTCGTGGTTAGCTGCTTGAAGCAAAGGGAGAAGCTGAGAACCTTGTACACACACACACTCAAGAGGTGCTGTCTTCACCAAGTTTTCCCATGAAATTCAGTAGCTCAAACCTGCGTTTTTCCACTGAAAACTCAAGGTAACGTAGGGTTACCCTTCCTTCTTCATTTCTGAGTCAAGAGCATCCATCAATGGTGGTGGTATGAGACTCTATGACCCTTCTTCTCGCTGCTATCATGTAAGGATCTATTTTGGGCAATAGTACTTTCAGAGAGCATAAGTCTCTCATTTCTTAACCAATTTAAGTGTATGAGCAGTCAAAAGAAAGCTAAGAAGATGAACTATAAAAGCCCCCAAACGCATGTCCCATCAGAGGTTGCTGTACAGGTGATCAAAGCTTCGAAAGTTCACTGAAAATTCCTAAAATCTTTGTTTCTGGTGTAGAATGTGTGTTTGCTGTATTCTGTGCTTTCTGGTACATTGGGTTTTGAACTGGACTAGACCAAGTTAGAACAGGGTAAAGAGATTATAAGATGCTAAAAATCAGAGCAATTTCATTAATTAAATTTCTGCCGCAATAGCAAGAAATTTCGAATTTGTAAAGCTAAGAAGTTGTTTTGCCAAGTGATGTTCTTTTTCTGAATTTTCCTTTTTGCTGTCAAGTTGCTGTCAAACTATAGTGTAACTACCGTCAAGCTGCAAGTTGGTAGTAGGTAGCCTTGAATGGCCTTAGAAAGGCTAAATTACAAAATGAAATTGATGGAATAGACTTTGTTTTAAAATAAAAAAGTCATGGAATTGTGATGTTGTTCTAACTTAAATTTTCCTAATGGAACTTGTAAGCTTGCTGTTACTATTATTTGTGCATTCCACATACTTTTGTGAAGCCTCACAGTAGCCAAAACTCTTGCAAGGATTTTATTTTAATTAAGGAAGCTTATAATGCAAAAATGGACCTTTTTCATAATTTTTTGCTGAGTATGCTTGCTGAGTTGTGGCTATGGGTTCTGTGTTGATGCTGGTATTGTGTGTGGCAATTTATTAAGCCTCTAACCACTTTAAACCTACTGGGACTTTCCTTTTGGGCTTGTCTAAATATCCTAGGTAGTGAAATTGGTAAAAGAATGAACTTGTGATGTTCTGAGGGATCTTTCGTGCTGTCAAACATGGTGAAATTTTACTTTGTTGTCTCATTGTTGTCCTTAGAGGTTCTAAATCATGTGAACACAGAAAAGAATTTGGAGAGTACCACTTAATTGTGAGTAAAGTTACTAAAGGGTGAAATAAGGGTAGTTATTTTGTGTTAAATAAAAGGGACTGCCAATTGAACCCAAGCATGGTTTCTGAGCTCGGAAGGGCTAAAATATTGGGCAGTGAGGATACCAATGAATAAGGAGAGGGATAGTAGGGGTAGAATACCCTTAGGAAGGAAGATAGGCAAGGTAAGCTTGTAATGGGCAAAGTGGTAAGCTATCCAACTCTAAAAGTTGGGTACTCAGGTTCTAAAAGGGTAGGCAAATTCCCCCCACCCTCCAGACTTCCCAGTATGTATTCCCAGAAAGAAAAGGGACCAAGGGTGTCTAGTTTGGCTTTTAGAACCCAAAAACCCCTTAATAGGAAATTTGGTAAGAAAAGGGCAAAATGGCTGCATAAATTCCGTCTCTGATCTGATATGACTGCACACACTTGTTGTGCAAGTCATAATTGACCCTAGTCTGGTGAGGGAAGATTAATTAGGGTCTGATAAAGGCTAGAACAAAAAAGGGTTAGTGAGAGGGACTGAAATGAATTAAAAACACTATTTCTGCCATTTTGTTGAAAATTGTGTAATATGAGTAGTTTGAGGGTAGGTACCTGTCCATTCTAGTTTTATGGGATGGTGAGGTATTATGTGCGAGCATGGGAGTGGTTAGAATGGCTTCTAACCCTATCTAAAACACTAAGGTCATTTTCTTCAGAAATTTTCAAAGTAATGCATTTTGCTGCAAAAGTGTGGTTTCTGTGCTGATTTTTATTGTAAAAACTTTACCATCAAGTCACAAATAGTCCTTAGGAGCTTGCTGCGTCTAGGTTTTAGCTCGAAACAATCCAGAACAGAAATTGGGTCTTAATTGGGACCATTTTGAAAGAAAAACTATAAAGAATATTAAAATTCTTATTCAGACGCAATTTCTAGTTGAATTATGTGAGAATCTTTCTGGATGTGTGTAGTAGGTTCTAATTAACTATTTTTGGTGGCTGGATGTGGTTAAAAGGTTTGAAATTGCCTTGATTTCCCTTACTTTGGAAAAAAGACCCTTTTGATAAAGAATTGTGAAATTGAGGGTCAAAATGCAATTTTCTTTCTTGAAAAACTAGTTGAGACTGTTAGAAATTTATTAATGATGCCTCTGGTGAAAGTTCATGACTTTTTTATGTTTGTATAAAATTTTGTGCATGTTGTTTGCTGTATAAGTCATAGTTGACATTGTGGTTGACTTTGTTTGACTTTTGAGTTGACAAAATGCTAAGTTGATTGTTTTTATCAGACTATTTAAGTGTGTGGCATTCAATTCTGAAATTGAGTTTTAGCATGCGTGTGTGAATTGATATGCCTTGAAGGGCAGGTATTTTAGCATGCATATGTGAATAAATGCATTTGCCCTTGGAGGGGTAAAACTGTAATTATGCCCAGAGAGGTAGGCGAATGACAACTGAGTAAACAATACCTGTGCAAGAAAACCTATGTTATACTATTTGATCTGTATGAAAAGGACACACTAGGCTGGCTAGGGATACGTCCCGAACGTAGGTGCCTAGCACTAGTGAGGAGGTAATCCAGTCCGGGACTGGTGATCCTAAGGTTCTAACTTTGTGCGCACACTGGGGGACGCCATGGAATGTTGGGTAATACTTGTTGCCTTATATGGGCGGACTTTACTATATTGGTAAATGGTAAGTCGATTAATGTCTTGTTTCATTAGATTGTTTTTCATTGATGGTAATGGTTTAGCCAGTTGTACATGTCCTGGAGAGACTTGGGTTTTTGGCATGGCTGATAAGTGCATGTAGTGGTAAACGTGCATTACTTTTGAAAGAAAATGGCTATTTCATCTATTTAAAGCTTTTTTAGCATGATCATATATTGTGAACTCATGAGTGGAAATATCTTGTGATTGATGTTAATTAATTGATAACTACATTTAAATTGTGAAGGAAGTTTTCCCTGTATTCTTAGTAATGCAGCTGAACCACTAATTAGGTTTTATAAAACTGGTAATCTACATTACTGGGATGTGTATCTCACTACGTTAGTGTGTTCATAGACCAGGTATATCCTACTGTTAGAGAATGAGGTAGAGCTACTGGAAGTTCCCCTTCTGGGTTACTTCCAAATTCTGAAGGCCGTCAACATCCTTTTCTTTTTCCCTTCGGTAGAGAATACCTCGGGGACCTAGAGAGGGGGTGCGATGGGCAGCTAGCAGGGAGCTAACTCTTCTTTTTGGCAGTGACTTAGAAGTTACTCTATTTTGGATTATATTACTAACTATTTAGGCCTGTGTGCCACTGACTATGATACTTATGTATATATGTATGGTTGTAGACGTAGCTCGTATGCTGATTAGGGTATGTATGAAGGTTTAGTACCTCGTTTTCACCTGACTATATTTGTATGTATAAAAAATGAATCTTGGGAGTGCCCGAGACTTCTAGTTTCTTAGGTTAAATAACCAAACCGAGAGTAAGCGATCCTTGGAGTAACACTTGACTTTTATTACGCTCTCATAAAGTGAAAAAGAAAACAAATTGGACCGGGATTTTCAAAGTTAAGTTAAATAACCAAATTCCGCAAATAAAATCACTAAAGAAACTAGGACGTTACATTATGGTATTAGAGCACAATTATTAGAACTCTACTGATTCGTAGTTAGAATAGCCTAACATAAACACTGATTTGAGGAACTCAGCTAGTCATGACAATTGAAGAGAACTGAGTCGATGTTTGTGCTAGGAACCCTAGACTGTTGCATGTCTCCTCTATTTGCTATACTTTTCTGTATTTAACAGTATTAATGAGATTGATCACCTTAGTGATATTTTTGTTTAGCAGAAAGCTATGGCAAATACCAGGAGCGGTGCTAACAATAGGCAACTTGAAAGTGACATGATTCGTCAAATTATGCATGCATTTGAGAACATGGCAAAAGCTATGAGAGACCAAGCCTCAGCAACTACCTAGGTACTCCGCCAGGCCTAGGGTAATCATAACACCCCAAACCATGATCAACATGATAATGGGCACCATGAGGGTAATAACCTGGAGTGGGCTGAATTCCAGAAGTCTAGGCCTCCGATATTCAGAGGTACCTATGACCCCGTTGTAGCTGAGGAATGGTTGAGGGACCTAGAAAAACTGTTTAATGTACTCCATACCCCAAATCCACAAAGAGTAGCCTTCGCAGTCTATCAACTGTAAGGTGAGGCTGAGTATTGGTGGCGAGGAGCCAGACAGCTACTTGAGGGTAGGAATCGCCCCTTGACCTGGGAAACCTTTAGGGAAACTTTTCTTGCAAAATATTATCCGGAGAGTGTTAAAAAGGATAGGGAGATTGAGTTTCTGCAGCTGAAACAGAGGGGGAGACCCTTTGATGAGTATTTGGCCAAGTTTGAGGAACTTGCCAAATTCTCTACCTACCTGAAGTTTAGACATGATGAGGGAAGGAAGGCAGCCCAATTTGAGGCCGGATTAGACCGGAACATAAAAACCCAAGTTGCCCCGCTAGAAATAAAGAACTATGCGGAGCTAGTTAACAAATGCCGCATCGTTAGCAAAAACTTGAGTGATAGGGCTATAGTGAACCAGAAATTCAATCGGAGAACCCAAAATAACCTAAATATGAGGAAACCAAACTTCAAACCTGCCTAGGTAAATACCAGCAGAACTACCCCTACTGGATTGAACCGTCCTCGATGCGGCAAATGTAATAGGGAACACTACCCTGCTCAGCCTTGTTTCACCTGCTATCAGTGCGGGAAACCAGGACATTTTGCCAAGGCGTGCAAGGCCAAGGATCTTGTAGGGAATGGAAACCGAACACCGGCTGTTGGAAGAGTCTTTGGTCTGGGCGGAGTTGTCAATGAACAAACTGAGGATCTCATAGACGGAACGGGTAAGATTCAAAATATAAATTTTAAAATTCTATTTGACGCAACAACCACCCAGTCTTTCATTTCTGAAGCATGTGTGAAAACCCTAAATTTCTCTACCCAACCCTTATTGTATGAATTGCATGTTTCTACCCCTTTGGGGAAAATACTGATTGCTACCCATACTTGTTTGAACTATCTCATCACCATTAATTCTAAACTTTTTCATGCAAACCTTATCTGTTTGAATATGTCCGCCATAGACATAATCTTAGGAATGGATTGGTTATCTAAGAATCATGTTGTGTTAGATTGCGCTGCTAAATCTGTGATCTATTTAAATGCCTGTACTGTTGAAGAACCTAGAACTTTAAGTCTAGAAGAGAGAATTAGTCTAATTCCAGTGGTCAGGGATTTCAGTGATGTTTTCCCTGATGAAATACGTGAGTTACCTCCCAAGAGAGAAATAGAATTCTGCATAGATCTTATGCCCGGAAATGGAACCATATCTATCACACCTTACCGTATGGCCCCACCTGAATTGCAGGAGCTGAAGGCCCAAATAAACGACTTGCTGAGCAAGAAGTTTATTAGACCTAGTGTTTCACCCTGGCGAGCCCCAGTCCTCTTTCTGAAAAAGAAGGACGGAAGCCTAAGACTATGTATAGACTATAGGTAGTTAAATAAGGTGACTATCAAAATCAAATATCCCCTTCCCCGCATAGATGATTTGTTGGACCAGTTGCGAGGAGCGACTGTGTTTTCAAAAATTAACCTTAGATTAGGATACCATCAGATCAGGGTTAAGAATGAAGATATCCCCAGGACCGCGTTCAGAACGCATTATGGCCACTATGAGTTCCTAGTGATGCCATTCGGGCTAACCAATGCCCCTGCGGTGTTCATGGATTACATGAACCACTTTTTCCGACCTTAGTAAGACCAATTTGTCGTAGTGTTCAATGATGATCTTCTGATTTACTCTCGGAGTGAAGAACAACATCAAGAACATCTTGCACTAATATTACAAGTACTACGAGAGAAACAACTATATGCCAAGATAGAGAAATGCGAGTTTTGGTTAGAAGAAGTAAAGTTTTTAGTGCATGTGATCAATAGGCAAAACGTAGCTGTAGACCCTAGTAAGACAGAGACTGTTAGGAACTGGGAGAGACCTCAAACCGTAACCAAAATTAGAAGCTTTTTGGGTTTACCTGGGTACTATAGGAGGTTTCTAAAGGGATTTTCTGAGATAGCCTTCCCTATGACTAGACTGACCCGAAAGAACACACCTTTCAAATGGTCAGCAGAGTGCGAAACATGCTTTCAAACTCCAAAGGATAGGTTGACCACACCCCTTGTGCTTACCATACCTGACCCATCGGAGCCTTTTGAGGTATACACTGATGCCTCAAAGAAAGGACTTGGTTGTGTGCTTATGCAAAATAAGCAAGTGGTGGCATATGCCTTAAGACAACTTAAGCAAAATGCAGAGAACTGCCCAACCCATGACCTAGAGTTAACGGCCGTCATCTTTGCAGTGAAAATTTGGAGACACCTATTATTCGGAGCTAGGTTTACAATCTTCTCTGACCATAAGAGCCTTAAGTATCTTTTTTATCAGAAGGAGTTGAACATTAGGCAGAGGAGATGGGTAGATTTATTGAAAGATTATGACTTTGAGCTTAAGTACCACCCAGGGAAAGCCAACGTAGTTGCCGATGCCTTGAGTAGGAAATCCATTCAGGTAGCCCCCTTGATGATCGAGGAGATGAAAATGATTGAGAAATTTAAAGACATAGGCTTGGATACTGTGTTGGCTAACAAAAAGTTAGAAATGAGTGAGTTTCGGAAAGAATGCATCCTGAGGACTCAAATCAAGGAAGCCCAAATTAAGGATGAAACCCTAGTTGCCTTAAGAAAACAATTCGATTTTCTCGAATCAGAGGATGAGGTACTGTTGTTTAGGAATAGGATAGTAATTCCTAGTGACCCTGAGTTGAGGAATAAAATATTAGATGAGGCCCATAGGAGCATGTATACCGTTCATCCCGGTATGACCAAGATGTACCAAGGCCTGAAAAAGAAATTTTGGTGGCCAGGAATGAAGAAAGACATAGTTGGCCACGTGGATAAGTGTCTGACTTGTCAACAAGTCAAAATAGAACACCAAAAACCCTCGGGAATGCTACAACCTTTAGCTATACCAGAGTGGAAATGGCATCAAATTACCATGGATTTCATGGTAGGAGTGCTTAGGACCCCTTCCAATCATGATTCGATCTGGGTAATCGTGGATAGACTCACAAAGTCTGCTCACTTTGTGCCCATCAAGATCACATTTTCGTTAGAAAAACTAGCCCAAATTTACATTAAGGAAATAGTGAAGCTTCACGGAGTGCCAACTGGCATAGTGTCCGACAGAGATCCCAGATTCACCTCGTGAATCTGGCAACCTCTACAGAATGCCTTAGGGACACAGTTGAGGTTTAGCACAGCATACCATCCTCAGACTGATGGCCAGTCGGAGAGAACAATACAAACTCTCGAGCATATGCTCCGATCGTGCGCACTGGAGCAAGAAGGCACATGCGATGCCTATGCCATTAGTAGAATTTGCCTACAACAACAACTATCACTCTTGTATAGGCATGGCACCGTACGCAGCCCTCTACGGAAGAGAATGAAGGTCCCCACTTTGTTGGACAGAAGTCGGTGAGGAAAGAGTATTAGGGCCAGACATAGTTCGCCAGACTACGAAACAACTCCGTATGATTAGGGAAAAGATGAGAGTTGCCCAACAGAGGCAAGAAAATTATGCCAATCAGAGGAGGAAACCACTTGAGATCAATGAGAGAGACCATGTATTCCTCAAAGTAACCCCAATGATAGGCATAGGGAGATCACTAAAAGTGCGAAAATTACATCTGCGATTCAGAGGTCCCTATCAGATTCTTAAGAGAGTCGGTCCGGTGGCATATCAAATAGCCCTACCCCCAAAGTTGTCTCACCTCCACAATGTGTTCCATGTTTCTCAACTCCATAAATACTTTCCTGACCCTTCACATGTACTCAAAATCAGCCAGTAGAATTGAAAGAAAGTTTAACTTACCCCTCAGTCCCCGTGAAGATTCTAGAGTTTGAGAACAGGCGACTTCAGAGCAAGACCGTTCCATTAGTCAAAGTGTTGTGGCAAGACGTTTTGACACAGGAAATGACTTGGGAACGCAAGGAGGACATGAGACAACAGTATCCAGCATTATTTGCAGGTACATTCTTAAATTTTGGGGACAAAATTCTAATAAGGAGGGGAGTATTGTAACATCCTAAAAATTTAAACTTGAGTTTGACCAGAATCTTTTGTTGACTTTTCTATGACATGTTTGACTTTTTGGATGTGTGATTGATTGAATTTGTTTGCACATTATTTTGCCTGAAAATAGGATTAGAAACTATAGTTAAAGGTCAAGAGACCCAAAAATCAGGGAAAAAGTGACAGACGAACCCTAACCCTAGGGACTAAACTGAAATAAATAACTTAGTTTTAGCCTCTTTTCTTTTATCGAGTTTAAAAGAGCAGGAGAGACCTATTTGACCCTAGAAAAGTACCCTAGGACACTCTAGAAACACCCTAAGACTTGACTAAGGGACCCTAACCTCAAGAAAAGTCCTGCGTTTTTCCTCTGAAAACTCAAGGTAACGTAAGGTTACCCTTCCTTCATCATTTCTGAGTCAAGAGCATCCATCAATGGTGTGGTATGAGACTCTATGACCCTTCTTCTCGCTGCTGTCATGTAAGGCTCTGTTTGGGCAATAGTGCTTTCAGAGAGAATAACTCTCTCATTTGTTAACCAATTTAAGTGTGTGAGTAGTCAAAAGAAAGCTAAGAAGATGAACTATAAAAGCTCCCAAATGTATGTCCCATCAGAGGTTGCCATACAGGTGATCAAAGCCTTGAAAGTTCACTGAAAATTCCTAAAAACTTTGTTTCTGGTGAAGAATGTGTGTTTGCTGTATTCTGTGCTTTTTGGTACATGGGTTTTGAACTGGACTAGAGAAAGTTAGAACAGGGTAAAGAGATTACAAGATGCTAAAAATTAGAGCAATTTCATTAATTAAACTTCTACCACAATAGCAAGAAATTTTGAATTTGTAAAGCTAAGAAGTTGTTTTGCCAAGTAATGTTCTTTTTCTGATTTTTCCTTTTTGCTATCAAGTTGCTGTCAAACTATTGTGTAACTACTGTCAAGCTACAAAATGGTAGCTGGTAGCCTTGAATGGCCTTAGAATTGCTAAATTACAGAATGAAATTGATGGAATAGACTTTGTATTAAAATAAGAAAAGTCATGGAATTGTGATGTTGTTCTAATTTGAATTTTGCTAATGGAACTTGTAAGCTTTTTGTTACTATTATTTGTGCATTCCACATGCTTTTGTGAAGCCTCACAGTAGCCAAAACTCTTGCAAGGATTTTAGTTTAATTAAGGAAGCTTATAATGCAAAAATGGACTTTTTCATAATTTTCTGCTGAGTATGCTTGATGAATTGTGGCTATGGGTTCTGTGTTGATGCTAGTATTGTGTGTGTGAATTTATTAAGCCTCTAACCACTTTAAACCTACTGGGATTTTCCTTTTGGGCTTGTCTAAATACCCTAGGTAGTGAAATTGGTAATAGAATGAACTTGTGATGTCCTGAGGGATCTTTCTTGCTGTCAGACATGGTGAAATTTACTTTGCTGTCTCATTGCTGTCCTTAGAGGTTCTAAATCATGTGGACACAGAAAAGAATTTGGAGAGTACCACTTAATTGTGAGTAAAGATACTAAATGGTGAAATAAGGGTAGTTATTTTGTGTTAAATAAAAGGTACTACCAATTGAACCCAAGTATGGTTTCTGAGCTTGGAAGGGCTAAAATATTAGGCAGTGAGGATACCAATGAATAAGGAGAGGGATAGTATGGTTAGAATACCCTTAGGAAGGAAGATAGGCAAGGTAAGCTTGTTTTGGGCAAAGTGGTAAGCTATCCAACTCTAAAAGTTGGGTACTTAGGTTCAAAAAGGGTAGGCAAATTCCTCCCACCCTCCAGACTGCCCAGTATGTATTCCCAGAAAGAAAAGGGACCAAGGGTGTCTAGTTTGGTTTTAGAACCCCAAAACCCCTTAAATAGGAAATTTGGTAAGAAAAGGACAAAATGGATGCATAAATTCCATCTCTGATCTGATATGACTGCACACACTTGTTGTGCAAGTCATAATAGACCCTAGTCTGGTGAGGGATGATTAATTAAGGTCTGATAAAGCCCAGAACAGAAAAGGGTTAGTGAGAGTGACTGAAATGAATTAAAAACACTGTTTCTACCATTTTGTTGAACACTGTGTAATCTGAGTAGTTTGATGGTAGGTACCTGTCCATTCTGGTTTTATGGGATGGTGAGGTATTATGTGCAAGCATGGGAGTGGTCATAATGGCTTCTAACCCTATCTAAAACACTAAGTTCATTTTCTTGAGAAACTTTCAAAGAAATGTATTTTGCTGCAAAAGTGTGGTTTCTGTGTTGATTTTTATTGTAAAAACTTTACCAGAAAGTCACAAATGGTCCTTAAGAGCTTGCTGCATCTAGGTTTCAGCTTGAAACAATCCAGAACAGAAATTGGGTCTTAATAGGGACCATTTTGAAAGAAAAACTATAAAGAATTTTAAAATTCTTATTCTGACCTAATTTCTAGTTGAATTCTGTTAGAATATTTCTGGATGTGTGTAGTAGGTTCTAATTGACTATTTTTGGTGGCTGGATGTAGTTAAAACGTTTGAAATTGCCTTGATTTCCCTTACTTTGGAAAAAGGACCCTTTTGATAAAGAATTATGAAATTGAGGGTCAAAATACAATTTTCTTTTTTGGAAAACTAGTTGAGACTGTTAGAAATATATTAATGATGTCTCTGGTGAAATTTCATGACTTTTGGATGTCTGTATGAAACTTTATGCATGTTGCTTGCTGTATAAGTCATATTTGACGTTGTGGTTGACTTTGTTTGACTTTTGAGTTGACCAAATGCTAAGTTGACTGTTTTTATCAGGCTATTTAAGTGTGTGGCATCCAACTCTGAAATTGAGTTTTAGCATGCATCTGTGAACTGATATGCCTTGAAGGGCATGTATTTTAGCATCCATCTGTGAATGAATGCATATGCCCTTGGAGGGGTAAAACTGTAATTATGCCCTGGAGAGGCAGGTGAATGACAACTGAGTAAACATTACCTGTGGAAGAAAACCTATGTTATACTCTTTGATCTGTATGAAAAGGACACACTAGGCTGCCTAGGGATACGTCCCAGACGTAGGTGCTTAGCACTAGTGAAGAGGTAATCCAGTCCGGGACTGGTGATCCTAGGGTTCTAACTTTGTGCGCACACCGGGGGATGCCCTGGAATGTTGGGTAATACCTGTTGCCTTATATGGGCGGACTTTACTATATTGGTAAATGGTAAGTTGGTTATTGTCATGTTTCATTAGATTGTTTTTCATTGATGGTAATGGTTTAGCCAGTTGTACAGGTCCTGGAGAGACTTGGGTTTTTGGCATGGCTGATAAGTGCATGTAGTGGTAAACATGCATTACTTTTGAAAAAAAAAGGCTATTTCATCTGTTTAAAGCTTTTTCAGCATGATCATATATTGTGAACTCATGTGTGGAAATATCATGTGATTTATGTTAATTAATTTATAACTGCATTTAAATTGTGAAGGAAGTTTTCCCTGTATTCTTAGTAATGCAGCTGAACCACTAATTAGTTTTTATAAATCTGGTAATCTACGTTAATGAGATGTACATCTCACTTCGTTAGTGTGTTCAGATGCCCAGGTACATCATACAATTAGTGATTGAGGTGGAGCTACTTGAAGTTCCCCTTCTGGGTTAATTCCAAATTCTGAAGGCCGTCAACATCCTTTTCTTTTTCCCTTCGATAGAGAATACCCTGGGGACCTAGAGACGTGTGTGATGGGCAGCTAGCAGGGAGCTGACTCGTCTTTTTGGCAGTGACTTAGAAGTCACTCTCTTTTTGATTATGTTACTAACTATTTAGGCCTGCGTGCCACTGACTATGATACTTATGTATATATGTATGGTTGTAGACGTAGCTCGTATGCTGATTAGGGTATGTATGAAGGTTTAGTACCTCGTTTTCACCTGACTATATTTGTATGTATCAAAAATGAATCTTGGGAGTGCGCAAGAGTAACAAACATGTAACTTCTAGTTTCTTAGGTTTAATAACCAAACCGAGAGTAAGCGATCCTTGGAGTAACACTTGACTTTTATTACTCCCACATAAAGAGAAAAAGAAAACAAATTGGATCGGGATTTTAAAAGTTAAGTTAAATAACCAAATTCCGCAAATAAACTCAATAAAGAAACTAGGACGTTACAACATCCATACGAAAAATAAGTAGATAACATTTACAGGCAAAATATATTAAGAAGTTAAGAAGTGAAGAGACTAATATATTCAAACATAAACCAATTAAGCGCGTTAAAGTAGATATTGTAACAAATGTTAAATCTAATTTACATTTTGGAAGACTTTTCTAAAGACGACATTTGTAGTGGTCTTATGCGGATTAAAGTGATTTTATTCTTTTGAACCCGTACATTGCACAGGTTGCATCTACATATATGTATATATTATTTTGGATAATACATTAAAAAATTCATGTGATACGTTGTATCTTTTAAATAAATAAAGATTAAAATAATACTAACTAAAGCATTAACAATAAGCGTTTTTTAATAACAATGAAAAATTAACTAATTGATTATCAAATAATGTGGAGGAAACACAATAAAAAACAATCAAAACTTCACGACTTTCTTATTATAAAACAAAACCTTCTAAAAAAACAAAATAATATCCCTATAGTCATGGAACTTTTAGAAAAGACTTGATAAAAAAAAAAGTTCTTCTTGATAGACTTATTAATTATAAATAAATAAAAAAATTCACATGATATAAATTTAATTTTTAAATATAGAATATTACCAACTATGATAAAAAATTTTAAGATGTTAAAATTATATTACTTTCTTATCTATTTTAGGAACGTGCGCCCCTCTGAAGGAATGACAATTTTTTTCGTCAGACAGGAATCCCTATGGGAACTACCACAATTGGGGCACAAATGCAAAATTTTTTTCCTGCAGGGATGAAATAGGTTTAGGGATGGGGACAGGACCATATCCCCGCCCCTATGATATCTTTTTTTTCATCAATTATGAATTATTAATGACCTTCGTTACTCATTAAATTAATTTAAATTAATATTGTAATATCTTTTTTTCATACTTTTAAATTAGTTTCCGGCTCTCGCAATTCTAAATTTATATATTTGACTATGGTTTTTAAATCACTACAAAAAATTCTTATTTTACCGACAGTTACCAGAACCGTCGCTAAATGGAAAGCTGGATGACGCCTTAACCACAGTCATGTGACAGCGGTTCGAACCGGGGTTAGGCTAAAAAATTTTTAGAAATAGATTTAACGCTCATTTCATTTATCGTTAAGATGAAGAGGTGGATGAAGAGTGAAGACTTATCTAAAACCCTTGAAAGCACGGTGGCCTCCCAACGGCTTGGGTTCCTACTTCTGCCGCCGCTTCTGATTTCCGAATGCGAATGTCTTCTCTTGAAGGTCCAATTGGCTTCTCGGGTTCGTGTTTCAAGCCCAATCTCTATCCCTCTCTCTCTCTGTAAAACCCTAGATCCCACTCCGGCGAGCCTTGGAGCTCGGTTTCCAAGCTTCTGCCATCAACGATGTGGATCGGCATGTCGAACTGTGCTGGTAATTTTCAAACCCTAATCTGGTGGTGGTGTTTGTTTTTCACTTTTTTTTTCTCTTGATAGTCTTCGTTGTGAACGATTTTCTTATTCTATTAGCGAGATTGTTTTGTATTGTGCTGTTATTGAGAATAATGGCCGGTGATCTTTCTTCCTCCGCCACAAAGGTTAGTTTTACTTTTTCCACCGATTATTTAATCTGAAATTGTTCGATCCAATTTTTAGATGATCCGAACGAATATTTACATTCTGAAGCTCCGTGGTGTTCTATTAGCATGCAAGGTAGAAAATCCGAGTTATTGAAATGCTTGTATTTTGGTTCTTCCATTCCATTTCAATCCAAAGCCAAATGTACTATGATTTGTACTTTGTTTGATGGAATGCAGGAGTGATATTACAGTCATTTAATAATGGAGAGACTAAATTAAAAGTTGTCTTATCTAAATGACAATATAGAGTTTTCTTCATAGTTGATTTTGTCCGTAATCCGCCTTTAATTGGGTAGTTTCCTGAACCTGTGTATTATGGACTGTTTTTTCACCCTTCGATGTATTTTGTGGTGAGAAACTCAAATTGCATGAGGTGAACATGTTTATAGGATTATCAATTATGTTAATTCAGTGATGTGATTAACCAAATGAACTGTGGCCCTTACTATGCATATATTGAATATAAACCAACTTTAAATATTGTAGTTCATGATTGCGGGATGTGTTCCTTGTAAAAGCTACAAAAAGCTCTATATTGCTATGGAGGATGGCAGTATTGGTCTTTGTAATGATCTGTGGAGTGTATATATATTCTATTTGTCTAAAACAGATAAGCATTTCCAGTAAGATTGGATTTGTGGATATAAAGGTAATCAATCAGACATGTCCAGAACTAAACCTTGAACCTTGGGAAATTCCTTATGTGCACTACCGAAAACCCAATACTTACAGTAGGTATAAAAAAAATACTGCTTGAATTGTGTTTTGGTTATAGATTATGTTTAAGTGTTGCTAATGTTGCTTTCTTGTTGCCTCATTATAGGGATGAATGTGCTTGCAACCCTGCGAGGTATTTTACCATTTTGTCAATGCAGAGATCGGGGAGTGGATGGTTTGAAACGTTTTTGAACAATCACACTAATATAAGCTCAAATGGGGAAATTGTCTTTGTTAAAGTGAGAAGGAGTAATATCTTAACCATTGTGGAGAGTGGATACTCTGGATAAAATTTATAATATAGATTGGATAAGTAGTGCTTCGAAAAATGAATGTACGGCAGCAGTTGGCTTGAAGTGGATGCTTAATCAGGTAAACATATTTTTATTTAGCAATATCCTGTTTAAATGTCTAGCTTGGTGGTAATCTTTGTAACATTTTCTCATTCTGATATATGGATGAAAAAAGCAGATGAATTCTTTGCAATTCAATCTCATTATATTATAATGAGATTGAATTGCTGGCTGCAGAAGAAGGAAAATCATGCCTTGTGGAATATGTTAAACGGGCTGTAGGCTTTTGCTGGCTGCAGTAGTATTCGCAGTCTTCACAGTCTCATAATTACATAATAGTTGGTTTACCAAAACAAGTAATGTAGGTTGAGAAAATAGCTAGCAAATAGCAGATAAGTCAGTTTTAATTTTGCAGTATAAAAAATTCGTGTCTTTGTCTTTTGTTTTTTTTTCTCAATTATTTGTTTCATGAACTTCTATGCATATAGTTGGGGCTTTCTTTTTTTAACTGGCCAATTAATATATATATATATATATATATATATATATATTGTCATATTGGAGTTGACAAAGATTACATGAATTAATTAATTTGATTCTTTTGCTGTTCATTGCCACTCTTGATTTTGTTACTTTAGATCTTTGCCTATTGCCATCACATTGTACTCTTAACCACTTTATTTAGGAACTCTTTCTTCACACTTTGGATCTTTATTGAGGGCACAAAAAAGATACCTTTCTTTTGAGGGCAATCCTTGAAACTATTAGGCTATCTGTCCTTTCACTGTTCTCTAAGTTGTTCCTTCTTCAAATCAATGTCATGTCCACAAATTTTCTTTAATTTTCTTCCTGTTTTCTTGAGGGAGGAGGGTGTTAGGTTTTAGGAAATATTAATTTCTAGATTTCAATCAGTGTTAGAATCTCCTTAAAGACCAAGTCATGTTAACTTCATTTTCACATAATGATTCATTAAGTAAGAATATTGTATTAAACATATATAATTTCTCAGATGTATATATATATTTTAAGAATTTTGAAGCCCTCAAATAATGAATATATCATTTAAAACTTGAAATTAACATTATTAATTATTATTACACTACTGTGGCTTGAATTGAATTTCCTTGTTCAGCAGCTCAGACAGCGAATGACTCAGAGCAGAGGCTTATGGTTTGTTATGTTTTTAATAACATCCAGCAATGTATTTCTTTCTCTATTAACTAATCAACTTACGCAATTTAATATTTTCTCTCTTATGTTTTTCTTTTAAATATTTTTGGGTCATTATATGAATTAGCAATTTCTTTTGGACGAGTGGTCACACTAGGAAGGATAGGATCAAGAATGATTGCATTAGTGAGAAAGTCAAGATAGTACTTATCATAGAAAAGTTAGTAGAAAACACGCCTTAAGTGGTTTGGTCATATGTACAGAGGAGATCATTAGAGGCTCCTTTACTAAGAGTTGACCCAGATGGTTCAATAACTAGAAATAGGGGTAGACCAAGTAAAACCAAATTCTAATTTTAGTTAATGGCTTGAATGTAAATAAATTTTGCTATTATGGAAACTGAACAATATTTATTGCTGATGCATCTTACTATATGCAATGTCTTCACCAACTTCTTGTAAAACAGGCAATGCTGCTGTTTATTTACTATATGCCCATGCTAGGATCTATTCACCAACTTCTTGTAAAGACATAGAAGAATTAAAAGAGTGAGTTCTTTTTTCTTCCTTGGGTGCTACCTATCCAGTTAGTTCGTGCCTAAGTTTGCATTTTGCCATGTTGATAACTTGATATGACTCTTAGTGGAATTCATCTTATACAATTGTGATATTTCTACCAAAGAAATTAGATCAAGCATGGTCATGGAGCCTGGATTGGAAGAATGGACCACTTGACTTTTGAACTGATCCTCTGCCTCTAAATGTGTTTATGCAGGCCATTTAATATTAAAACATGATATAATTTTGAGCATGTATTACCATATGAATTATAATATACCATATATGATTATTTGTAATCTGTCTGCTAAACATTCAACTTATATATCTTACTGTGTATTTCATGTTTATCTACTCATGACAGGTTGGGAAAATTGCTTTGGATCATGACAATGAGCGTACTTTGGGGCTTCACTTGCTACAATTCTCTGAGGTAGGATACGTCAAAATGATATGTAGTTCTTAATCCTTATGTTTTTATACCTGATTAGTGATTACCATACTTTAATGTTTAGAACTTGATTATCATTGCCACTTCATTTCCTTCACGTGTCGGTCTTTGCATATAACAGGTATTTGTAATAATTTTATGAACAAATTATGACATATAATACTTTGATGAGGAGGGTAAATGTCTTATTGTCTTTGCATATAAACACCATTATATTCTATTCTTTTCCTTATGTAAGTCATGTTTTTGGGGAAGAGTGTTATTGGTTTGCTAAAAATTATTAAAAGAATTCATAAGTAAACATATACCAATAAATGACATGACATATTTGATTTTCATCTTTAAATCATTCTAACTTCAAATCATATTATAATTTTGCATAACTAGATACTTAAGGACTGTGACATTCAAGCAGCAGAGGTTAAGGAATAAGATGATGATGGATTTGGCATTGACATCATACATATATTACCAACTTGATAATCTAACTTGTGTTAATTTTCAGGTATTTAATGGATTTCTAGACCACAAGGGAAACTTCATAGTTGTGTTTTATGACTGCTCCGTTCTAAACGAGTTTTATGACTTGTTATCTGTATGGTATTATTCCAGTTTTTTTTGCTTTGTCCAAGCCTAGGTGATTTGGGTACAAGATTTAATTTGTTGTATGAAAATAAGAAATATTCTCAGTCTCTCTTTTGTAGACAAGTCAAGTGGCATGATGGAAATTTACTTTTCATGGCTTTAGGCGTGCAGATAAGAAGGCACTAAATCTTAAAGAAATTAAGAAAATGGTCTTTCTTGCAAAGGTAAGGACTCTAGATATTCTTGTTAAATAATTTTTTTCCATAAATCTTTTTGATAATGACGTTTTAAGGAGAAGTACTATAAAATGAAATAATATGATAAAAGGAAATTTATCATTAAAACTAATGTTGAGTATTTGTAATTTTGACTACTTTTAAAAACTTTTATTTTGGGGTTAAGTTTTCTATTCCTTTCTACAATTAAAAAAGAAAAATTTGTATTTTCTTTTACTATATATATATATATATATATATATATATATATATATGCAATATTGCTGTCTAATCTTCAAGATTTCTTCTTGCTCTTGCTGGATATAGATTTCAACTTGAAGATGACACATTAAATGGGAAACTACACACTTCAACTAACCTTGGCATCAACTATCAACTAATGAGGCTAACTTAGCTTGCAGCATTCTATGGTCTTGAAAAGTTTTATTTTTATTGTTGCTATATTGTAAAACTTATGATGATTAATACTCGAGTGTTGATGAATTAGTGATTATGGATATATTTTCTTTGTAAAACTTCAAGTACATCTTGAGTTTAAGTAAAACTATTTTGTTTGATTAAGTATTTATGTTTTTTTTTTCAAGAAATTAAAAGTATCAATATAAATGTAAATAAATGTTAAAAAAAAGTGATCTAGCGACGGTTTAAACCGTTGCCAAACTTTGTTCAGTAAACTGTCGTTGTTTTTACGGCGGTTGAAACCGTTGTTAAATATAAAAAACAATGGTCTATTTTAGAAGATTTTAGCGACGGTTTTGAGCGTCATAAGATTTAACGACGGTTAGTGCCGACGCTTTTGTGAAGCGTCGCTAGAGTTATTCTCGACGGTAACTTTAGCGACGGTCAGTTTAACCGTCATTAAAGATTTAGCGACGGTTAAAACCGTGGTTAGATCAGAAAAAAACCGTCGTTAAAAATGCATTTTTTTGTAGTGAATGTATCTTTCCAAATATTATTGTCAAGTTCTACAATTTTAATTTAATGATATATGTGTGTTATTTCATGTTAATTTTTTAAATTCCTTTTTTTAACAAAATTTATTTAATTCCTTATACATTCTTAATGTAATGATTATTAATTATTTTTTATACATAATTGATAATTGGTATGATTTAATTTGATTAGTTTGTTTAATATGAAAAAAAAGTAAATTTGTCAAAATGTCTCAAGATCATTTAATTTTCTTGTTCCTAAAACGTAACTATTTCTTTTTTTTTTTATGGATAGTTATTAAATTTTATATTTTTTGGGCCACATGTTAATGGTATTAATAATATTGCATTTTATTTGAAATTAATGTATTTTAATTCTAAATTTTAAGGATTTTATAATATGTGATGTTTGTTGAATTCGAAAATTCAAATTTAGAATATGATATGAATTTAGAAGTTGACTTGCTAATTAATTATCCAAATTAATCTGAATTACAAAAAGAGAAAATTCCAAAAGCAATTTTTAAGGTATTTTGGAAATATTTAATTATTAATTAGAATGATAATATGATTTGTTAAGATTTGCCTAGGTGAATCCTAGTGGATCTTAGTAGAATTCACTTACATGCCACCATCATGTCAAGAGTGGAGAACACTCAAATAGCTTATGTGTCATTGTGAGGCTTCTTGCATATTCTTTTATTATATAGTAATAGTAATAGATAGATAGATAGATAGATAGATAGATAGATAGATAGATAGATAGATAACTTAATAAGGGTCAATTAATTATTTTTAAATTTGTAAAAATTATGTTCTTTTTTTATTATTAAAACTACATTATTTTACTTTCAACATAAGAAAAATTTATTATTTATAAAATATAATAAATAATGTATATGTGTTTGGCATATATAAAAAATATTTTTAAAATATTAAACTAATAATACTGAAATGCAAATATTTAAAATTTATTTTTTTAATAAATTATAACTTAACTAAGAAAATTAACATTTTCAATGTTTTATCTGAAGTAAGAATTTGAGCTCATCATATATTTCAATTAAAAATTTATGTAATTTCATGATTTTGTTGGTTAATTAAAAAGCAAAAACTGATATATAATAATAATAATAATAATAATAATAATAATAATAATAATTAGCACTTACTTAAAGAAATAAAAATTTCAATCTTTTTGAGACATGTGACATCATATTTTTAATAATTATTTAAAAATAAGATTTTGAATTAGAAATTTATGAAGTTATGATAAGGATTTGAAAGTTCACTTGCACTAATTAAGGGATTTGATTTTATACCTTTAATTAAGTGATTGATTATTTAATTAATAATTTGTTTCTATGTGGATCCTATGTGGCGCCAATTAGGATACATGTGACAGGAATGCAAAGATTATAAAAGATGATTTGCCAAGAAGAGGTTCTATGCCTCTTCTTTTATCTATTTACTAGTCTTTGTACCCGTGCTCTGCACGGGTTCTGTCTAAATGTATGAACATTTTGGTATGAAAATTTTTCTTACAAAGAAAGACGATAGGTTTTTATGAAATTGTTATTCATAATACACACGGCTACGTCCAATGTGATATATAACAATTAACTGTATTAAAATACTATTTATGAAAAATTATTTGTGCAATGCATATGATACTTTTCAAAAATTAAACGGCAACACAATGCTCAATAGTGCACCATGTAAGAAATCTAATTTGCAAAGTTATATCAAATAAAAATTTGTATGTAGTAAATATTTTTAAAACTTTTAGAGTCTTACTAATAAATCATACGTGTAATTAAACAAACCAAGGATATAGAAGATGATAAAGGATGATTGGTCATATACATGAATGAATAAAAATAAAACTGTCAAGGCAACGAAATTGATTATCTAGCAATTTTGAATAGAAGATAATTACATAAATTTCCTTGGAAAAAATAATAAAACGAACATGGGCAGTGCAACGGAATATAATTTTAAACTATTTTATAATTAAATTTAAAAATTATAAGCATATATTAATTTTAACATATTAATAACAATACATAGTACAAAAAATACTTCGACTCAACTTATACCTGACAAATATTACAATATTGATTGTTTAGATGTATAAACTTATCGATTGATCTTATAAATATAAATAGATTAAAAAAAAAGATATATACGATATAAACACGTGAAAAATGTAACAAATATTGTAATACCTGGGAAATTTTTTCGAAATTTAAAATAAAATGAAAGTGAAAGAAAAGAAGTAGAAAATAATTTTTGGGATTTAATTCAGGACTTAAGAAATTAGAAACCTGAATTAAATAGTTAAAGGAAATTAAATTAAAAATGTATCTTTATTATTTTTAAGTGATTATTATTTATCTTATTATCTATTTGAAAAAGAAAAAAAAGGAAAAGAAAAGAAAAGAAAATATATATTAGTTGTGTATTTATTAATTAATTAATTAATTTTTAATTATATTTATTTATTTTTTATTTATTTATCTAATTAGTATAATTATTAATTAATTAATTATTTATTTTATTTAAATTGGTAGGGGTGCCGTGGCTTAAGTAAGAAAGTAAGAAAGAAAGAACGAAAGAAGAGAGAGAGAGAGAGGAAAATCGAGAAGAGAGAGAGAGGGTGGAGATGGGGAGAAGAAGAAGAAGAAGAGGTGGGTTTCACCAGAAAAGTGACCGGGGAGTGCTAGCCGACACCTGAAAAAGTCACCGGAGCTCGGGTACGACGTCTCCTACACCTTCCACCAATCGAATCAAAGGTTGGCAACCCCAATTTCATTCGAAACCCTCAATTTCTCCATTTTTAGGGATTTCTTCGATTTACCTTCGATTGGATTGCTTCGAGGGTATATGAAAGTATTTGTATATGTGTGTTTGACTACAGGTAAAGAGGTACTGTAGGGTATCCATGTGATGACATGAGATACGCCGAACAGTACAAGCAAAGGGGTAAGTTGTTGATTGAGTCCAAGGTTTGGTTTACCCTATTAATTAGAAACTCATTAAAGAAATCGTATAGAAGTTGTTAGTAGACGTCGACGTTCTATGGTAATTGAACTTAGGAATGGCCTTAAAGCTAGGTTATGATCTAATCAAGGGTTTGGGTATAAAATAAGTATTAAAAGATCTCATAAATGGATTAGTGAGTCATAGGGAGGTTCACACCACCTAGGTAAAGTCAGTTTAGGATAAAAATGGGTAGATAGAGTCAGAATCCCAGCTGAGAGCTCGGGGAGAGAAACGAGTCAGAAATGATTTGCCCGTTGAGGCCATTGCCCTAGCCTGGCACTAGGGTCAGTTAATATTAAAACATTTGCCCGTTGAGGCCATTGCCTTAGCTTGGCACTAGGGTCAGTTAAATATAAAAAGATTTGCCCGTTGAGGCCATTGCCCTAGCCTGGCACTAGGGTCAGTTAAAGATTAAGAGAAATTGCCCGTTAAAGCCATTGCCCTAGCTTGGCACTAGGGTCAGTTAAACAATAAAAGAATTTGCCCGTTGAGGCCGTTGCCCTAGCCTGGTACTAGGGTCAGTTGAGTGATTTACAGTTTTCAAATGATATGTGAAAAGTGTTTACTTGTTATTAAAAGCATGATAGAGGAGCATGATCCGTAGGTTTATCCATGATTTTATGTTATATTAATATTGTCTGATTGTAATATAACATTTGATAAACTGGATTTTCATACGCATGTGATTGTGGGTGTTTCCCTTTCCCCAGCTATAGTGGTACCCGCCGCTACGCCGAGGATGAGAAGCTTCTCACAGAGTCTGTTTGACTCCCTCCCTCTGCTTCAATGTTTCAGATACAGGGATCAGGTAGACATCTACGTCCGGATAGTGAGACAGACATCAGACCATCCTTACGCACTTGTTCGCGTGGGTGGACACCTTTCGGTTATTTTGATTCTTTGGCTTGTACATATTATAAGTTGTAAGAGTTATGTATATATATTTACAGCTTCTGATATGTACCTACTCTAGAATTGTCGCCTTCACATGTACTTAAAGACGGGGTCCAGTTTGGGGATAAACTAGGATATATGTATGAGTATATAGACTACTGCATGCGAATAGGATAGATTGTATACATTGAGGCGTACGGTCAATATGATATGGATACATATATTATGTGTGCTTGCTGCATGTGAATAGGATAGGTCGTACGTATTGAGACGTACGGTCATAAAATGTAAATGATACAGACTACTTAACATTCTGAAAAACTTCCTTGTAGACAACGCTATATGTTTTGTTGGATGGATGTCCATCATGCTTACAAAATAGTACTTTCAATTATAAATAAGATGTATGGAATATAAATAATAGGCTAATCAGCAAGTAAATGATCCTTTACAAATTTTATACTCGTGCCTACAAGTTAGACTGGGAATTAATTACTGTCTTCAACGGTAATAGCTGGTTCAAATAAAGAATTTAATAATAAATTGACTAAAATAACATATAAATAATAAATTTATATTTTTTGTTTAATTAAAAAATTAATTTTTATTTTTTTGTTTGAGTAAAAAAATTAGACCCTAGGCCCTAGTCCCAAAACCCTAAAACCTAAATCTTGAACCCTAAACCTAAATCGTAAACCCTAAACCCTAGACCTTAAATGTTAAACCCTAAACTCTAAACCCTAAACCCTAAAACCTAAACCCAAAACCAAAAATTCTAAACCCTAAACCTTAAAACCTAGACCCTTAACCCGAAATCCTAAATCATAAACCCTAAACCCGAAACCCTAAACCCTAAACCCTAATCCCTAAACCCTACGCCTTAAACCCTAGACCCTAGACCCTAAACCCTAAAGCCTAAACCCTAAACCCGAAACGCTAAACCCTCAACCCTAAACTTTAAACCCTATTCCCAAACCCCTAAACCCTAAACCCTAAACCCTAAACCCTAGACCCTAAACCCAAAAACACTAAATCCTAAACCGTAGACCCTAAACACTACACCCTAAACCCTAGACCCTAAACCCTAAACCTTAGACCCTAAACCCTAAATCCTAAACACTAAACCCTAAATCCTAAACCTTAAACTCGAAACCTGAAACCCTAATCCCTAAAACCTAAACCCTAAACCTTAAACCGTAATTCTGAAACACTATACACTAGACCCTAAATCCTAAACCCTAAACCTTTTATACAAAACTCTAGACCCTAGACCCCATACCTTATACCGTAAATCCGAAACCCCAAATCCTACACCCAACTCCCTCATCCCTAAACTCTTAACCCTATGCCGTAAACTCTTGACCCTAAACCACAATCCCTAGTCCCTAAACCCTAAACCCTAGACCATAAACCCCAAACCCTAAACCCTAGACCTTAATCCCTAAACCCTAAACCCCAGACCCTAGACTCTAAACCATAATCCCTAAACTTTAAACCCTAAAACCCTAAAGCTTAAACCGTAAATCCTAACCCCATCCTTAAATCATAAAACCCTAAACCCTATACCCTAGACCTTAAAGCCTAAACCTTAAACCCTAAAGCCTAGACCCTTGTGCCTAAACCTTAAACCCTAGACCCTAAACCCGAAAACCCTAGACCCTAAACGCAAAATCCAAAACCCAAAACTCTAAACAAGAAACTCTAAACCCTAAACTCTAAACCCAAAACCCTATACCCTAGACCGCAAACCCTTAACCCGAGACCCTAAACCCTTAAACCTTAAACCCTAATTCATGAACCCTAAACCCAAAACTCTAAACCCTAAACCCTAAACCCTAAACTCTAGACCCTAAACCCTAAACCCTAGACCCTAGACCCTAAAGGCTAAACCCTAATCCCTAAACCCTAAACCATAAACCCTAAACACTAAACCCTAGACCATACACTGTAATCCCTAAACCCAAAACCCTAAATCCTAAACCCTAAATCCTAAACCTTAGACCCTAAACCCTAGTCCCTAAACCCTAAACCCGAAATCCTAGACCCTAAACCCTAAACCCTACACCCTACACCCTAAACCCTAAACTCTTAGCCCTAAACCAAAAACTATAAACCCTAAACCCTAGACCTTAAACCGTAAACCGTAAACCCCAAAACTCTAAACCCTAAACCCTAAACACTAGACCCTAAACCCTAGACCCGAAACCCGAAACCTTAATCCTTAAACCCTGATCCCTAAACCCTAAACCCTGAACCCAAAACCCAAAACCCTATACCCTATACCCTAAATGGTAAACCCTAAGCCCTAAACCCTAAACCCTAGACCCTAAACCCTAACTCCTAAATCAAAAAAACCCTAAACCCTAAAACCTAAACCTTAAACCACAGACGCTAGACCCTAGACCCTAGACCCTAAACCCGAAACCCTAAACCATAAACCCTAAACCCTAAACCCTAACCCTAAACCCTAAATCCTAAACTTTAAACCTTACACCCTAAACCCTAAACCCAAAACCCAAAACCCTTAACACTAAACCCAACACTATAAATCCTAGAGCCTAACCCCTACACCCTAAACCCTAGGCCCTAGACGCTAGAACCCAAACTCTAAACCCTAGACCCTAAACCCTAAAACCCTAAAACCAAAACCCTAATCCCTAAACACTAAACCCAAAACCTAAAACCTAAGCCCTAGACCCTACACCCTAGACGCTAAATCATAAACCCTAGACCCTAGACCCTAAAGCCCTAAACCTAAAACCCTAAACCCTAAACCCTAAATCCAAAACCCAAAACCCTAAACTCTAAGCCCTAAACGCTAAACCCAAAACCCTAAATCCTAAACCCTAAACCCTAAACCCTAGGCCTTAAACCCTAAACCCTAGACCCTAAAGCCTAAACCCTAAACCCTTAACCCTAAACTGTCAACTCGAAATCCTAAACCCTAAATGCTAGACCTTACACCCCAAACCTTAAACCCTAAATCTTAATCCCTAAACCGTAAACCCTAGACCCTAGACCCTAAACCCTAAACTCTAAGCTCTAAACCCTAGACCCTAGACCCTAAACCATAAACCCTAAACCCTAGACCCTGGACCTTAAACCCTAAACCCTAAACCCCAAAACTCTAAACCCTAAACCCTAGACCCTAAACCCTAAACCTTAAAGCCTAGACCCTAAATGCTAAACCCTAGACCTGAAACCCTAAACTT
Source organism: Senna tora (assembly GCA_014851425.1). NCBI lineage: Eukaryota > Viridiplantae > Streptophyta > Magnoliopsida > Fabales > Fabaceae > Senna > Senna tora. Next base: position 3,020 of record JAAIUW010000057.1, on the reverse strand, counting down.
TAAACCATAAACCCTAAACCTTGAATCCTAAATCCTAAACCCTAAACCCTAAAACCTGAACCCTAAACGCTAAACACTAGACCCTAAACCCTAAACCCTAAGCCCTAAACCCTAAATCCTAGGCCCTAGATTCTAGACCCTAAACCTTAAATCCTTAACCCAAAAACTTTAAACCATAAACCCTAAACCCTAAACCCTAAAACTTAAACGCTAAACCCTAGACCCTAGACCCTAGACCCTGAACCCTAAACCCTAAACCCTATACCCTAATCTCTAAACCCTAAACTCTAAATCCTAAACCGTAAACCCTACACCCTAAACCCTAAACCCTAAACTCAAGACCCTAATCCCTAAACCTTGAACCCTTGATCCTAAACGCTAAACCAATACCCTAAGCCCTGAACCATAAACCCTAAACCTTAGACCCGAGACCTTAAATCGTAAACCGTAAAACGTGAACCCCAAAACTCTAAACCATAAACCATAAACTCTAAACATTAAACCTTAGACCCAAAACCCTAAACGTTAAACCCTTTACCCTAAACCCTGAACTCTAAACCTTGAACCCTAAACCCTAAACCCTGAGCCCTAGATCCTAAACACTAAACCCTAAGCTCTAAACCCTAGATCCTAGACCTTAAACCCGAAACCCTAAATCCTAAACCCAAAAACCCTAAACCCAAAACCATAAAACCTAAACCTTAAACCCTAGATAGATTCTAGACCATAAACCCTAAACCTAAAACCCTAAACCCTATACCCTAAACCCTAAACCCTAAGCCCTAAACCTTAAACCCTAAACCCTAAACTTTAAAACCTAGACCATAAACCCTAAACCCTAAACCATAAACCCAAAACCCTAGACCTTAGACCCTAATCCCTAAACCCTAAACCCTAAATCCTATACCCAAAAACCCTAAACCCTAAACCATAAACCCTAAAACCTAAACCCTAGACGCTATACCTTATACCCTAGACCCTACACCTAAACCCTAAACCCTAACCCTAAACCCTAAATCCTAAACTGTACACCTTAAACCATAAACCCTAAACCATACAACCCTATACCCTAAACCCTGAACTCTAAACCATAAACCCTAAACCCTGAACCCTAAACCCTAAACCCTAGATCGTAAATGCTAAACCCTAGATCCTAGACCCTAAACCCGAAACCCTAAATCCTAAACCCAAAAACCCTAAACCCAAAACCATAAAACCTAAACCTTAAACGCTAGATAGACCCTAGACCCTAGACCCTAAACCCTAAACCCTAAATCTTAAACCCTAAACTCTAAACCCTAAACCTTGAACCCTAAACCCTAAACCCTAAACCCTAAACCCTAAACGCTAAACCCTAAACCCTAAGCCCTAAACCCTAGACCCTAGACCATAAACCCAAACCATAAATCCTAAACACAAAAAGCCTAAACCCTACACCCTAAAACCTAAAACCTAAACCCTAAACCCTAGTCCCTAGACCCTAGACCCTTGACCCTAAACTTTAAACCCTAAATCATAAACCCTAAATCCTAAACCATAGACCCTAAACCCTTACACCTTAAACCCTAAACCCTAAACCCTAAAACCCTAAACCCTAAACCCTAAACCCTAAACCCTAAACCCTAAACCCTAGACCCTAAACCCTAAAACCCTAAACCATAATGTCTAAACCCTAAACCATATACTCTAAACTCGAAACCCTAAACCCTAGACCCTAAACCCTAATCCATAGACCCTAAAATTTAAACCGTAAGCCCTAAACCTTAAACCCTAGACCCTAGACCCTAAACCCTAAACCCTAGACCCTATACCGTAAGACCTAAGCCATAAGCCCTAAACCCAAAACCCAAAACCCTAAGCCCTAAGACCTAAGTCCTGAATCCTAAACCCTAAAACCATGACTCTAGACACCCTAAACCCTAAACTATAAACTCTAAAACCTAAAACCAAAACCCTAAACCCTAAACCCTAAACCCTAAACCGTTGACCCTAAACCATAAACCCTAAGTCCAAAACTCAAAACCATAGAACCTAGACCTTAGACCCAAAACCCTAAATACTAAACCCTAAACCTAAAACCCAAAAACCCTAAAACCAAAATCCTAAACCCTAAACCTAGACCCTAAAACCTGAACCCTAAACCCAAAACCCAAATCACAAAACCCAAAACCCAAAACCCAAAACCCTATACCTTAAACCCTAGTCCCTAAACCCTAAACCTTAAACCCTTAACCCTATACCCTAAACCCTTAACCCAAAACCATAAACCTAAAACCCTAAACTTTAAACCTTAAACTCTAAAACCTAATCCCAAAACTCAAGACCCTAAACCCTGTCTAGACCCTAGACCCTAGAGCCTAAACCCTAAACTCAAAACCCTAGACCCTAGACCCTAAACCCTAAACCCTAAATCCTAAACTCTAATCCCTAAACCCTAGGCCATAAATCCTAGATCCTAAACCCTAAACCCTAATCCCTAAGCTCTAAGCCCTAAGCCCTAAACCTTAAATCCTAAACGCTTAATCCTAGACCCTAAACCCTAAATACTAAACCAAAAAAACCTGAAACCCGAAACCCTAAACCCTAAAAGCTTAACCTTAAACCCTAGACCCTAGACCCTAAATCCAAACTCCAAATAATAAGCCCAAAAACCCTAAACCCTAAATCCAAAACCATAAAACCTAAACCTTAAACCCTAGACATTAGACCCTAAACCCTAAACCCTAAACCCTAAACCCTAAACCCTAAATCCTAAACCTTACACCCTAAACCCTAAACCCAAAACCATAAACCTTAAAACCCTAAACCCTAAACTCTAAACCCTAAACCATAAACCCTAAACCCTATTCCCTAAAGCCTAAACCCTAAACCGAAAACCTAACACCCTAAACTCTAAACCCTAAACCCTAAACTCTAAACCCTAAATCCTAAACCCAAAAACCAAAACCCAAAACCTAAGCCCTAGACCCAAAACCCTATACCCTAAACCCTAAACCCTAGACGCTAAACCCTAAAACCCT
>JAAIUW010000014.1:122855-242840 GCA_014851425.1 Senna tora | reverse complement strand
ACCGGCGAAAACTGATGAATATCAAGTTTTTGAAAACACTCATCGACGAAAATTAATTAAAATAACATCAACTTTTCGAAACACTCATTGGCGAAAACTGTGAATATCAAGTTTTCGAAACACTCATCAGCAAAACTGATGAATATCAAGTTTTCGAAACACTCATCGGCGAAAACTGATTAACAGATAATCAAGTTTTTGAAACACCTCATTGGTGAAAACTGATGAATATCAAGTTTTCGAAACTCTCATCGGCGAAAACTGATGAATATCAAGTTTTTGAAACACGCATCGGCGGAAAACTGATTAACAAGAAAATAAAGTTTTCGAAACAATCATTCGCGAAAACTGATGAATATCAAGATTTCGAAACACTCATTGGCGAAAATTGATTAATATCAAGAATTCGAAACAGTCATCGGCGAAAACTGATTAACAAGAAAATCAAGTTTTCGAAACACTCATTGGCGAAAACTGATGAATATCTAGTTTCTGAAACACTATTCAGAGAAAACTGATGAATATCAAGTTTTCAAAACTCTAATCGGCGAAAAGTGATTAACAAGAAAATTAAGTATTCGAAACACTCATCGGCAAAAACTGATGAAGATCAAATCTTCGAAAAACTCATCAGCAAAAACTGATGAATATCATGTTTTCGAAATACTCATTAGCGAAAAGTGATGAACATCAATTTTTCAAAACACTCATCGACGAAAACTGATTAACAAGAAAATCTAGTTTTCGAAACACTCATTGGCCAAAACTGATGAATATCAAGTTTTCGAAACACTCATCGGCGAAAACTGATGAAAAATAACATCAAGTTTTCGAAACACTCCTCGGCAAAAACTGATGATATCAAGTTTTCGAAACACTCATCAGCAAAAACTGTTGAGTATCACGTTTTCGAAACACTCATCGGCGAAAACAGATTAACAAGATAATCAAGTTTTTGAAACACTCATTGGTGAAAATTGATGAATATCAAGTTTTCGAAACTCTCCCCGGCGAAAACTGATGAATATCAAGTTTCTGAAACACTCATCGGCGAAAAACTGATTAACAAGAAAATCAGGTTTTCGAAACACTCATTTGCGAAAATTGATGAATATCAAGATTCGAAACACTCATCGGCCAAAATTGATTAATATCAAGATTTCGAAACAGTCATCGGGGAAAACTGATTGACAAGAAAATCAAGTTTTCGAAACACTCATTGGCGAAAACAGTTGAATATCTAGTTTCTGAAACACTAATCAGCAAAAATTGATGAATATAAAGTTTTCGAAACACTCATCGGCAAAAACTGATGAAGATCAAGTCTTCGAAACACTCATTAGCGAAAACTGATGAATATCATGTTTTCGAAACACTCATCGACAAAAACTGATTAACAAGAAAATCAAGTTTTCGAAACAGTCACCGTCAAAAATTGATTAATATCAACTTTCCGAAACACCCATCGGCGAAAACTGATTAACAAAAAAATCAAGTTTCGAAACACTCATTGGCGAAACTGATGAATATCATGGTTTTGAAACAGTCACCGGCGAAAATTGATGAATATGAAGTTTTCGAAACACTCATCGGTGAAAACTGATTAACAAGAAAATCAAGTTTTCGAAACACTCATTCGCGAAAATTGATGAATATCAAGTTTTTGAAACTTTAATTCGAAAAAAACTGATGAATATCATGTTTTCGAAACTCATCGGGGAAAACTCATTAACAAGAAAATCAAGTTTTTGAAACATTCGTTGGTGAAAACTGATTAACGAGAAAATCTAGTTTTCAAAACACCCATTGATGAATATCATGTTTCCGAAACAATCACCGGCGAAAACTGATGAATATCATGTTTTCGAAACACTCTACGGCAAAAACTGATTAACAATAACATCAAGTTTTCGAAATACTCATTGGCGAAAACTGATGAACATCAATTTCTCGAAACACTCATCGGCGTAAACTGATTAACAAGAAAATCTAGTTTCGGAACACTCATCAGCAAAAACTGATGAATATCAAGTTTTCGAAACACTCATCGGCGAAACTGATTAACCAAGAAAATCAAGTTTTCGAAACATTTATTGGCGAAAACTGATGAACATCAATTTCTCGAAACACTCATCGACGAAAATTGATTAACAAGAAAATCTAGTTCACAAAATACTCATTGGCGAAAACTGATTAATATCAAGTTTTCGAAACATCACCAGCGAAAACTGATAAATATCAAGTTTTCGAAACACTCGTCGGCGAACACTGTTTAACAATAACATCAAGTTTTCGAAATACTCATTGGCAAAACTGATGAACATCAATTTTTCAAAACACTCATCGCCGAAAACTGATTAACAAGAAACTCTAGTTTTCGAAACACTCATTGGCGAAAACTGATGAATATCAAGTTTTCGAAACACTCACCTGCGAAAACTGATGAATATCAAGTTTTCGAAACACTGATCGGTGAAAACTGATAAACAATAACATCAAGTTTTCGAAACACTCATTGGCCAAAACTGATGAATATCAAATTTCCGAAACTCCAATCGGAAAAAACTGATGAATATCAAGTTTTCGAAACTCTCATCGACGAAAACTGATTAACAAGAAAATCAAGTTTTTGAAACATTCATTGGTGAAAACTGATGAATATCAAGTTTTTCGAAACACTCACCGGCGAAAATGGATGAATATCATGTTTTCGAAACACTCATCGGCGAAAAACTGATTAACAAGAAAATCAAGTTTCGAAACACTCATTCACGAAAACTGATGAATATCAAGATTTTGAAACGTTCATCGGCGAAAACTGATGAAGATCAAGTTTTCGAACACTCATCGGCGAAAACTGATTAAGAAGAAAATCAAGTTTTCGAAACCTCATTGTGAGAAAACTGATAAACATAAATTTCTCGAAACACTCATCGGCGAAACTGATTAACAAGAAAAGCAGTTTTCGAAATACTCACCGGCGAAAACTGATGAATATCATGTTTTCGAAACACACATCGGCGAAAACTGATTAACAATAACATAAAGTTTTCGAAATACACATTGGCGAAACTGAATGAACATCAATTTTTCGAAACACTCATCGGCGAAACTGATTAACAAGAAAATCTAGTTTTGGAAACACTCATTGGTAAAAACTGATGAATATCAAGTTTTCGAAACACTCACCGGCGAAAACTGATGAATATCAAGTTTTCGAAACACTCATCGGAGAAAAATTGATTAACAAGAAAATCATGTTTTCGAAACACTCATTCGCGAAAAACTTTTGAATATCAAGATTTCGAAACTCTCATCGGCGAAAACTCATTAATATCAAGATTTCGAAACACTCATCGGCGAAAACTGATTAACAAGAAAATCAAGTTTTCGAAACACTCACCGACGAAAACTGATGAATATCAATTTTTCGAAACACTCATCGCCGAGAATTGATTAACAAGAAAATCAAGTTTTCGAAACACTCATTGGTGGAAACTCATGAATATCTACTTTCTGAAACACTAATCGGCGAAAACTGATGAATATCAAGTTTTCGAAACACTCATCAGCGAAAAGCGATTAACAAGAAAATCAAGTTTTCGAAACACTCATCGGCAAAAACTAATGAAGATCAAGTTTTAGTAACACTCATCAGCGAAAACTGATGAATATCAAGTTTTCAAAATACTCATCGGCGATAACTGATTAACAAGAAAATTAAGTTTTCGAAACACTCATTGGCAAAAACTGATGAACATCAATTTCTCGAAACACTCATCGGCGTAAACTGATTAACAAGAAAATCTAGTTTCGAAACCCTCATTTGCGCAAACTGATGAATATCAAGTTTTCGAAACAATCACCGACGAAAACTGATGAATATCATGTTTCGAAACACTCATCGGCAAAAACTGATTAACAAGAAAATCAAGTTTCGAAACACTCATTGGGGAAAACTGATGAGTATCAAGTTTTTGAAACTCTAATGGGAAAAAATAATGAATTTCAAGTTTTCGAAACTCTCATCGGCGAAAACTAATTAACAAGAAAATCAAGTTTTAGAAATACTCATTGGTGAAAACTGATGAATATCAACTTTTCGAAACTCTCCCCGGCGAAAACTAATGAATATCAAGTTTTTGAAACACTCATCGGAGAAAAGCTGATTAACAAGAAAATCAAGTTTTCGAAACAATCATTCGCGAAAACTGATGAATATCAAGATTTCGAAACACTCATCGGCGAAAAACTAATTAATATCAAGATTTCGAAACAGTCATCGGCGAAAACTGATTAACAAGAAAATCAAGTTTTCGAACCACTCATTGGCGAAAACTGATGAATATCTAGTTTCTGAAATACTAATCGGTGAAAACTGATGAATATCAAGTTTTCGAAACTCTAATCGGCGAAAAGTGATTAACAAGAAAATTAAGTATTCTAAACAGTCATCGGCAAAAATTGATGAAGATCAAGTCTTCGAAACACTCATCAGCGAAAACTGATGAATATCAAGTTTTCGAAACACTCATCGACAAAAACTGATTAACAAGAAAATCATGTTTTCAAAACACTCATTGGCGAAAACTGATGAATATCAAGTTTCTGAAGCACTAATCGGCAAAAACTGATGAATATCAAGTTTTCAAAACACTCATTGGCGAAAACTGATGAATATCAAGTTTCCGAAACACTCATTGGCGAATACTGATGAATATCAAGTTTTCGAAACACTCACCGGCGAAAACTGGTGAATATCAACTTTCCGAAACACTCATTGGCGAAAACTGATTAACAAGAAAATCAAGTTTTCGAAACACTCATTGGCGAAAACTGATTAATATCAATTTTTCGAAATAGTTACCGGCGAAAACTGATGAATATCAAGTTATTGAAACACTCCTCGGCAAAAACTGATTAACGAGAAAATCAAGTTTTCGAAAGTCTCATTGGCGAAAACCGATGAATATCAAGTTTTCGAAACAGTCATCGACAAAAATTGATTAACAAGAAAATCAAGTTTTCGAAACACTCATTGGCGAAAACTGATGAATATCAAGTTTTCGAAACTCTCACCGGCGAAAACTGATGAATATCATATTTTCAAAACACTCATCGCCGAAAACTGATTAACAAGAAAATCAAGTTTTCAAAACAATCATTGGTGAAAACTGATGAATTTCAAGTTTTCGAAACACTCACTGGCGAAAACTGAACAACAAGAAAATCAAGTTTTCGAAGCACTCATTTGCAAAAACTGATGAATATCAAGTATCCGAAACACTCACCGGCGAAAACTGATCAATATTGAGTTTTCGAAACACTCATCGGTGAAAATTGATTAACAAGAAAATCAAGTTTTTGAAACACTCATTGGCGAATACTGAGAAATATCAAGTTTCCGAAACACTAATCGGCGAAAACTGATTGATATCAGGTTTTCGAAACACTCATTGGCGAAAACTAATGAATATCAAGTTTTCGAAACACTCCTCGGCGAAAACTGATTAACAATAAAATCAAGTTTTCGAAACACTCATTGGCGAAAACTGATGAATATCAAGTTTTTGAAACACTCACTGCAAAAATTTAAGAATATCAAGTTTTCGAAACACTCACCGGCGAAAACTGATTAACAAGAAAATCAAGTTTTCGAAACACTCATTGGCGAAAATTGATGAATATCAAGTTTCCGAAACACTCACCGGCGAAAACTGATGAATATCAAGTTTTCGAAACACTCATCGGCAAAAACTGATTAACAAGAAAATCAAGTTTTCGAAACACTCATTGGCGAAAATAGATGAATATCAAGTTCTCGAAATACTCACCGACAAATACTGTTGAATATCAAGTTTTTGAAATACTCAAATGTGAAAACTGATTTACAAGAAAATCAAGTTTTTCAAACACTCATGGGCGAAAACTGACGAATATCATGTTTTCGAAACACTCATCGGCGAAAACTGATTAACAAGAAAATCAACTTTTCGAAACACTCGATGGCGAAAACTGAAGAATATCAAGTTTTCAAAACACTCATTGGCGAAAACTGATGAATATTAAGTTTTCGAAACACTCATCGGCGGAAACTGATTAACAAGAAAATCGTGTTTTCGAAACACTCATCAGCGAAAACTAATGAATATCAAGTTTTTGAAACACTCATCGGCGAAAACTGATGAATATCAAGTTTACAAAACAATCAACGGCGGAAATTGATGAATATCAAGTTTTTGAAACACTCACCGGCGAAAACTAATGAATATCAAGTTTTTGAAACCCTCATTGGCAAAAATTATTAACAAGAAAATCAAGTTTTCGACACACTCATTGGCGAAACCTGATGAATATAAAGTTTTCGCTAGTCTCAACGACGAAAACTGATGAATACCGAGTTTTCGACACCCTCATCGGAGAAACTTTATTGACAAGAGAATCAAGTTTTCGAAACACCTATTAACAAACACTGATGAGTATCAAGTTTTTGAAACAATCACCGGCGAAAACTGATGAATATCAGGTTTTCGAAACACTCATCGGCGAAAACTGACTAACAAGAAAATCAAGTTTTCGAAACAGTCCTTGGCTAAAACTTATGAATATCAAGTTTCTGAAACACTAATCGGCGAAAACTGATGACTATTAAGTTTTCGAAACACTCATCGGCGAAAACAAATGAATATCAAGTATTCGAAAAACTCATCGGCGAAAACTGATTAACAATAAAATCAAGTTCTCGAAACACTCATTTGTAAAATCTGATGAATATCTAGTTTTCGAAATACTCTCCGACGACAACTTATGAATATCAAGTTTTTGAAACACTCATCGGCAAAAACTAATTAACAAGAAAATCAAGTTTTTGAAATAGTCATTAAGGAAAACTAAAGAATATTAAGTTTCCGAAACACTCATCGGCGAAAACTGATGAATATCAAGTTTCCGAAACACTAATCGGCAAAAACCGATGAACATCATGTATTCGAAACACTAATCGTCGAAAACTGATTAACAAGAAAATCAAGTTTTCCAAACACTCATTGGCGAAAATTGATGAATATCAAGTTGACGAAACACTGACCGGCGAAGACTGATCAATATCAAGTTTTCGAAACACTCAGACAAAAACTGATTAATATCATGTTTGCGATACAGTCATCGGGGAAAACTGATTAATATCAAGTTTTCGAAACACTCATCGGCGAAAATTGATGAATATCAAGTTTTTGAAACACTTATTGGTGAAAATTGATTAACATGAAAATCGGGTTTTCGAAACACTCATTGGCGATAACTGATGGATATCATGTTTCCGAAACACTAATATGCGATAACTGACGAATATCAAGTTTTCGAAACCCTCATGAACGAAAACTAATCAACAAGAAAATCAAGTTTTTGAAACACTCATTGGCGAGAACTGATGAATATCATGTTTCAAAAACACTAATCGGCGAAAATTCATGAATATCAAGTTTTCGAAAGTCTCATCGGCGAAAACTGATTGACAAGAAAATCAAGTTTTCGAAACACTCATTGGCGAAAACTGATGAATATCAAGTTTCCGAAACACTCATCGGCGAAAACTGATGAATATCAAGTTTTCGAAACCCTCATCGGCGAAAACATATTAACAAGAAATTCAAATTTTCGAAAAACTCATTGGCGAAAACTGATGAATATCAGGTTTTCGAAACACTCACCGGGGAAAACTGATCAATATCAAGTTTTCGAAAGACTCATAGGCAAAAACTAATTAATATCTAGTTTTTTAAACACTCATTGGTGAAAACTGATTAAGAAGAAAATCAAGTTTTCGAAACACGCATTGGAAAAAACTGGTGAATATCATGTTTTTGAAACACTCACCGGCGAAAACAGATGAATATCAAGTTTCTGAAACACTAATCGGCGAAAACTAATGAAAATCAAGTTTTCGAAATACTGATCGGCGAAAACAGATTAACAAGAAAATCAAGTTTTCGAAACACTCGTTGGCAAAAACTGATTAATATCTAGTTTTGGAAACACTCATCTGCGAAAATTGATTAACAAGAAAATCAAGTTTTCGAAACACGCATTTGCGAAAACTGATGAATATCAAGTTTTCGAAACACTCATCGGCAAAAACTGATTAATATCAAGTTTTCGAAACACTCATCGGCAAAAACTGATTAACAAGAAAACCAAGTTTTTCATACACACATTGGCGAAAACCAATGAATATCAAGTTTCCTAAATACTACTCGGCGAAAACGGATGAAAATCAAGTTTCCGAAACACTCATCGGCAAAAACTAATTAACAAGAAAATCATGTTTTCGAAACACTCATCGGCGAAAACTGATGAATATCAAGTTTTCAAAACACTAATCGGCGAAAACTGATGAATATCAAGTTTCAAAAACACTAATTGGCGAAAACTGATTGACAAGAACATCAAGTTTTCGAAACACTCATTGGCGAACACTGATAAATATCAAGTTTTCGAAACACTCACCGACGAAAACTGTTGAATATCAAGTTTTTGAAACACTCATCGACGAAAACAGATTAACAACAAAATCAAGTTTTCGAAACACTCATTGGCGAAAACTGATGAATATCAAGTTTTCGAAACAATAAACGGCAAAAACTGATCAATATAAAGTTTTCGAAACACTCATTGGCGAAAACTAATGAATATCATGTTCTCAAAACACTCATCAGCGAAAACTGATGAACAAGAAAATAAAGTTTTCGACATACTCATTGGCGAAATCTGATGAATATCAATTTTTGAAACATTCGCCAGCGAAAACAAGTGATTATCAAGTTTTCAAAACACTCATCGTCGAAAATTGATTAACAAGAAAATTAAGTTTTCGAAACACTAATCGGCGAAAACTAATGAACATGAAGTTTTCGAAACACTCACCGGCGAACACTGATTAACAAGAAAATCAAGTTTTCGAAACACTCATTGGCGAAAATTGATGAATATCAAGTTTTCGGAACTCTCACCGACGAAAACTAATGAATATCAAGTTTTCAAGACACTAATAAGCGAAATCCGATTAACAAGAAAATCAAGTTTTCGAAACACTCATTTGCGAAAACTGATGAATATCAAGTTTTCGAAACACTCACCGGCGAAAACTGATGAATATCAAGTTTTCAAAACACTCATCTACAAAAACTAATTAACAAGAAAATCAAGTTTTCGAAACACTCATTGGTGAAAACTGATGAATATCAAGTTTTCGAAACACTTATCAGCGAAAACTGATTAACAAGAAAATCATGTTTTCGAAACATTCATTGGCGAAAACTGATGAATATCAAGTTTTTGAAACACTCACTGACGAAAACAGATGAATATCAAGTCTTCGAAACACTCATCGGCGAAAACTGATTAACAAGAAAATCATGTTTTCGAAACACTCATTGGGGAAAACTGATGAGTATCAAGTTTTTGAAACTCTAATGGGAAAAAATAATGAATTTCAAGTTTTCGAAACTCTCATCGGCGAAAACTGATTAACAAGAAAATCAAGTTTTTGAAATACACATTGGTGAAAACTGATGAATATCAACTTTTCGAAACTCTCCCCGGCGAAAACTAATGAATATCAAGTTTTTGAAACACTCATCGGAGAAAAGCTGATTAACAAGAAAATCAAGTTTTCGAAACAATCATTCGCGAAAACTGATGAATATCAAGATTTCGAAACACTCATCGGCGAAAAACTAATTAATATCAAGATTTCGAAACAGTCATCGGCGAAAACTGATTAACAAGAAAATCAAGATTTCGAAACACTCATTGGCGAAAACTGATGAATATCTAGTTTCTGAAATACTAATCGGTGAAAACTGATGAATATCAAGTTTTCGAAACTCTAATCGGCGAAAAGTGATTAACAAGAAAATTAAGTATTCTAAACAGTCATCGGCAAAAATTGATGAATATCAAGTTTTCGAAACACTCACTGGCCAAAACTGATGAATATAAAGTTTTTGGAACACTCGTTGGCGAAAACTAATTAACAAGAAAATCAAGTTTTCGAAACACTCATTGCCGAAAACTGATGAATATCAAGTTTTCGAAACACTCATCGGCGAAAATAGATTAACAAGAAAATCAAGTTTTCGAAACAGTCATTGGCGAAAACTAATTAACAAGAAAATCTAGTTTTTGAAACACTCTTTGGCGAAAACTGATAAATATCAAGTTTTTGAAACACTCACCGGCGAAAACTGATGAATATCAAGTTTTCGAAACACTCATCGGCGAAAACTAATTAACAATAACATCAAGAGTTCGAAACACTCAATGGCGAAAACTGATGAATATCAAGTTTCTGAAACTCTAATCGGAAAAAGCTGATGAATATTAAGTTTTCGAAACTGTCATCGGCAAAAACTGATTAACAAGAAAATCAAGTTCTTGAAACACTCATTGGTGAAAACTGATGAATATCAAGTTTTTGAAACACTCACCGGCGAAAACTGATGAATATCAAGTTTTCGAAACACTCATCGGAGAAAAACTGATTAACAAGAAAATCAAGTGTTCGAAACACTCATTCGCGAAAACTAATGAATATCATGATTTCGAAACTCTCATCGGCGAAAACAGATTAATATCAAGATTTCGAAACACTCATCGGCGAAAACTGATTAACAAGAAAATCAAATTTTCGAAACACTCACCGGCGAAAACTGATGAATATCAATTTTTCGAAACCATCATCGCCGAAAACTAATTAACGAGAAAATCAAGTTTTCGAAACACTCAATGGCAAAAACTGATGAATATCTAGTTTCTGAAACACTAGTCGGCGAAAAATGATGAATATCAAGTTTTCGACACACTCAATGGCGAAAACTGATTAATATCAAATTTTGGAAACACTCATCGACGAAAACTGATTTATATCATGTTTTCGAAACACACATCGGCAAAAATTGATTAACAAGAAAATCAAGTGTTCGAAACACTCATTGGCGAAAACTAATGAATATCAACATCGAAACACTCATTGGCGAAAACTGATGAATATCAAGTTTCCGAAACACTCACCGGCAAAAACTGAAGAATATCATGTTTTCAGAATACTCATCGGAGAAAAATAATAAACAAGAAAATCAAGTTTTTGAAACACTCTTTGGCGAAAACTGATGAATATCATGTTGTCGAAACACTCACCCGTAAAAACTGATGAATATCAAGCTTTCGAAACACTCATCGGCGAAAACTAAATTAACCAGAAAATCAAGTTTTCGAAAAACTCATTTGCGAAAACTTATGAATATCAAGTTGTCGAAACACTCACCCGCGAAAACTGATTAACAAGAAAATCAAGTTTTCGAAACACTCATTGGCAAAAACTGATGAATATCAAGTTTCTGAAACACTGACCAGCGAAAAACTGATTAATAAAAAAATCAAGTTTTCGAAACACTCACCAGTGAAAACTAATGAATATCAAGTTTTCGAAACGCTCATAGGAGCAAAATGATTAATAAGAAAATCAAGTTTTCGAAACACTCATTGGCGAAAACTGATGAATATCAAGTTTTAGAAACACTCACCGGTGAAAACTAATGAATATCAAGTTTTCGAAACGCTCATCGGAGCAAAATGATTAATATGAAAATCAAGTTTTCAAAACACTCATTGGCGAAAACTGATAAATATCAAGTTTTTGAAACACTAACTAGCGAAAACTGATTAACAACAAAATCAACTTTTCGAAACACTCACTGGCTAAAACTGATGAAGACCAAGTTTTTGAAACACTCACCAGCAAAACCTGATGAATATCAAGTTTTCGAAACACTCATTGGCGAAAACTGTTGAATATCGAGTTTCAGAAACACTGATCGGTGAAAACTGATGAATATCAAGTTTTAGAAAAACTAATCGGTGGAAACTGATGAATATCAAGTTTTCGAAACACGCACCGGCAAAAATTGATGAATATCATGTTTTCAAAACACTCATCGGCGAAAACTTATTAACAAGAAAATCAAGTTTTCAAACACTCATTGGTGAAAACTAATGAATATCAAGTTTCCGAAACACTAATCGGCGAAAACTGATGAATATCAAGTTTTTGAAACTGTCATCGATGAAAATTGATTAACAAGAAAATCATGTTTTCGAAACACTCATTGACGAAAGATGATGAATATCAAGTTTTCAAAACACTTACCGGCGAAAACTGATGAATATAAAGTTTTCGAAACACTCATCAGCGAAAATTGATTAACAAGAAAATCAAGTTTTCGGAACACTGATTGGCGAAAACTAATGAATATCAAGTTTTCGAAACACTTACCGACGAAAACTGATGAATATAAAGTTTTCAAAATGCTCATCAGCGAAAACTGATTAATATCAATTTTTCGAAAGATTCATCGGTGAAAATTGATTATTATCAAATTATCGAAACACTCATCGGTGAAAACTGATGAATACCAAGTTTACGAAACACCTATCGGCAAAAAATCATTAACAAGAAAATCAAGTTTTCGAAACACTCTTTGGCAAAAACTAATGAATATCAATTTTCCGAAACACAAATCGGCGAAAATTGATGAATATCAAGTTTTCGAAACACTTATCGACGAAAGCTGATTAACAAGAAAATTAAGTTTTCGAAACACTCATTGGCGAAAACTGATGAATATCAAGTTTCCGAAACACTAATCGGCAAAAACTGATGAATATCAAGTCTGCGAAAGTCTCATCGGCGAAAACTCATTGACAAGAAACTCAAGCTTTCGAAACACTCAATGGCAAAAACTAATAAATATCAAGTTTCAAAAACACTATTCTGTAAAAATTCATGAATATCAAGTTTTTGAAAGTCTCATCGATGAACACTGGTTGACAAGAAAATCAAGTTTTCGAAACACTCATTGCCCAAAACTGATGAATAGCATGTTTTCAAAATACTCACCGGCAAAAACCGATGAATATTAAGAATTCGTAAACTCATCGGCAAAAACTGATTAACATAAAAATCAAGTTTTCGAAATAGTCACTGGCAAAAACTGATGAATATTAATTTTCCAAAGCACTCATCGCCGGGACCTAATCAATATCAAGTTTTCGAAGCACTAATCGACGAAAACTGATTAATTTCAAGTTTTTCAAACAATGATCGGCAAAAATTGATTAACAAGAAAATCAAGTTTTGAAACACTCATTGTCGAAAACGGATGAATATCAAGTTTTTGAAACACTCACCGGCGGAAACTGAACAATATAATGTTTTTGAAACACTGATCAGCGAAAACTAATGAATACCAAGTTTCAAAAACACTGGTTGGTGAGAACTGATGAATATCAAGTTTTCGAAACACACACTAGCAAAAACTAATGAAAATCAAGTTTTTAAAACATTCATCGGCCGAAATTGATGAATATCAAGTTTTCGAAGCACTCATTGACGAAAACTGATTAACAAGAATATCAAGTTTTTGAAACACTCATTGGCAAAAACTGATGAATATCATGTTTTCGAAACACTCACCGGCGAAAACTGATCAAATATCAAGTTTTCGAAACACTCATCGGCTAAAATTGATTAAAATCAAGTTTTCCAAACACTCATCGGCGAAAACTAATTATTATCAAATTTTCGAAACACTGATCGGCGAAAACTTATGAATATCAAGTTTTCGAAACACTCACTAGCGAAAACTGATTAACAAAGAATATCAAGTTTTCCAAACACTCATTGATGGAAACTGATTAACAAGAAAAACAAGTTTTCGAAACACTCACCGCCGAAAACTCATGAATATCAAGTTTTCGAAACACTAATCGGCGAGAACTGATGAACATCAAGTATTTGAAACACTCATCGGCGAAAACTTATTAACAAGAAAATCAAGTTTTCGAAACACTCATTGGCGAAAACTTATGAATATCAAGTTTTCGAAACACTTATCGGCGAAAACTAATGAATATCAAGCTTTCGAAAGACTCATCGGCGCAAAATGAATAATAAGAAAATCCAGTTTTCGAAACGCTCATTGGCGAAAACTGATAAATATAAAGTTTTCCAAACACTCACCGGCGAAAACTTATTAACAAGAAAATCATGTTTTCGAAACACTCATCGGTGAAAACTGATGAATATCATGGTTTCGAAACACTCTCCGGCAAAAATTGATGAATATCAAGTTTTCGAAACACTCATCGGCGAATACTGATTAATAAGAAATTCAAGGTTACGAAACAATCATTGGCGAAAACTGATGAATATCAAGTTTCCGAAACGCTAGTCGACAAAAACTAATGAATATCAAGTTTTCGAAGCTCTCATCGGCGAAAATTGATTAACAAGAAAACAAGTTTTCAAAACACTCATTGGGGATAACTGATGAATATGAAGTTTTCGAAACACTCACCGGCAAAAACTGATGAATATCAAGTTTTCGAAACACTCATAGGCGAAAACTTGATTAACAAGAAAATCAAGTTTTTGAAACACTCATTGGCGAAAATTGATGAATATCAAGTTTCCGAAACACTCACTGGCAAAAACTGATCAATATCAAGTTTTCGAAACACTCATCGGCAAAAACTGATTATTATCAAGTTTTCGAAATACTCATCGGCGAAAGCTGATTAACAAGAAAATCTAGTTTTCGAAACACTCATTGGCGAAAACTAATGAATATCAAGTTTCCGAAACACTAATCGACGAAAACTGATGAATATCAAGTTCTCGAAACACTCATGGGTGAAAACTGATTAACAAGAAAATCAATTTTTTGAAAACACTCTTTGGCGAAAACTGATGAATATCAAGTTTCCGAAACACTATTCGACGAAAACTGATGAAAATCAAGTTTTCGAAACACTCATCGGCGAAAACTGATGAATATCAAGTTTTCGAAACACTCACCCACTACAAGAAAAAACAGGATTAGCTAGGAAAAAATTCCTAGCTAATCAGTAGCTAATCCTTAGCTAAGGCGATTAGCTAGGGATTAACTACGGATTAGCTAAGGCGATTAGCTACGGTAACCGTCCCTAGCTAAAAAATGGACGCTAATTGCTAGGGATTTCTGCCGTAGCTAATCCTTAGCTAATTTTGAATGAGAAAATGAAGAAGTCCGTAGCTAATTCCTAGAGATATAGCCGTAGCTAATCCGTAGCTAAATTCCCTAGCTAATCCCTAGCTAAATCGTAGCTAGTCCCTAGCTAAATTGCCTAGCTAATCCCTAGCAAATTTCCCTAGCTAAACCGTAGCTAATCCCTAGCTAAAATTCCCAAGCTAATCCGTAGCTAATCCCTAGGTAAAATTCCCTAGCTAATCCGTAGGTAAATTCCCTATCTAAACCGTAGCTGATCCCTAGCTGAATTGCCTAGCTAATCCGTAGCTAATCCCTAGCTAATCCTGAAACTATTTATAGCTAATATCGGAAGCTCTTTTTACTTTCCTGATATTCAAACATATATCCTCTAATAAGTACAATATTATATACATATATTAGAATTATAACTGTAAAAAACATGAGTATCTCAAAAGTCAGGTATCTAACATAATGCAGCATAATCTACTAGAGAAGTTTTATCATACAAAAATAGAGTTCAATAGACAATAATATAAGATTTCAAACTCCTAATTCAGCATCAGCATCAGCATCAACATCATCATTATCATCATTAGCTGGAGTACAATATAAGATTTTGTTTCTTAAATTAAATACTGAAATTGTATAAGAAAAGAGAATTTATCAAAATTAGGTATATATATATAAAGAACTTTATTTAAATTTTATCAGAAAAATAAAGTACAACTAACCTTTTAATTTGGAAAGTATTGCACAGAAATCCAATTCAACTAAGAAAATGCTAACTTTCTAAATACAAATGAAGGAGACAGTATTGACAGTATAACTCTAAGACACGTGGGAAAGCAAGCAAAAAAAGAGGCGTTATTATTTTCATGTTAGTAATTTTCTGTCCTAGTTGTGCTTAATGTAAGGGTTGGATCAGCTTTACTAAGATCAATGAGTGGGATGCCTTCACCTATGGGAACATGGAGGTCTGGTCTTGTTTCTGGTGGAAGTATGTAATCCTCGGGCACTGATGGTACAACATTGGACCAGTTATACACAAGATGATGTCTACTTTATTTCATATTTCTCCTTCTCTAGAGAAACAGAGAAGTGACAAGTAAAAACAGTTATACTTTGGGAACTTAGTTGGCAACTTTGGGACAGTCTTTGTATTTTGGACTGGAGCACCCAAAAGATGTTATTACTGTACATCATAGTTTGTAAATTGGGCTCTCCGTCTAATTTTCAGTCTGCTATAGCCTAACCTAAAATATCTTTAACTTTGTTTATATTTGGTTTGGGCCGGTGTTGCTTCCTAGGCTTCTTTGTCGGCTTGCTATATAAGCATTGTAGCTGCTTTGAGCTTAAGCTTTTTTAATATATGCATATGTTAGTCCAAGGAAAAAAATCAATTCAAGTTTTTTTTTTTAATTAAAGGAAACATATTACAGAGAAAAAGAGAAAATAAGGGCCCTCCCTGAAAACACAAACTGCATATAGGATTCTAAGTCTTGGATCCCCTGAACTAGTGTATCTTAATTGATTGCGTGTAAGTGAAGCTGTTTTTTTTAATTCTTTAAAGTTTATTATTTAATATCAAAGGTACACACAACATTAAGATTTGGATGCTCTGAATATGCATATATATTTAAAAAAATTGAAAGTACTAATTTCAAAGAGAAAGACACAATGACTATATATGACTCACACTTATTCTAGAGTTTAATAAATAGTGAACCCTATATGCACATTATTGAGTTTAATACATAGTGAGTCCTATACATAATGTAGCTATACAAACTAAAGTAGGATTGGGGATGCATATATATAAATAAATACAAAGGTGAATAATATATTTGGGACTAGTGCTCACTGAAGTGCAGCATCAGAATTTGAATGATTGAGGTAGGCACATTAATACACTTGGTCTGAAAGCAAAGAAAATGATTGTAATCATGGGAAAACAACATTCTTTTTCTTTAATCATTGCATTTGCATACTAACTAACAACCAAAGCAAAACACAATTTATTTAGAATGATAATTTTTTAAAGAATAATATAACAAGTAATCACAAGGTAATCCCTTTGTTTCAGATTATATCACATCCTTAATTTCAATAATAGCTTTTCTCCAACACTTGCATATGAACAAGATGGTTAGCATGTCAATAAGGAATTAAATACCTAATTGACTTTTTTATTTAATGTCTTTTGCAGCATTTTATTTTCTTTTCTAATATCCATGAGCACTATAAACAGAAGCTAGTTTATGTTTTTCACACATGTGCAATATCATTTTTAAACCACTTAAATTTATTTTTCTCTTAAAAGTTGGTTATTATTATTTAGATTTATCTAACAACTAACAAGTGTCTATGACACTTAATAAAATTTTCTTTGATTTACACATTATTATTATTTCAACACTTGTTATCTTTAAATTGATAAAAAATTAACAAAAATAAATTTTTAAACTTACCCATTGATTGAAATAAATTATGCTAATTAGAATAGTGGTTAACAAATCCCTTTATTTTTTCTAACACTTATCTCACAAAAAGAAAAAAAAGAAGGGAAATAGTTATAGTGGCATGGAAGTTTGAAAGTGAAATTGGTGGTGAAGGTAGAGGTGGGTGAGAGGGTGAGAGTTGTCCATTATAGTTATACTACACCACAAGACAGAGACAGAGAAAGAGAAAGAGAAATTGGGAATCTGACAAAGGAATTCAGAAATGGGTGTACAAGGATTCAAATGGGTGTACAAGGGTTCAAATGAGAAGGAGATGCTTTTCAGAATATTTAAGCAAAATTTTGGTCGAATTCAAGACTTGAACAACAACAATGTGAGTGGTTCCTACAAGCTGGGCCTCAATAAGTTCTCTGATCTTACTCCCCAGGAGTTCCTCTCTTAGAAAACGGGATTCTTGGGGCATGTGTCCTCCCCAAGGGCCACCACGCCCTTCAGATATCAAAATGTCACTGAAATTCCAGACAACTTAGATTGGAGGAAGGAAGGAGCTGTCACTCACATCAAAAACCAACATCGTTGTGGTAATTAATTATTCTCTAAACTCTTCAACTTAATTTTATTCTCAATCACTTCTATTTTTATATGTAGTTACATTTTAGTAGATAGTCCAAAATATAATGCCATTAAGTTTGATTTCATAATTATTCCAAAATATAGGAAGTTGTTGGCCATTTTCAGCAGTTATACTACACTACAAGACAGAGACAGAGAAAGAGAAAGAGAAATTGGGAATCTGACAAAGGAATTTAGTAATGGGTGGTGACAAAGTTTGTTACCTTGAAATCTGCCAAAAGCAAAATACAAAAAGAATTACAACAAAATTCCAAAGAGTGATGTGTAGGGATAGATTAGGGAAGAGTGATTGCCTTGCCACTAAAACCAAAATTCCCTTAATAAGTTCTCATAGATACAAGCTACGACATGACCAAATAGATTTCTCAGCATGATCATGAACAATTCTCCAATGAATCTGAATGAACGATTCTCCAATGAATCTGAATGAAGTGATGATGGGTGGTAATAAAAGATAATAGTTTTCACTTTTTAGTACGCTGAATGAATGAGCAGATAATGGTGAGAATGAGGCTACCATAGGATATTCTTCACACAAAATCAACTAGAAATTGTTGGATGGGTAGGTCTATTTATTTATTCAATTTTCCAAACATAAATAGGAGTTTTGTTTGGTAAAGTTTCTTTTTGTTGAATTATTTTAAATTACATATATCATAATGAAACATATTTCACACAAAATTTTTCAAACATAGAACATAATTATATAAATTATTCAGATCAAAAAATCAGTAGATAAAGAAGTCGGAAGTAACAGTAGAGGAGAAATGTTAAGAGCAGATGAAGAAGAAGAAGACATGAATGAGAGAGCTAACCTGAGGAAGATGCGAGCTCGCGAAGCCCTTGCCGTGAGGGACTGAGCGTTCGTGAGACTAGAGAGTTGCCGCTTGCCGTCGTCAGTTTCTCGGTGTCGTCGGTTTGTCTGGAAGAGTGGGTTCGGCGGTGAGGGTTTGTGTGGATTTGGAAATGGAGGATTTGGGGAAAAAGAGCACCTGAAATTTTATTTTGCCTACTTTTATTAAATAAAATAAAAGACCATGCAAGATTAAGTCGAAAAGAAGCATTGCCACGGTGGTTAAAGCTTCTATTACTATTGTGGTGCCCGTGTTTGAGTACCCATAGTTGCAAAACTGAAACTTTTCTTTATTTTTTTAAAACACTTTTCATTTCGCAAAAATTATTTCAGAGAATCGAACACGGGCACAAAGGAAGAAATAAAAGGAGTGCTACCACTGTAACAGATTCAAAGGTTGATATTTCGCTTGCATTAAGAAATATTTGTTTAATGTAAAATAAAACTTTTGCTACGGAAACTTTTTGTAGCTAATCCCTAGCTGAATTGCATTTATCTTTTAAATTATAATTTCCTACAGAAATATTCAGTAGCTAATCCGTAGCTAAGATGAAAATTATTAGCTACGGAAAATATTCCCTAGCTAATGCGTAGCTAAATTTCCCTTGCTAATTTCCATAGCTAAATAAGTTTTTTCTTGTAGTGACCGGTGAAAACTGATGAATAGCAGGTTTTTTAAACACTCATCGGCGAAAACTGATTAACAAGGAAATCAAATTTTCAAAACACTCATTAGCGGAAACCGATGAATAACAAGTTTCCGAAACACTAATCGACGAAAATTGATGAATATCAAGTTTTCGAAACGCTCATCGGCGAAAACTGATTAACAAGAAAATCAGGTTTTCGAAAGAGTCATTGACGAAAACTGATGAATATCATGTTTTCGAAACACTCACCTACGAAAATTGATGAATATCAAGTTTTTGAAACATTCATCGGCGATAACTGACTGACAGGAACATCAAGTTTTCGAAACACTCATTGGCGAAAACTGATGAATATCAAGTTTTCGAAACACTCATCGGCGAAAACTGATCAATATCAAGTTTTCGAAACACTCATCGGCTAAAACTGATTAATATCGAGTTTTCGAAACACTCATCGGCAAAAATTGATTATTATCAAATTTTCGAAACACTAATCCGCAAAAAATGATTAACATAAAGTTTTCGAAACACGCATCGGCGAAAACTGATTAACAAGAAAATTAAGTGTTCGAAACACTCATTGGCAAAAACTGATGAATATCAAGTTTCCGAAACACTAATTTGTGAAAACTGATGAATATCAAGTTTTCGAAACACTCATCGGCGGAAATTGATTAACAATAACATCAAGTTTTTGAAACACTCATTGGCGAAAACTAATGAATATCAAGATTTCGAAACAATCACCGGCAAAAACTGATTAATATCAGGTTTCCAAAACACTATTCGGCGAAAATGGATGAAAATCAAGTTTTCGAAACACTCATCGGCGAAAACTGATGAATATCATGTTTTCGAAGCACTCACCGGTGGAAACTGATGAATATCAAGTTTTCGAAACACTCAACAGCAAAAACTGATTAACAAGAAAATGAAGTTTTCAAAACACTCATTGACGAAAACGGATAAATATCAAGTTTCCGAAACACTAGTCGGTGAAAACTGATAAATATGAAGTTTTCGAAACACTCACCAGTGAAAACTGATAAACAAGAAAATCAAGTTTTCGAAACACTCATTGGCGAAAACTAATGAATATCAATCTTTCGAAATACTCAGCGGCGAAAATTGATTAAGAAGAGAATCTAGTTTTCGAAACACTCATTGGCGAAAATTGATGAATATGAAGTTTTCGAAACACTCACCGGCGAAAACTGATGAATATCAAGTTTTCGAAACACTCATCGGCGAAAACTAATTAACAATGACATCAAGTTTTCGAAACACTCATTGGCGCAAACTGATGAATATCAAGTTTCTGAAACAGTAATTGGAAAAAACCGATGAATATCAAGTTTCAAAACTCTCATCGGCAAAAACTGATTAACAAGAAAATCAAGTTTTCGAAACACTCAATGGGGAAAACTGATGAATATCAAGTTTTCGAAACACTCACTGGCGAAAACTGATGAATATCAAGTTTTCGAAACACTCATCGGCAAAAACTGATTAAGAAGAAAATCAAGTTTTCGAAACACTCAGTGGCAGAAATTGATGAATATCAAGTTTCCGAAAAACTCACTGGCGAAAAATGATAAATATCAAGTTTTTGAAACACTCATCGGCGAAAACTGATTAATATCAAGATTTCGAAACACTCATCGGCGAATACTGATTAACAAGTAAATCAACATTTCGAAACACTCATTGGCAAAAACTGATGAATATCAAGTTTTCAAAACACTCACCGGCGAAAACTGATGAATATCAAGTTTTCGAAACACTCATCGGCGAAAACTGATTATCAAGAAAATCAAGTTTTTTAGATACTCATTGGCAAAAACTGAGGAATATCAAGTTTCTGAAACACTAATCGGCGAAAACTAATGAATATCAAGTTTTCGAAACACTCATCGGCGAAAATTGATAAACAAGAAAATCAAGTTTTCGAAACACTCATTGGCGAAAACTGATGAATATCAAGTTTTCGAAACACTCCCCGGCGAAAACTGATGAATATCAACTTTTCGAAACACTCATCGGCGAAAACTAATTAACAAGAAAATTAAGTTTTCGAAACAATCATTGGCGAAAACTGATGAATATCAAGTTTCCGAAACACTAATTGGCGAAAATTGATGAATATCATGTTTTCAAAACACTCATCGGCGAAAACTGATTAACAGGAAAATCAAATTTTCGAAACACTCACCGGCGAAAATTGATTAACAAGAAAATCAAATTTTCGAAACACTCATTGGCGAAAACTGATGAACATGATGTTTTCGAAACACTGATCAGCGAAAACTGATTAACAAGAAAATCAAGTTTTCGAAACACTCATCGGCGAAAATTGATTAAGAAGAAAATCAAATTTTCGAAACACTCATTGGCGAAAACTAATGAACATGAAGTTTTCGAAACACTCACCTTTGAAAACTGATGAATATCAAGTTTTTGAAACACTCATCGGCAAAAACTGATTAATAAAAAAATCAAGTTTTCGAAACACTCATCGGCGAAAATTGATGGATATCAGGTTTCCGAAACACTCGCCGTAGAAAACTAATCAGTTTCAAGTTTTCGAAACACTTACCAGCGAAAACTGATTAATATCAAGTATTCTAAACACTCATCGGCGAAAACTTATTGACAAGAAGATCATGTTTTCGAAACACTCATTGGTGAAAACTGATGAATATCTGGTTTTTGAAATACTAATCGGCGAAAACTGATAAATATCATGTTTTCCAAACACTCATCGACGAAAACTGATTAACAAGAAAATCAAGTTTTCGAAACACTTATTGGCGAAAACTGATGAATCCCATGTTTTCGAAACATCAATTCGAAAAAAATTGATGAATATCATGTTTTCCAAACACTCATCGACGAAAACTGATTAACAAGAAAATCAAGCTTTCGAAACACTTATTGGCGAAAACTGATGAATCCCATGTTTTCGAAACACTCCCCGTCGAAAACTGATAAATATCATGGTTTTGAAACACTCATCGGCGAAAATTGATTAACAAGTAAATTAAGTTTTCGAAACACTCATTGGCGAAAACTGATGAATATCAATTTTTCGAAACACTCATCGGCGAAAACAAATCAATGTCAAGTTTTCAAAACACTCATCGGCGAAAACTAATTTATATCAAGTTTTCGAAACACTTATCGACCAAAACTTATTATGAAGAAAATCAGTTTTTTGAAACACTCATTGGCGAAAACTGATGAATATCAAGTTTTCGAAACACTCACCGGCGAAAATTGATTAATATCAACTTTTTGAAACACTCATCGGCGAAAACTGATTAACAAGAAAATCAAGTTTTGGAAACACTCATTGGCGAAAACTGATGAATATCAAGATTTCGAAACACTAATCGACGAAAACTGATGAATATCAAGTTTTCGAAACACTCATCGGCGAAAACAGATTAACAAGAAAATCAAGTTTTTGAAACACTCATTGGCGAAAACTGATGAATATCATGTTTTCGAAACATTCATCAGCGAAAACTGATTAACAATAAAATCAAGTTTTGGAAACACTCATTGCCGAAAACTGATGAATATCAAGTTTCTTAAACTCTAATCGGAAAAAACTGATTAATATCAAATTTTCGAAACACTCATCAGCGAAAACTGATCATCAAAGAAGTCAAGTTTTCAAAACACTCATTGGTGAAAAATCATGAATATCAAGTTTTCGAAACCCTAACCGACGAAAACTTATGAATATTAAGTTTTTGAAATACTAATCGGTGAAATACTGATTAACAAGAAAATCATGTTTTCGAAAGACTCATTGGCAAAAATTGATGAATATCAAGATTTCGAAACAGTCATCGGCGAAAATTGCTTAATATCAAGTTTTCGAAACACTCATCGACGAAAACTGATTAACAAGAAAATCAAGTTTTCGAAACACTCGTTGGCGTAAACGGATAATATCTAGTTTCTGAAACACTACTCAGCGAAAACTGTTGAATATCAAGTTTTCGAAACTCTAATCGGTGAAAAGTGATTAACAAGAAAATTAATTATTCGAAACACTCATCGACAAAAACTGAGGAATATCAAGTTTTCGAAACACTCATCGGCAAAAACGGATGAATATCATGTTTTCGGAACACTTATCGACAAAAACTGATTAACAAGAAAATCACGTTTTGGAAACACTCATTGGTGAAAATTGATGAATATCAAGTTTTCGAAACAGTCCCCGTCGAAAATTGATTAATATCAACTTTTCGAAACACTCATCGGCAAAAACTGATTAACAAAGAAATCAAGTTTTCGACATACTCATTGTCGAAAACTGATGAATATCAAGTTTCCGAAACACTAATCGACGAAAACTGATGAATATCAAGTTTTCGAAACACTCATCGGCAAAAACTGATCAACAAAAAAATAAGGTTTTCGAAAAACTCATTGGCGAAAACTGATGAATTTCAAGGTTTTGAAACAGTCACCGGCGAAAATTGATGAATATGAAGTTTTCGAAACACTCATCGGTGAAAACTGATTAACAAGAAAATCAAGTTTTCGAAACACTCATTGGCGAAAATTGATGAATATCAAGTTTTCGAAACTTTAATTCGAAAAAAATTGATGAATATCATGTTTTCGAAACTCATCGGGGAAAACTCATTAACAAGAAAATCAAGTTTTCGAAACACTCACCGACGAAAACTGATGAATATCAAGTTTTCGAAACACTCATCGGCCAAAAATTGATTAACAAGAAAATCAAGTTTTCGAAACACTCATTCACCAAAACTGATGAATATCAAGATTTCGAAACGCTCATCGGCGAAAACTGATTTATTTCCAGATTTCGAAACACTCATCGGCAAACACTGATTAACAAAGAAATCAAGTTTTCGAAACACTCATTGTCGAAAACTGATGAATATCAAGTTTCCGAAACACTCATCGCCGAAAACTGATTTACAAGAAAATCAAGTTTTTGAAACACGCATTGGGGAAAACTGATGAATATCAAGATTTCGAAACGCTCATTGGCGAAAACTGATTATTTTCAGGATTTTGAAACACACATCGGCAAAAACTGATTAACAAGAAAATCAAGTTTTCGAAATACTCACCGGCGAAAACTGATGAATATCAATTTTTCGAAACACTCATCGCCTAAAACTGATTAACAAGAAAATCAAGTTTTCGAAACACTCATTGTCGAAAACTGATGAATATCAAGTTTCCGAAACACTCATCGCCGAAAACTGATTAACAAGAAAATCAAGTTTTCGAAATATTCATTGGCGAAAACTGATGAACATCAATTTCTCGAAATACTCATCGGCGAAAACTGATTAATAAGAAAACTAGTTTACGAAACACTCATTGGCGAAAACTGATTAATATCAAGTTTTTGTAACACTCATTGGTGAAAACTGATGAATATCAAGTTTTCGAAACACGCACTGGCGAAAACTGATGAATAACAAGTTTTCGAAACACTCATCGGCCAAAAACTGATTAACAAGAAAATCAAGTTTTCGAAACACTCATTCACCAAAACTGATGAATATCAAGATTTCGAAACGCTCATCGACGAAAACTGATTAATTTCAAGATTTCGAAACACATATCGGCGAAAACTGATTAACAAGAAACTCTAGTTTTCGAAACACTCACCGACGAAAATTGATGAATATCAATTTTTCGAAACACTCATCGTCGAAGACTGATTAACAAAAAAATCATGTTTTCGAAACACGCATTGGCGAAAACTGATGAATATCTAGTTTCTGAAACACTAATCGGCGAAAACTAATGAATATCAAGTTCTCGAAACACTCATCGGTGAAAAGTGACTAACAGGAAAATTATGTTTTCGAAACACTCATCAGCAAAAACTATTGAAGATCAAGTTTTCGTAACACTCATCAGCAAAAACTGATTAACAAGAAAATCAAGTTTTCGAAATATTCATTGGCGAAAACTGATGAACCTCAATTTCTCGAAACACTCATCGGCGAAAACTGATTTACAAGAAAATCTAGTTTACGAAACACTCATTGGCGAAAACTGATTAATATCAAGTTTTCGAAATGATCACCGGTGAAAACTGATGAATATCAAGTTTTCGAAACACTCTTCGGCGAAAACTGATTAACAAGAAAATCAAGTTTTCGAAATATTCATTGGCGAAAACTGATGAACATCAATTTCTCGAAACACTCATTGGCGAAAACTGATTAATATCAAGTTTTCGAAATACTCACCGGTGAAAACTGATGAATATCATGTTTTCAAAACACTCATCGGCGAAAATTGATTAACAAGAAAATCAAGTTTTCGAAACAATCATTGGCGAAAATTGAAGATTATCAAGTTTCCGAAATACTCACCGGCGAAAACTGATGAATATCAAGTTTTTGAAACACTCATCGGCGAAAACTGATTAAAAATAACATCAAGTTTTCGAAACACTCATCGGCGAAAACTGATGAATATCAAGTTTTCGAAACACTCATCAGCAAAAACTGATGAATATCAAGTTTTCGAAACACTCATCGGCGAAAACTGATTAACAAGAAAATCAAGTTTTTGAAACACTCATTAGTGAAAACTGATGAATATCAAGTTTTCGAAACTCTCCCCGGCAAAAACTAATGAATATCAAGTTTTTGAAACATTCATCGGCGGAAAACTGATTAACAAGAAAATCAAGTTTTCGAAACAATCATTCGCGAAAACTGATGAATATCAAGATTTCGAAACACTCATTGGCGAAAATTGATTAATATCAAGAATTCGAAACAGTCATCGGCGAAAACTGATTAACAAGAAAATCAAGTTTTCGAAACACTCATTGGCGAAAACTGATGAATATCTAGTTTCTGAAACACTAATCAGAGAAATTTGATGAATATCAAGTTTTCAAAACTCTAATCGGCGAAAAGTGATTAACAAGAAAATTAAGTATTCGAAACACTCATCGGCAAAAACTGATGAAGATCAAATCTTCGAAAAACTCATCAGCAAAAACTGATGAATATCATGTTTTCGAAATACTCATTGGCGAAAACTGATGAACATCAATTTTTCAAAACACTCATCGACGAAAACTGATTAACAAGAAAATCTAGTTTTCAAAACACTCATTGGCCAAAACTGATGAATATCAAGTTTTCGAAACACTCATCGGCGAAAACTGATGAAAAATAACATCAAGTTTTCGAAACACTCATCGGCAAAAACTGATGAATATCAAGTTTTCGAAACACTCATCAGCAAAAACTGATGAATATCACGTTTTCGAAACACTCATCGGCGAAAACTGATGAATATCAAGTTTTTGAAACACTCATCGGCGAAAAACTGATTAACAAGAAAATCAGGTTTTCGAAAGACTCATTTGCGAAAATTGATGAATATCAAGATTTCGAAACACTCATCGGCCAAAATTGATTAATATCAAGATTTCGAAACAGTCATCGGCGAAAACTGATTGACAAGAAAATCAAGTTTTCGAAACACTCATTGGCGAAAACAGTTGAATATCTAGTTTCTGAAACACTAATCAGCAAAAATTGATGAATATAAAGTTTTCGAAACACTCATCGGCAAAAACTGATGGAGATCAAGTCTTCGAAACACTCATTAGCGAAAACTGATGAATATCATGTTTTCGAAACACTCATCGACAAAAACTGATTAACAAGAAAATCAAGTTTTTGAAACAGTCACCGTCGAAAATTGATTAATATCAACTTTCCGAAACACCCATCGGCGAAAACTGATTAACAAAAAAATCAAGTTTTCGAAACACTCATTGGCGAAACTGATGAATATCATGGTTTTGAAACAGTCGCCAGCGAAAATTGATGAATATGAAGTTTTCGAAACACTCATCGGTGAAAACTGATTAACAAGAAAATCAAGTTTTCGAAACACTCATTCGCGAAAATTGATGAATATCAAGTTTTCGAAACTTTAATTCGAAAAAAACTGATGAATATCATGTTTTCGAAACTCATCGGGGAAAACTCATTAACAAGAAAATCAAGTTTTTGAAACATTCGTTGGTGAAAACTGATTAACAAGAAAATCTAGTTTTCGAAACACTCATTGATGAATATCATGTTTCCGAAACAATCACCGGCGAAAACTGATGAATATCATGTTTTCGAAACACTCTACGGCAAAAACTGATTAACAATAACATCAAGTTTTCGAAATACTCATTGGCGAAAACTGATGAACATCAATTTCTCGAAACACTCATCGGCGTAAACTGATTAACAAGAAAATCTAGTTTTCGGAACACTCATCAGCAAAAACTGATGAATATCAAGTTTTCGAAACACTCATCGGCGAAAACTGATTAACAAGAAAATCAAGTTTTCGAAACATTTATTGGCGAAAACTGATGAACATCAATTTCTCGAAACACTCATCGACAAAAATTGATTAACAAGAAAATCTAGTTTACAAAATACTCATTGGCGAAAACTGATTAATATCATGTTTTCGAAACAATCACCAGCGAAAACTGATAAATATCAAGTTTTCGAAACACTCGTCGGCGAACACTGTTTAACAATAACATCAAGTTTTCGAAATACTCATTGGCGAAAATTGATGAACATCAATTTTTCAAAACACTCATCGGCGAAAACTGATTAACAAGAAAATCAAGTTTTCGAAACACTCACCGACGAAAATTGATGAATATCAATTTTTCGAAACACTCATCGTCGAAAACTGATGAATATCATGTTTTCGAAACACTTATCGGCGAAAACGGATAAACAAGAAAATCAAGTTTTCGAAACACTCATTGGTGAAAACTGATGAATATCAAATTTCTGAAACTCTAATCGGAAAAAACTGATGAATATCAAGTTTTCGAAACTCTCATCGGCGAAAACTGATTAACAAGAAAATCAAGTTTTTGAAACATTCATTGGTGAAAACTGATGAATATCAAGTTTTTCGAAACACTCACCGGCGAAAATGGATGAATATCATGTTTTCGAAACACTCATCGGCGAAAAACTGATTAACAAGAAAATCAAGTTTTCGAAACACTCATTCACGAAAACTGATGAATATCAAGATTTTGAAACGTTCATCGGCGAAAACTGATGAAGATCAAGTTTTCGAAACACTCATCGGCGAAAACTGATTAAGAAGAAAATCAAGTTTTCGAAACACTCATTGGAGAAAACTGATAAACATAAATTTCTCGAAACACTCATCGGCGAAAACTGATTAACAAGAAAAGCAAGTTTTCGAAATACTCACCGGCGAAAACTGATGAATATCATGTTTTCGAAACACACATCGGCGAAAACTGATTAACAATAACATAAAGTTTTCGAAACACACATTGGCGAAAACTGATGAATATCAAGTTATGGAAACACTGATTGGCGAAAACTGATTAACAAGAAAATCAAGTTTTTAAACCACTCATTGGTAAAAACTGATGGATATCAAGTTTTTGAAGCACTCACCGGCGAAAACTGATGAATATCAAGTTTTCGAAACACTCATCGGCGAAAAATTGATTAACAAGAAAATCATGTTTTCGAAACACTCATTCGCGAAAACTTTTGAATATCAAGATTTCGAAACTCTCATCGGCGAAAACTCATTAATATCAAGATTTCGAAACACTCATCGGCGAAAACTGATTAACAAGAAAATCAAGTTTTCGAAACACTCACCGACGAAAACTGATGAATATCAATTTT
Source organism: Senna tora (assembly GCA_014851425.1). Classification (NCBI taxonomy): domain Eukaryota; kingdom Viridiplantae; phylum Streptophyta; class Magnoliopsida; order Fabales; family Fabaceae; genus Senna; species Senna tora. The sequence continues at coordinate 213,416 of JAAIUW010000014.1, read as the reverse complement.
TCGAAACACTCATCGCCGAGAATTGATTAACAAGAAAATCAAGTTTTCGAAACACTCATTGGTGGAAACTCATGAATATCTACTTTCTGAAACACTAATCGGCGAAAACTGATGAATATCAAGTTTTCGAAACACTCATCAGCGAAAAGCGATTAACAAGAAAATCAAGTTTTCGAAACACTCATCGGCAAAAACTGATGAAGATCAAGTTTTAGTAACACTCATCAGCGAAAACTGATGAATATCAAGTTTTCAAAATACTCATCGGCGACAACTGATTAACAAGAAAATTAAGTTTTCGAAACACTCATTGGCAAAAACTGATGAACATCAATTTCTCGAAACACTCATCGGCGTAAACTGATTAACAAGAAAATCAAGTTTTCGAAACACTCATTGGCGAAAACTGATGAATATCAAGTTTTCGAAACACTCACCGACGAAAACTGATGAATATCATGTTTTCGAAACACTCATCGGCAAAAACTGATTAACAAGAAAATCAAGTTTTCAAAACACTCATTGGCGAAAACTGATGAATATCAAGTTTTTGAAACTCTAATGGGAAAAAATAATGAATTTCAAGTTTTCGAAACTCTCATCGGCGAAAACTGATTAACAAGAAAATCAACTTTTTGAAACTCTCCCCGGCGAAAACTAATGAATATCAAGTTTTTGAAACACTCATCGGAGAAAAGCTGATTAACAAGAAAATCAAGTTTTCGAAACAATCATTCGCGAAAACTGATGAATATCAAGATTTCGCAACACTCATCGGCGAAAAACTAATTAATATCAAGATTTCGAAACAGTCATCGGCGAAAACTGATGAATATCTAGTTTCTGAAATACTAATCGGTGAAAACTGATGAATATCAAGTTTTTGAAACTCTAATCGGCGAAAAGTGATTAACAAGAAAATTAAGTATTCGAAACAGTCATCGGCAAAAATTGATGAAGATCAAGTTTTCGAAACACTCACTGGCCAAAACTGATGAATATCAAGTTTTCGAAACACTCACCGGAAAAAACTGATTAACAAGAAAATCAAGTTTTCGAAACACTCATTTGCGAAAATTGATGAATATCAAGTTTTTGAAACAATCACCGGCGAAAACTGATGAATATCAAGTTTTCGAAACACTCATCGGCAAAAACAGATTAACAAGAACATCAAGTTTTCGAAACACTCATCGGCGAAAACTAATTAACAAGAAAATCTAGTTTTTGAAACACTCATTGGGGAAAACTGATGAATATCAAGTTTTCGAAACACTCACCGGCGAAAACTGATGAATATCAAGTTTTCGAAACACTCGTCGGCGAAACTGATTAACAATAACATCAAGAGTTCGAAACACTCAATGGCGAAAACTGATGAATATCAAGTTTCTGAAACTCTAATCGGAAAAAGCTGATGAATATTAAGTTTTCGAAACTGTCATCGGCAAAAACTGATTAACAAGAAAATCAAGTTCTTGAAACACTCATTGGTGAAAACTGATGAATATCAAGTTTTTGAAACACTCACCGGCGAAAACTGATGAATATCAAGTTTTCGAAACACTCATCAGAAAAACTGATTAACAAGAAAATCAAGTGTTCGAAACACTCATTCGCGAAAACTAATGAATATCATGATTTCGAAACTCTCATCGGCGAAAATAGATTAATATCAAGATTTCGAAACACTCATCGGCGAAAACTGATTAATAAGAAAATTAAATTTTCGAAACACTCTCCGGCGAAAACTGATGAATATCAATTTTTTGAGACCTTCATCGCCGAAAACTAATTAACGAGAAAATCAAGTTTTCGAAACACTCAATGGCGAAAACTGATGAATATCTAGTTTCTGAAACACTAGTCGGCGAAAAATGATGAATATCAAGTTTTCGACACACTCATCGGCGAAAACTGATTAACAAGAAAATCAACTTTTCAAAACACTTATTGGTGAAAATTGATCAATATCAAGTATTCGAAACACTCACCCGCGAAAACTGATGAATATCAAGTTTTCGAAACACTCATCGCCGAAAACTGATTAACAAGAAAATCAAGTTTTCGAAACACTCATTGACGAAAATTGATGAATTGTTTCTGAAACACTAATCGGCGAAAACTGATGAATAACAAGTTTTCGAAACACTCATCGGCGAAAACTAATGAATATCAAGTTTTTTCGAAACACTCATCGGCTGAAACTGTTGAATATCAAGTTTTCGAAACACTCATCGACGAAAATTGATTAACAATAAAATCTTGTTTTCGAAACAATCATTGGCGAAAACTGATGAATATCAAGTTTTCGAAACACTCATCGGCGAAAACTGATTAACAAGAAAATCAAGTTTTCGAAACACTCATCGGCGAAAACTAATGAATATCAAGTTTTCGAAACACTCATGGGTGAAAACTGATGAATATCAAATTTCCGAAACACTCATTGGCGAAAACTGATTAACAAGAATATCAAGTTTTCCAATCACTTTCGAGAAAACTGATGAATATCAACATTCCGAAACAGTAATCGACGAAAACTAATGAATATCAAGATTTGGAAACACTCATCTGCAAAAATTGATTAATAAGAAAATCAAGTTTTCGAAACACTCATTGCTGAACACTGATGAATATCAACTTTTTAAAACACTCACCGGGGAAAACTGATGAATATCATGTTTTCGAAATACACATTGGCAAAAACTGATTAACAAGAAAGTCAAGTTTTCGAAACACTTATTGGCGAAAACTTATGAATATCAAGTTTTCGAAACACTCACCGGCAAAAATTGATGAATATCAAGCTTTTGAAACACTCATCGATGAAAACTGATTAACAAGAAAATCAAGTTATCGAAACACTCATTCGTAAAACTGATGTATATCTAGTTTTAGAAACAAACATTGGCGAAAACTAGTTAACAAGAAAATCAAGTTTTCGAAACACTCATTTCCGAAAACTGATGTATATCAAGTTTTCGAAGCACTCCCCGTCGAAAACTGATTAATATCAAGATTTCAAAACACTAGTCGACGAAAACTGATAAACATGAAAATCAAGTTTTCGAAACACTCATTGGCGAAAACTGATGAATATCAATTATTCAAAACACTAATTGGCAAAAACTGATGAATATCAAGTTTTCGAAACACTCATCGGCGAAAACTGATTATCAAGAAAATCATGTTTTTGAAACACTCATTAGTGAAAACTGATGAATATCAAGTTGTCGAAACACTCTCCGACGAAAACTGATTAATTTCAAGTTCTCGAAACACTCATCGACGTAAACTGATTAACAAGAAAATCAAGTTTTCGAAACACTCATGAGAGAAAACTAATGATTATCAAGTTTCCGAAACACTAATCGGCAAAAACTAATGAATATCAAGTCTTCGAAACACTCATCGTCGAAAACAGATTAATAAGAAAATTAAGTTTTCGAAACACTCATTGGCTAAAACTGATGAATATCAAGTTTCCGAAACACTCACCGCCGAAAACTGATGAATATCAAGCTTTCGAAACACTTATCGGTGCAAACTGATTAACAAGAAAATCAAGTTTTCGAAGCTCTGATTTGCGAAAACTGATGAATATCAAGTTTCCGAAACACTATCGGCGAAAACTGATTATCAATAAAATCAAGTTTTCGAAACACTCATTTGTGAAAACTGATGAATATCTAGTTTTCGAAACACTGACTGGCGAAAACTGATCAATATCAAGTTTTTGACACAGTCATTGGCGAAAACTAATGGACAAGAAAGTCAACTTTTCGAAACACACATTGGCGAAAAATAATGAGTATCAAGTTTTCCAAACACTCACCAGTGAAAACTGATGAATATGAAGTTTTCGAAACACTCATTGGCGAAAATTGATTAACAAGAAAATCAAGTTTTCAAGATACTCATTGGCGAAAACATATGAATATCATGTTTTCAAAACACTCACCGGCGAAAACTAATGAATATCAAGTTTTCGAAACACTCATCGGCGACAACAGATAAAAATCAAGTTTTCGAAACATTCATCGGCGAAAACTGATTAACAAGAAAATCAAGTTTTCGAATCACTCATCGGCGAAAATTGTTGAATATCAAGTTTCCAAAACACTAATCGGCGAAAATTGATGAAATATCAAGTTTTCGAAACACTCATCGGCGAAAACTGATTAACAAGAAAATCAAGTTTTCGAAACACTCATTGGCGAAAATTGATGAATATCAAGTTTCCGAAACACTCACCGGCGAAAACTAATGAATATCAAATTTTTGAAACACTCATCGGTGAAAACTGATAAACATGAAAATCAAGTTTTCGAAACACTCATTGGCGAAAACTGATGAATATCAGCTTTTCAAAACACTCACCGGCGAAAACTGATGAATGTCAAGTTTTCAAAAAACACATTGGCGAAAACTGATAAACAAGAAAATCAAGGTTTCGAAACACTCATCGGCAAAAACTGATTAACAAGAAAATCAAGTTTTCGAACACTCATTGGCGAAAACTGATTAATATCAAGTTCCCAAAACACTCACCGGCAAAAACTGATTAATATCAAGTTTTCGAAACACTCATCGGCGAAAACTGATTAACAAGAAAATCAAGTTTTCGAAACACTCATCGGCGAAAACTCATGAATATCAAATTTTCGAAACACTCACCGGCAAAAACTGATTAACATGAAAAGCATGTTTTCGAAACACTCATGGGTGAAAACTGATGAATATCAAGTTTCCGATACACTCACCGGCGAAAACTGATTAACAAGAAAATCAAGTTTTCGAAACACTCATTGGCGAAGACTGATGAATAGGATGTTTTTGAGACACTCACCGGCGAAATCTGATCAATATCAAGTTTTCAAAACACTCATCGGCGAAAACTGATGAATGTCAAATTTTCGAAACACTCATCGGCGAAAACTGATGAATATCAAGTTTTGAAAACACTCAATGGCGAAAATTGATGAATATCAAGTTTTTGAAACATTCATTGCCAAATACTGATTAACAAGAAAATCAAATTTTCGAAACACTCATTGGCAAAAAGTGAAGAATATAAAGTTTTCGAAACACTCACCGGTAAAAATTGATGAATATCAAGTTTTGAAACTCTCATCGGTGAAAACTGATTAAAAAGAAAATCAAGTTTTCGAAACACTCATTGGCAAAAAGTAATGAATATCAAGCTTTCGAAACACTGATCAGCGAAAACTAATTAATATCAAGTTTTCGAAACACTCATTGGGGAAAATTGATTAACAAGAAAATCATGTTTTCGAAACACTCATTGGCGAAAACTGATGAATATCATGTTTCTGAAACACTAATCGGCGAAAACTGATGAATATCAAGTTTTCGAAACACTCATCGGCAAAAACTGATTAACAAGAAAATCAAGTATTGGAAACAGTCATTGGCAAAAACTGATGAATATCAAGTTTCCGAAACACTCACCAGTGAAAACTGATGAATATCAAGTTTTCGAAATACTCATGGGCGAAAACTGATTAACAAGAAAATCAAGTTTTCGAAATAATCATTGGGAAAAAGTAATGAATATCAAGCTTTCGAAACACTGATCGGCGAAAACTAATTAATATCAAGATTTCGAAACACTCATTGGGGAAAATTGATTAACAAGAAAATCAAGTTTTCGAAACACTCATTGGCGAAAACTGATGAAGATCATGTTTCCGAAACACTAATCGGCGAAAACTGATGAATATCAAGTTTCGAAAGACTCATCGGCAAAAACTGATTAACAAGAAAATCAAGTTTTGGAAACACTCATTGGCAAAAACTGATGAATATCAAGTTTCCGAAACACTCACCAGCGAAAACTGATGAATATCAAGTTTTCGAAATACTCATCGGCGAAAACTGATTAACAAGAAAATCAAGTTTTCGAAACACTCATTGGCAAAAAGTAATGAATATCAAGTTTCCAAAACATTAATCGGCGAAAACTGATGATTATCCAGTTTTTGAAATACTCTTTGGCGAAAACTGGTTAACAAGAAAATCAAGTTTTCGAAACACACATTGGCAACAATTTATGAAAATCAAGTTTCCGAAACACTAATTGGCGAAAACTAATGAATATCAAGTTTTCGAAACACTCATCGGCGAAAATTGATTAACAAGACAATCAAGTTTTCGACACACTCATTGGCAAAACCTTATGAATATCAAGTTTCCGAAACACTCACCGGCGAAAATTGATGAATATCAAGTGCTTGAAACACTCATCGGCAAAAACTGATTAACAAGAAAATCAAGTTTCCGAAACACTAATCTGCGAAATTGATGAATATCAAGTTTTCGAAACACTCATCGGTAAAAATTGATAAACAAGAAAAACAAGTTTTCGAAACACTCACTAGCAAAATCTAATGAATATCAAGTTTTCTAAACACTCACCACCGAAAACTGATGAATATCAAGTTTCCGAAACACTAATTGGCAAAAACTGATGAATATCATGTTTTCGAAACACTCATTGACAAAAATTGAATAACAAGAAAATCAAGTTTTCGAAACACTCATTAGCGAAAACTGAAGAATATCAAGTCTTTGAAACACTAATTAGAGAAAACTGATGAATATCATGTTTTTGAAACACTCACCGGCGAAAACTGATTGACAAGAAAATAAAGTTTTTGAAACACTCTTTGTCGAAACCTGATGAATATCAAGTTTTCGAAACACTCATTGGCGAAAACTGATTAACAAGAAAATCATGTTTTCAAAACACTCATTGGCGAAAACTGATGAATATCATGTTTTCGAAACACTAACCGGCGAAAACTGATGAATATCAAGTTTTCGAAACACTCACCGGCGAAAACTGATTAACAAGAAAATCAAGTTTTCGAAACAGTCATTGGCGAAAACTGATGAATATCAAGTTTTCGAAACACTCATCGGCGAAAACTGATTAACAAGAAAATCAAGTTTTCGAACACACTCCTTGGCGAAAACTGAAGAATATCAAGTTTTCGAAGTACTCACCGGCGAAAATTGATGAATATCAAGTTTTCGAAACACTCATCGGCGAAAAATGATTAACAAGAAAAACAATCTTTCGAAACACTCATTGGCAAAAACTGATTATATCAAGTTTTCGAAACAGTCACTGCCGAAAATTGATGAATATCATCTTTTCGAAACACGCACCGGTGAAAACTGAAGAATATCAAGTTTTCGAAAGACTCTTTGGCGAAAATTGTAACACCCTAATTTCCTACGTCCATTTTAGTATATAGATGATATGAATTAGTTTTTTACTAGCTTTTCTTACCCGAGTTCATTTAAAATTTTACCAAGTTAATTAATTAAGTTGAGTTGGTTTGGGTTACAACTCTATGGTATCTCACTCGTTTCTCTCAGCGGAAGCATTAAATTAAAAACAAACACAAGCATCTTTATTACATAACCTTCTATTTACTATAAACATATATAATATACATACCATCCATCATCAAAGCTAGAGTCCCATGAAGGGAGAAGATCTAAGGATAGCAATCATCTTAAGATCTTAGTCCTTAACCTACTAGTGGATAAAGACTCTAGTCTTTACTTACATATCATTCATATACATAACCAACATATGTCCTCCATCCCTTCCTATACATAGTAATTACTAGGACTTTGTAACCTTTCCAAAAAGATACTAAAGGAAAAAGTCAAGGGAATGGGGATTCCAAAAACAAAAGAAAACATGTACTACATGATTATGCTCCTTGACATGGCGTCAGATAAGTCACTACATGCACCATCACATCACTAATCACTACGACCCAGCCCCATGCTGGATCAAGCCTCCATTCCAGCTTGGCCTCCAATGTGACTAAGTAGCTAGGCATATGATACACATCAACGTAATCGTGAGATTTATAATCTCAGTGATCATAGCAACCTGCTTTGGAAATCGCTAATGTGTACCACTGTATCATCATACAGAAAATCCCTGCATTTCCTCATACATTTCTTAACATTTAAAACATGGATGCATTATCATTCATTTCTTTGAAGCATAATAAAACATAGCATGTATTCTTGTGAATGCAACATTTGATACATCATTTCAAAACACTTATTCAATCTATTCATTGGTATGGTATGGAATAGTATCATCCTCATCTTTGCAAAACATCATAAACTAGAGAAATATGAATATACATAAAACATTTCATCATACCATCATCATTTATAATCCCAAGGGTACTGAAATAACACATAACAAACATGTCGGCATCTAGCCCTAATTTCATAAAACATATGAGCATCGGGAGTGCTGCAACGCGAGCACTCGCACACATCCATACATTCATCATCATTGTAGGACCCTTTGCGTCTTTCCCGAAGGATCAACAATTCGTCCCTCATAACATCATCATTAGAGGACCATTTGCTTCTTTCCAGAAGGATCAACAATTTGCCTCCCATAAAATTCACTTATACCTAGTATTCATCATGTTGCCCTAGAGAATCTACTGTTCAATTGCTTGAACACATACATTCATAGGATTCATTGCGTCTTCCCTTAAGAATTAACCTATTGCATGCATTGTGTCTTTCCCTGTGGATCAAAAAATTATATGCATGGTATCTTTCCTTAAGAGTCAACAATTCATCTCCGTGATATGCTATTCACAAATAAATATACTAGAAAGAATTGGTCCCAATCATGGTTCCCCTAATTTTAAGCATGTCGCTCTTGAATGGCCACATAGGGCATACTAGCTTAAATTCAGCAACCAACACGGTATTTTTATAAAATTACGTTCTTAATCAAATGGATGTTTTACCATCCCAAATAGTGACACAATCGTGGAAATCCCAACGGCTGTCCCATACCGACAATTGGTCATTCGATCATGGACCCATTCATTATCGATACATGTACATTGAATACTCAGCTCTCTTTTCTTTCTTTCTATGTTATTACCCCTTGATTCATATTTCAAATTACATTAAAATAATAGAGCATCATGTTTGACAATGAAATTAAGTGCTTAAAACATCATTTAAAGTGATTAAGTTCACTATGCAATGTAGGGGCCTATCAGCTGGCTGATTGGGGGCCATCAGCCGGCTGATTGGCCCTTAATTTCGAAGAATAAAATTTTCCAGAGACCTATCAGCCGGATGATAGCACTCTGGAAACCTAATTCAACAACTTAAAAAGCACAACAGCCGGTTGTTCTTAAGCCATCAGCCGGCTGTTCTAAATCTGGAATTTTCTGGGTAAAATATGAATGTTTCTGGGCAAAAACATGAACATTTATAAAAAATTTAAACCTATCAGCCGACTGTTCATAATCTAGAAAATTATCTAGGTAAATTATTAACACATCAGCCGGCTGTTCTAGCTATCAGTCGGCTGATGCGGGGCGAGAATGGTTTTAAAAACATCTTTTTGACCAGATTAAAGCCCCACACCTGAAAATTAAAAGAGCTTACTTAATGGAACTTAATCCCTATCATTTTAACAGCAAAACCCATCAAAATTTTAGCCCAAACACATGCTTTTTCATTCTTAAATTTCAATATGGAGATACACCCAGAACCCTTGACCAATTTTCCATTTTCTATCATCCAAGCATACATGCAACATCATCTAAGCATCCATTCAAGTTCTAAAAACTCAGAAAAGCAAGTTTTAATCGTCTCTTTCAACTTAAAACATCATATTCAAGAATTTCTTCATTCGAGCTAAAACCTTGAATTTTGAAGATGAGAGGTAGGAAACTACGATTACCTTGTTTCCGAGCTTAATTACGTTTCTTGTGATGTGTAGATGCTTTCCTACGGATTATCCTAGCTGGAATCGAGTTCTTCAATCCCAATCCTCCAAGCTTTCTCCACATTCTCTCCAGCTCTCTCTCTCTCTCTTGTTTTGTGGAAATGAGGTGTGTGTGTGTGTGTGCTGCCCTCTCTCAGCTCCCTATAGCTTCATGGGCATTTAATAAAACTGGGCAATTAAGTCCCTAGGGTCACTTAGCAATCATCATGATCTTAGATGAAACTTTGTTTTTATCCTTGACACCTTGGCGGGAAGTGTTCAAAATCTTGTTAGTTAGTGTGACCCTTGGCTAAAATTATAATTTATTATCCCCATATCACTTTTCTTTACATCTGAGTCTCATTTCCATTAAAACTCGTCTTTCCTTTCATCTAAGTCCCTCTAAGCTTAGACACTCTAGCTAAGGCAATTCTACATGCTTCTAAATGCGTCAAACACATACAATAACTTAATGAATCTAACAAACAATTAATTTACCATCTCGGAGAGGCGGATGTTACAATCCCTCCCTCCTTATTTAAAATTTCGTGCTCGAAATTTAGAACATACCTATTTCTTGGAACAATTTCGGATATGATTGTCTCATCACATCTTCCTTCTTCCAAGTGGACTCTTGAGGAGAAGATTCTTCCCATTAAACCTTCACTAAGGAGATGGTCCAATTTCTCAATTGCTTGACATCCGAACTAATGATCTTTACCAGTCTAGGATGGTAAGATAAATTCTCTTTCAATTGTACTGTATTAACATCCAAAATATGTGAAGGATCTGGAATAATTTTCCGTAGTTGTGACACATGAAAAACATTGTGGAGATTTGACAAAAATGTAGGTAATGCAATCTGATAGGCTGATGAACCGACTTTTTTCAAAATTTGATAAGGCCATAAAAATCTAGGATTTAACTTTCTTGACTTTATAGCTCTACCATTACCTGCAATTGGAGAAACTTTAAGGAAGACATGATCCCCTTCCTCGAATTCTAACGGTTTCCTCCTATTGTCAGCATAATTCTTTTGTCTATCTTGGGCTTTCCTAATCTTTTCCCTAATCATTTTTATCTGTTCAGTGGTTTCTTGGACCATATCAGGACCTAACAATTACTTTTCACTGGTTTCAAACCAATAAATTGGCGACCTACACTTTCTCCCATACAAGGCTTCATATGGAGACATTCCTATGCTGGAGTGAAAACTATTGTTATAAGCAAACTCCACTAAAGGAATGTTTTTATCCCAAATTCCCTTTTGTTCTAGAGCACATGCCCTAAGCATATCCTCTAGAGTCTGAATGGTTCTCTCAGTCTGTCCATCTCTTTGAGGATGATATGCAGTACTAAAACTCAGCTTTGTGCCGAAAGCTTCCTGCAAGGCTTTCCAAAATCTAGAGGTGAATCTAAGGTCTCTATCTGAAACAATACTTAATGGAACTCCATGCAACCTCACTATCTCTTGAATGTACAAGTTAGCTAGTCTATCTAGTGAGAAGCTGATCTTAATTGGTAGGAAATGTGCAGATTTAGTTAACCTGTCCACTATCACCCATATAGCATCATTTCCTAATTGAGCCCTAGGCAAACCTACAACAAAATCCATGGAAATCTAGTCTCATTTCCATTCAAGAATATCTAAGGGTTGTAACAATCTCGTAGGTTTTTGATGTTCAATCTTTACTTGCTGACAAATTAGACACCTAGAGGCATACTCAGCTATATCTCTCTTAAGACCTGTGCACCAGAATCTCCTCTTGAGATCTTCGTACATCTTAGTGGTACCCGGATGCACAGTATAACTACTCCTATGTGGTTCCACTAATATCCTATCCGGTAGTTTTCCTTGACTCGAGACGTATATTCTCTCATGAAATGTTAGCAACCCATCTGATGACTTAACGAATTCCTTTGGGCCCTTCAGAGACTTTAGGAATTCATCATCTTTTTGAACTTCTAATATCTGAGTCCTAAGGTCACATTCTATCGTCAATTGATTCAAACAAATTCTATCAGATAAAATTGAGGTGGATAGATTCAAATCTCTAAATTTCTCTATTAACTTCAATTCATTAACCATCAGTTGTGACATATGTAGAGATTTTCTACTCAAGGCATCAACAACTACATTTGCCTTACCCGGATGGTACTTTAACTCGAAGTCATAGTCCTTTAAGAACTCCATCCATCTCCTCTGTCTCATATTTAATTCTTTCTGATCAAAGAGATATTTGAGACTTTTATGATCGCTAAATATCTCGAATTTAATCCCATAAAGATAATGCCTCCATATCTTTAGGGCGAACACTATGGCGGCTAACTCTAGATCATGAGTCGGGTAGTTCACCTCATGAGGTTTCAACTGTCTAGAAGCATAGGCTACTACCCTCTTTTCTTGCATTAACACAAAACCTAATCCCTTCTTGGACGCATCGGTGTATAACTCAAACTCACCGAAAGGATCGGGTATGGCTAACACCGGTATGGTAGTCAACCGTTCTTTCAAGGTCTGGAAACTATTCTCACAATCTAAGGTCCACACAAAAAGTACACCCTTTCGAGTCAACCTTATCATGGGCAACGCAATTTGCGAAAACCCTTGAATGAATCTCCTATAATAACTGGCTAATCCAAGAAAACTACGAATTTTGGTCACTGTGTTAGGTCTCTCCCAATTGGCTACTGCATTCGTCTTGCTAGGATGTACTGCTACTCCATCCTTGGAGATAACATGACCTAAGAATTTTACCTCTTCTAACCAGAACTCACACTTGGATAACTTTGCATACAACTGCTTCTCCCTAAGCACTTGTAGCACAATCTTAAGGTGTTGTTCATGTTCTTCCCTATTCTTAGAATATACAAGAATATCACCAATAAACACTACTACGAACTGATCGAGGTAGGGTCTAAAGATGCGGTTCATGTAATCCATAAGGATAGCTGGACCATTAGTTAAACCAAATGGCATCACAAGAAATTCATAATGCCCATATCTAGTTCTAAAGGCAGCCTTAGGAATATCTTTTGTCTTGACTTTAATTTGATGGTACCCTGACCTCAAATCAATCTTAGAGAATATTGTGGCTCCTCTTAACTGATCTAAAAGGTCATATATCCTAGGAAGTGGGTACTTGTTCTTCATAGTTACCCGATTAAGCTGCCTATAATCGATACACATTCTAAAACTCCCATCTTTCTTTTTCAGGAACAATACTAGTGCACCCCATGGTGATGTACTAGGCTTGATGAATTGCCTACTTAGAAGGTCTTCTATCTGTATCTTCAATTCACCTAACTCGGGAGGAGACATCCTATATGGTGTTATAGAGATCGATCTGTTCCAGGGATCAACTACACTGAGAACTCAACTTCTCTTTCAGGAGGGAGATTAGTTATCTCCTCTGGAAAAACATCAGAGAAATCTTCAACAATAGGAATATTATCAAGCTTATGCTGAATCTCTACTTCAGAGGAACATAGAAAACTCATTCTAGAGTTAATAATAGAGTGCGTAGCACCTGAATCAAATAGTATAGTCAACGGTTTACCATTTATCATACCTGTGCCTTCGATAAGATCATCTGATTCAGTTGCCTCTTCACCTTTGAGAGTAAAGACTCTCCCTTTAGTTGGGGGCTTTGCTCCCTCACTTGCCTGCTTATTTTGAGGACAATCTCTAGCATAATGCCCTGTCTGACCACAAGAGTAATAGACATTCGAGCCAAATAGACACGGCCTCCCACCATGTGTTTTCCCACAGTTGGGACAAGAGTTAGGTGCAGACTTACTCACCATAGGTGTCTTTCCTTTGCTACTTCCGCCCTTAGAGAAATTCATTGGGCTTTTGTTGCTAAAATTAGTTCCCTGCTTCACTTTCTCCGCGACTTTTATGTTTCTAGCAACAATACGACACCTATTCACCAGTTCCGCATAATTCTTAATATCAAGAGGAGCTATTACATTCCGCTTGGTAGTATTCAAAGCCGCCTTGACATGCATAGCCTTCCGTGCCTCATCAGCATAATGCTTCCGATAAGATGAAAAGTTCGACGACTCCTCGTACTTAGCTATGAATTCCTCAAAAGGCATATTTCCCTGTTTCATCTGCATAAACTCAATCTCCTTTTGGTTCCTCACACTAGCTGGGTAATATTTTTCAAAGAAAGAAATTTTAAAGTTCTCCCACGTAATTTGAGTGCCACGAGCCTCCATCAACTCCCGTGCTCCTTTCCACCAGTTCTCGGCCTCACTAGCTAGCATAGAGATGGCGTACTCAACTTTCTGCTCAACAGAACACCTCAACACTTTAAACAACTTCTCTAATTCTTGAATCCACTCTTCAGCTAAGGTTGGGTTAAACTCACCCCTAAAGGTTGGTGGCTTTGCTTTCTGAAATTCTGCCCATCCATGATAGTCACCATCTCTAGCTCTATGTCCTTGAGGCCTATCATCCCTATCTCCTTGGATGTGTTGCAGCATGCGGTCAGCGGCATCGGCTTGTCGTTTCATTGCGTTTGCCATTTCCTGCATAATCTACGTCGGATTCTCAGGGTTCTCTTCAGCCCTTCGAACATTCCTAGCATTCCTTCTTAGAGGCATATTTCACTCTACAAAACAACAGTATTGACTTCTCAATAACAGTTCTATTTATAGAGCTAATATGACTCAAATAGAAATACAGGCTACCGAAACCTAAACTCCATTCCTCCAGTCAGACTAGAATACAAGCTAGTACTATTACCTATCCTTTGCTAACAAACCCGATTCAAGTCTTCCTATGAGGAATCTAAATCCTTTACCAAGTTAATTAATTAAGTTGACTTGGTTTGGGTTACTACTCTCGGGTATCTCACTCGTTTCTCTCAGCGGAAGCATTAAATTTAAAACAAACACAAGCATCTTCATTACATAACCTTCTATTTACTATAAACATATATAATACACATATCATCCATCATCAAAGCTAGAGTCCCATGAAGGGAGAAAATCTAAGGATAGCAACCATCTTAAGATCTTAGCCCTTAACCTACTAGTGGATAAAGACTCTAGTCTTTACTTACATATCATTCATATACATACCTAACATATGTCCTCCATCCCTTCCTATACATAGTAATTACTAGGACTTTGTAGCCTTTCCAAAAAGATACTAAAGGACAAAGTCAAGGGAATGGGGATTCCCAAAACAAAAAAAACATGTACTACATGATCATGCTCCTTGAGAAGGCGTCAGATAAGTCACTACATGTACCATCACATCACTAATCACTACGACCCAGCCCAGTACTGGATCATGCCTCCATTCCAGCTTGGCCTCCAATGTGACTAAGTACCTAGGCATCTGATACACATCAACGTAATCGTGAGATTTATAATCTCAGTAATCATAGCAGCCTGTTTTGAAAACCGCTAATGTGTACCACTGTATAATCATACAGAAAATCCCTGCATTTCCTCATACATTTCATAACATTTAAAACATGGATGCATTATCATTCATTTCTTTGAAGCATAATAAAACATAGCATGTATTCTTGTGAATGCAACATTTGATACATCATTTCAAAACACTTATTCAATCCATTCATTGGTATGGTATGGAATAGTATCATCCTTATCTTGGCTAAACATCATAAACTAGAGAAATATGAATATACATAAAACATTTCATCATACCATCATCAATCATAATCTCAAGGGTACTGAAATAACACATAATAGACATGTGGGCATCTAGCCCTAAATTTATAAAACATATGAGCATCGGGAGTGCCGCAACGCGAGCACTCGCACACATCCATACATTCATCATCATTGTAAGACCCTTTGCGTCTTTCCCGAAGGATCAACAATTCGTCCCTCATAACATCATCATTAGAGGACCATTTGCTTCTTTCCCGAAGGATCAACAATTTGCCTCCCATAACATTCACTTATACCTAGGATTCATCATGTTGTCCCGGAGGATTAACTGTTCTATTGCTTGAACACAAACATTCACAGGATTCATTGCGTCTTCCCTTAAGAATCAACCTATTGCATGCATTGTGTCTTTCCCTGTGGATCAACAATTTATATGCATGGTATCTGTTGAACTAAAAATGATGAAATAAAGTTTAACCTTAGTTTTAATATGTCAACAATTTTTGTGTATTGTGGATTTGATAATATTGGGCATAAAATATGGAATGGTGCATAAATGGTTTTCAGCCCAAAGAATGGTTAGGCCCAAATCTGGAAAGATAAAGAATTGGCCCATATATTTTGAATTTTGAATATGTGTCCTGGACCCAAAGCTTCTTTGACTCTTGCATTACTAACTCCTGCTGAGTGCATCACGTGAATTTCAAAAGCACACTTACTTTCCTGAATTTATGGAAGTCAAATCATATAAAAAAGGAGGGTTGGTAGAACCTAATTTTTGAGGCAAAAATTGAGGCAGAAAAGCTGTAGGCTTTATCCCTTTCAAGAGGAACTAAACATCAAAGAAGTAAGAGAGATATAAGCCCAAAAACATTGCAACGTTTTCTCTCAGATTTTTCTCTTCTCTTGAAGCTGCTACACGCCGAAAAATGGCAGAGCATTAAATGAGAATCAATTAATGAGGAGCCTCTACATTTAATGAAGAGTGAGGAGGCTAAAGATTAGAATCATCTCAACTGCAATGGTTAGCTTCTTGCCATCTCTATTTAATGCTGCAAAGAAAGAAGGGGAGGCTCAAGAACTCAGTGTTCCAAGCTTTCAAGAGTGGCAAAAATCTTCTGAGTGAAGAAGAGTCTAAGTGACTCCTGTGTGTGATTTCTGTGTGAATCCTTGCGCTGTAATTTGTAATAGTCATTAGTTGACTGCATTTATCTTTCTTCTTCTCTTTCTTGTTATAAGAGTTTTGTGTTTGAAGTATCTTGGGTGTAAAAGCCTGGGTAAGGGCTGATCCTTGTTGGGTTAACAAGGTTGCAAAAAAGATATTCAACCATTAAGTTCTTGTGTGAATCCTGTTGAGGATTGAGGTTGTTAGAAGAAGTTAATATACTGAGTCTCCTGCGATAAAAGCCTTGAGGTGGCTGATCCTTGCAAGGTGAAGCAAGGTTTCTTAGAGAGAACTCTTTATATTAAATACTTTGTGGTTTGAGAGTCAGAGTCCTGGTGAGGATTCTGGTTGAAAAAGGAATTAATACTTGGAGTGTTCTAGTGGTAAAAGCCTTGAGGAGGCTGATCCTTGTGGTGAAACAAGGTTCTAAGACGAGCTTCAAATATTAAGTTCTTGTGTCTGAATCCTAAGATTGGATTCTGGAGGATTTAATATACTAAGTTTTTTAGAGGTAAAAGCCAAGTAAGGAGGCTAATCCTTGAGGAAGGTTCCTGGAGAAACGTATTATATTAGGTTCTAAGTTGGTTGCTGGGTTGAGTCCTATATTGTTGTAAGGGAAGTGTAAAAGCAAGTGTGTTTTCCCAAAAGGGTTTGGGTTACTTGGTTGTAAGAACTGAATTGAGTAATATAGGCCTTCTAACTATTTGGTTAGAAGGGGAGAGGACATAGCTATTCAAGCAAACTTGAGTAGTGAACCTCTCCAGCAAAATAGTGTGTGCAACCCTTCCTTTACTTTGACTCCTTCAAACAAAACGATTTTCATAAGAGTCCTAAATTAACTAAGAGTCTTAACTAGAAGGAAGTTTTTCAAAAAGTTTTAAATCTGAATAAACCAATTCACGCCCCTCTTGGTTTATTTTCTGACTAACAATTGGTATTAGAGGAGGCCTCTATCTGTTCTTGTAGGTATAACTACCTTAGAGGAAAGATCCTTGTCAGAAAATGGAGAACCAAGTAATTCTAGGAGAAGGACAGTCCTTCCAGCGTCCTCCACTCTTTGAGGGAAAAAACTATGCCTACTGGAAAAATAGGATAACTATTTTTATTCTGGCATTCGATGAGGAGATTTAGAACATCATTGAAGAAGGTCCTAAAGAGATCACTAAGGTGGTTGATGGAGTCAAACAACCCAAGCCAAGGAAGGAGTGGACCGAAATAGATAAGAAAAACTCGAGTTTATATAAAAGAGCTATTAATATGTTGTATTGTGCTTTAAATGCAGATGAGTACTCAAAACAATCCAGATGCACATCGGCCAAGGAGATATGGGACAAACTTAAGGTCACATACGAAGGAACGGATGATGTTAGACTAAATCGTCTAGATATGTTCATCAATGAGTTCGAAAATTTCAAAATGAAACCTGCAGAAACAATTGAAGAGATGTACTCCAGATTTGGGAGAATCATAAATGATCTAGACGCATTGGGGAAGAAATTTTCAAATGTAGAACTACGTCGAAAAATCATCAGGAGTTTGACATATGCATGGAGATCAAAAGTAGTTGCCATACCGGAGAGTGGTAGATTAAAAGATACCACCTATGAAGAGCTAAGAGGAAATCTCATGGCATATGAAAGCACTTTCCTAAAAGATGATCAAAAGGAATTAAAGAAAGAGGAAGTTAAGGAGTCACCACAAAAGGAGACAGCCAACTTCTGTCTTATGGCTAAGGAGACAGAAGAGGAAGGAGAAACTGAGGTAACTGAATACAATCCTCATTTTAATGAACTTCTTGAATCATATAATAACCTGTTAGAGGATTCTAGGAAGGTGTTAGAAAAGTATGGTGAACTAAAAGTATCACACTCTAAGGTACTAAAAGCTTTTGGCAAAATGAAAATAGAAAAGGAAGCTTTAGAGAAAAAGTTTAAGTTGATAGAGGAAGAGTACTCAATGACAGCACTAATAACTGAAAATAAAAAGCTAAAGGCTACAATTGATAAACTGAACTATGATTTAGGAAAATTTGTAAGAGGAGAAGAAAACTTGAATCTTATCTTAGGAAGTCAAAGAAATGCTAATGATAGATCGAGACTAGGATTCAAAGAAGAATCTTCAGGAACTAAAAAGAATAAGGAGGTTAGCATAGATCATAAGAAATCAAAAGATAAATATCAAAGATATTATAGGAGACCTAGGTTTAACTCTGAAAGATATAATAGGAAACCAAGATTTAATCCACATAAGAATAAGATATCTTATATTTGTAGAGAAAAAGGATACTTGTCTTACACATGCAGGAATAACAAAAAAATTGTGAGACAAGTATGGGTTCCTAAGGGAACTACAATTAACCTGTTCAGGACCCAAAAGTTTTTAGGGACCTAAAAAGAAATTACTAAGTGCAGGGAACAAAAGAGCCCTGGTTCATTGACTCAGGATGCTTTAGACATATGACAGGGAACTCAAAGAATTTTTGTACCCTTCACTTCTAAGAATCTTGTTACGGTAACATTTGGGGACAACATTCAATGAAGGATAAAAGGTATTGGTAGGGTTAAGGTAAATGCTTTGGACTTAAATATAATTTGCTTAACATTAGTCAATTTTGTGCCATAGGTCATCATGTTTTCTTCTATGATTCAAAGTTCATGGTCATTGATAGTAAGGCTAATAAAGTAAAGTAATGTTTACTTGTTGCACCTATAAACTAATATTAAACCAAAATGCGTGTCATCAATTAATGATCAGGATTCGTTTTGGCATAAGATATTAGGACACACCAGCATGCATACCATAAATGAGCCAAGTAAAAAGGACTTAGTAATAGGCTTACCAAAGAGAAAATATGAAAATAATCATATATGTGATGCATGTCGAAAAGGAAAACAACGCAAAAGCCCATTTCAATCTAAAAATATGTGTCCACTTCTAAACCACTTTATTTTGTTCAGACGGATAATTTTTTTTTGGGCCTGTCAGGACTTAGTGTCTTGGAGGTAATTATTATGGGTTGGTAATAATTGATGATTATTCGAAGATTACTTGGGTATACTTTCTTGCATATAAAAATGAAACCTTTGATAAATTTAAGGCTTTTTTGTCAAGTAGTTCAAAATGAAAAAGGGTATACCATCACAAGCATTAGTAGTGATCATGGCAAGGGATTTGAAAACAAAGTTTTTTGAAACATATTGTAATAAGCATGGAATTAGTCACAATTTTTCTACTCCTAGGACACATCAACAAAATGGTGTTGTAAAATGAAAAATGAGTCAGTAATTTATGGCTTGAACAATGCTTTGTGAAAATAGCTTGCTTAGGAATCTTTGGGATGAGGTTGTGAATGCTTCTTGCTATATTCAGAATAGGAGTCTGACCATTCCTATATTAGAGAAAATCCCATATGAGTTATGGAAGGGTAGGAGGCAAGCATTGGCTACTTCCATACCTTTAAATGTAAATACTACGTCCTAAATAATTAAACGGAGAGTCTAGGGACCCTAGATCTTTGGAAGGAATCCTCCTCAAATATTCATGGATAAGCAAAGCTCACCACATTTACAATTTAAAACTTAGTACTGTGGAAGAAAGTATTCATGTGAAATTTGAGGAATCTAACCCATCTTGTGCAAGTAATGATAAGACAGATGTTGATGACGACATTCCACAAGAAATCATAATCCAAACACCACCTCAAATAGAACAAGAACCAGCAGAGCAATTTCAAATGAAACTGCATCTCTAGAAGCTGAACCCAGTAGCTCTTTGCAGCCTGAGTCTCTTGAGGAACCTAAAGGGGTGTAAGCACCACCAAAGGAAAAGCGCCCAGAGAATGAAAACACTTCTCAACTTATCCCATGCAATTTATCATTGGCGATCCAAATAAAGGCATGCGGACTCGCTCATCATTCAAAGCGATGAGAAACATAGCTTTTGTCACACAAGTTGAAAAAAAAAGGGATAGAAGACACTGATTCCTACATCAGAAAACATATCTTCAAAAATAAGCTTGACGAGCTAGGAAACATGGTCAGATTGGTAACACAAAGTTATATTCAATTAAAAGGAATTTGCCAATGTTATGACAAAGGAGTTTGAAATGAGCGTGATAAGGGAGATGCATTCTTTCTTGGACTACAAGTGAAGCAAACAAATTAGGGAACATTTGTCTCTCAGTCCAAGTATGCTAAAGAATCGCTCCAGAGGTTTGAAATGCCAAATACAAAAGAAAGACTCCTATCAATGTTGCAACTAACTTGATCAAGAGCAAGAAGGTAAAAATATTGATTCCAAATACAACACAGGTATGATCGGATCTTCTCTATATTTAACTGTTAGTAAGCCAAATATAATGTTTGTTGTGTGCTTATTTGATCATTATTAGTCATGTCCTAAGGAGTCGCACTTAACCGGTGTATAGAGAATCCTAAGGCATCTAGTAGGAATCAAAGAGTTAGGCTTATGGTATCTTAGAAATAACACCTGTGAACTTATAGGATCCTCAGATGCTGACTTTGGTGGGTGTAGGATAGATAGGAAAAGTACTAGTGGAACTTGCCAATTCCTAGGACACTGCTTAGTCTCTTGGCATAGTAAGAATCAAAAGTCTGTGAAATTACCTTCCGCAACACTTATCCAGAAAATTCATGAAAATATTAGTTATTATTCAAGTTTGAAATCATTGGATCTTTAGGAGGCTTTGATAGAGTAGCAGGACCCGTAAGGCTTATAAGAGTAGGATCTGAGGCAAGCATGTTTCATGCAAAAACATACTTGTATTTCTTCTATGGAAAATATGAGGTTGAATCTTGCAATTGATAGAATAAAGGAAACCTATAAAGTTGCTAGATAAAAGGAAGTTAGTGCAAGATATGTGCATCAAAAGAAAAAGTTGCCACTCAATTTTACATTTTATTTGCTCTCATCAAATCGTCATAATCATGATGTGTTCTCAAAAGGTGAAATTGCATGTGCATGAACTCAGGAAGTAACATTAAATGCTTTCATTCTTCAAGGATTGAATGTGCTTAGAAATAGAAAATTGAGGCAAAATGGTTGTTTGATCTATTGTGTCTATTCTCTCCTTATCCTTTACGTGTGATGCTTTGTAAAAGGAACTTGCAAAATGATTCTTGTGAAATAAGATCATAAAGATTACATGAAGATCATTCTCTATGAATATGTTAGATTCAAGTTTGTGGTTTGAGTGACCTTTATGCTTTGATATGCCTATCCTTGGATGAACTCTTTCTAATATGCCTTATACAATGATATATTATTGGTCATGCTCATACCTTGCCAACATGATATGATATGCATACATTATTGTGGCAAGAAGGGAACAAGCTTGATAAGATATACCTCTATGTGTGTGAGTATGTGAAGAACATACACTGCTTGTTGAATTAAAATAAATGGGGCTCAGGTTCCTTGAAGGAGGAACCACTTGTATTCTTTGCTTGAATAAAAGAAACATTTATTAGAGATATATAGGGATTGAACAAAAAATATGCCTTAATCGAGGGGGAGTCATCATTTAACTATTCAATCCTTATGCATGATTATTTCATATATTTATGGATTTCAAATAATGACAAAAGAAGAGAAGACTAACGATTTGTTTGATTACAATAGTAATAAATGTTGAACAAAAATGAATTGCATGTTAAGAATAGCTTTCCACGTTAAAAGTTTGTTTAAAGAAAGCAAGATACAAGAAACTCAATGTCAAGGCCGTGGACAAATCAATAGGAGTCTTATTAAACCTTGCATTATGTTCTGATCTTGGTGAAGATGTGGTCAATCTGGTCTTGAATTAGTCTATGGGAAATAAAATTAAATGATTATGTGGTTAGCTTATAAGTTCCTTGTTAGGCTGCTGTTGATTCCTATTGCATATTATAAGTCCTGTTCGCTGATATTCTACTATCTTTCTATGCTTCCTGCTTATATTTCAATCCTTCAGACAATCATTGTTTATCTTTTGCCCCCTCTTTTGATATGTCAAAGGGGGAGAAGAATTAGATTTTGATTTGATTATGAATTGATTATGTGATGCTGAATCTAGAATTGCTTATGCATATGCACCTATGATTATTGATGGCATCTAGGATTGATTTGCTACATATTATTATTGCTAAGTGCATGGCATAATGACACTGCATAAAGTAAAGGGGAGCGTCATGTTTTTAATGCATAAATTGAGGGGGAGCATTATACAAAATCAAAATTGTTGACATATCAAAAAGGGGGAGAATGTTGAACTAAAAATGATGAAGGTTTAACCTTAGTTTTAATATGTCAACAATTTTTGTGTATTGTGGACTTGATAATATTGGGCATAAAATATGGAATGGTGCATAAATGGTTTTCAGCCCAAAGAATGGTTAGGCCCAAATCTGGAAAGATAAAGAATTGGCCCATATATTTTGAATTTTGAATATGTGTCCTGGACCCAAAGCTTCTCTGACTCCTGCATTACTAACTCCTGCTGAGTGCATCACGAGAATTTCAAAAGCACACCTACTTTCCTTAATTTATGGAAGTCAAATCATATAAAAAAGGAGGGTTGGTAGAACCTAATTTTGCAGGCTAAAATTGAGGCAGAAAAGCTGTAGGCTTTATCCCTTTCAAGAGGAACTAAACATCAAAGAAGTAAGAGAGATATAAGCCCAAAAACATTGCAACGTCTTCTCTCAGATTTTTCTATTCTCTTGAAGCTGCTACACGCCGAAAAATGGCAGAGCATTAAATGAGAAGCAATTAATGAAGAGCCTCTACATTTAATGAAGAGTGAGGAGGCTAAAGATTTGAATCCTCTCAAGTGCAACGGTTAGCTTCTTGCCATCTCTATTTAATGCTGCAAAGAAAGAAGGTGAGGCTCAAGAACTCAATGTTCCAAGCTTTCAAGGGTGGCAAAAATCTTCTGAGTGAAGAAGAGTCTGAGTGACTCCTGTGTGCGATTCCTGTGTGCGATTTCTGTGTGAATCCTTGTGCTGTAATTTGTAATAGTCATTAGTTGACTGCATTTATCTTTCTTCTTCTCTTTCTTGATATAAGAGTTTAGTGTTTGAAGTATCTTGGGTGTAAAAGCCTGGGTAAGGGCTGATCCTTGTTGGGTGAACAAGGTTGCAAAAAGATATTCAACCATTAAGTTCTTGTGTGAATCCTGTTGAGGATTGAGGTTGTTAAAAGAAGTTAATATACTAAGTCTCCTGCGGTAAAAGCCTTGAGGTGGCTGATCCTTGCAAGGTGAAGCAAGGTTGCAGAGAGAGAACTCTTTATATTAAATTCTTTGTGGTTTGAGAGTCAGAGTCCTGGTGAGGATTCTGGTTGAAAAAGGAATTAATACTTGGAGTGTTCTAGTGGTAAAAGCCTTGAGGAGGCTGATCCTTGTGGTGAAACAAGGTTCTAAGAGGAGCTTCAAATATTAAGTTCTTGTGTCTGAATCCTGGGATTGGATTCTGGAGGATTTAATATACTAAGTTTTTTAGAGGTAAAAGCCAAGGAGGCTGATCCTTGAGGAAGGTTCCTGGAGAAACTTATTATATTAGGTTCTAAGTTGGTTGCTGGGTTGAGTCCTATATTGCTGTAAGGGAAGTGTAAAAGCAAGTGTGCTTTCCCAAAAGGGTTTCTATCTATTTGGTTAGAAGGGGAGAGGACGTAGCTATTCAAGCTAACTTGAGTTATGAACCTCTCCAGCAAAATAGTGTGTGCAACCCTTCCTTTACTCTGACTCCTTCAAACAAAACGATTTTCATAAGAGTCCTAAATTAACTAAGAGTCTTAACCAGAAGGAAGTTTTTCAAAAAGTTTGAAATCTAAATAAACCAATTCACCCCCTCTTGGTTTATTTTCTGACTAACAGTATCTTTCCTTAAGAGTCAATAATTCATCTCCGTGATATGCTATTCACAAATACATTTACTAGAAAGAATTGGTCCCAATCATGGTTCCCCTAATTTTAAGCATGACCTTCTTGAATGGTCACATAGGGCATACTAGCTTAAAATTCGGCAACCAACACGGTATTTTTATAAAATTACGTTCTTAATCGAATGGATGTTTTACCATCCCAAATAGTGACACAACTGTGGAAATCCCAACGGCCGTCCCATACCGACAATTGGTCATTCGATCATGGACCCATTCTTTACTGACACATGTACATTGAATACTCAGCTCTCTTTTCTTTCTTTCTATGTTATTTAACCTTGATTCATATTTCAAATTACTTTAAAATCATTGAGCATCAAGTTTGAGAATGAAATTAAGTGCTTAAAACATCATTTAAAGTGATTAAGTAATGCAAAACAGGGGCCTATCAACGGCTGATTGGGGGCCATCAGCCGGCTGATTGGCCCTTAATTTCGAAGAATAAAATTTTCCAGAGACCTATCAGCCGGCTGATAGCTCCCTGGAAAGCTAATTTAGCAACTTAAAAAGCACAACAATCGGCTGTTCTTAAGCCATCAGCCGGTTGTTCTAAATCTGGAATTTTCTGGGTAAAATATGAACGTTTCTGGCCAAAAACATGAACATTTATGAAGAAATTTATACCTATCATCCGGCTGTTCTTAGCTATCAGCCGGCTGTTCTAGCTATCAGCCGGCTGATGCGAGGCGAAAATGGTTTTGAAAACATCTTTTTAACTAGATTAAAGCTCCAAGCCTGAAAATTAAAAGAGTTTACTTAATGGAACTTAATCCCTATCATTTTCACAAAAAAACCCATCAAAATTCCAGCTCAAACACATGCTTTTTCATGCTTAAATTTCAATATGGAGATACACACAAAACCCATGACCAATTTTCCATTTTCTAGCTTTCAAGCATACATGCAACATCATCTAAGCATCCATTCAAGTTCTACAAACTCATAAATGCTAGTTTAAATCCTCTCTTTCAGCTTAAAACATCATAGTCAAGAATTTCTCCATTTGAGCTAAAACCTGGAATTTTGAAGATGAGAGGAAGGAAGCTACGATAACCTTGTTTTCAAGCTTAATTACGTCTCTTGTGATGTGTAGATGCTTTCCTACGGATTATCCTAGCTGGAATCGAGCTCTTCAATCCCAATGCTCCAAGCTTTCTCCACCTTCTCTCTAGCTCTCTCTCTCTCTTGTTTTGTGCAAATGAGGCGTGTGTGTGTGTGCTGCCCTTTCTCACCTCCCTATAGCTTCATGGCAATTAAGTCCCTAGGGTCACTTAGCAATCATCATGATCTTAGATGAAACTCTGTTTTCATCCTTCACACCTTGGCGAGAGGTGTTCAAAATCCTGTTAGTTACTATGACCCTTGGCTAAAATTATAATTTGTTATCCCCATATCACTTTTCTTTACATCTGAGTCCCATTTCCATTAAAACTCGTCTTTCCGTTCATCTAAGTCCCACAAAGCTTAGTCACTCTAGCTAATGCAATTCTACATGCTTCTAAATGCGTCAAACGCATACAATAACTTAATGAATCTAACAAACAATTAATTCATCATCTCGGAGAGGCGGATGTTACAAAAACTGATGAATATCAGGTTTCCAAAACACTCACCGGCGAAAATTGATGAATATCAAGTTTTCGAAACACTCATCAGCGATGGCTGAATAACAAGAAAATCAAGTTTTCGAAACACTCATTGGCGAAAACTGATGAATATTAAGTTTTCGAAACAATCATTGGCGAAAACTGATGAATATCAAGTTTTCGAAACATTCACTAGCAAAAACTGATGAATATGAACTTTTCGAAACACTCATTGGCGAAAACTGAATAACAAGAATATCGAATTTTTGAAACACTCATCGGCGAAAACTAATGAATATCCTGTTTTCAAAGCACTCACCAGCGAAAAATGATGAATATCAAGTTTTTGAAACACACATCGGCGAAAATTATTAACAAGAAAATCAAGTTTTCGAAACACTCTTTGGCGAAAACTGAATATCAAATTTTCGAAACACTCACCGGTGAAAAATGATCAAAAAGAAAATCAAGTTTTTGAAACACTCATTGGCGAAAACTGATGAATATCAAGTTTTCGAAACAATCATCGGCGAAAGCTAATGAATGTCAAGTTTTCGAAACACTCATCGGCGAAAACTGATCAACATCAAGTTTTTGAATCACTCATTGCCGAAAACTGATTAGCAAGAAAATCAAGTTTTCAAAACACTCATTGGAGAAAAGTGATGAATATCAAGTTTCCAAAACACTAATCGGTGAAAACTGATGAATATCATGTTTTTGAATCGCTAATCGGCGAAAATTGATAAATATCAAGTTTTCGAAACACTCATCTGCGAAAATTGATTAATAAGAAAATCAAGTTTTCGAAACACTTATCGGCGAAAATTGATGAATATCATGTTTTCGAAACACTCATCTGCGAAAACTAATGAATATCAAGTTTTCGCAACACTCATTGGCAAAAAATGATTAACAAGAAAATCAAGTTTTTGAATGACTCAATGGTAAAAACGGATGAATATCATATTTTCGAAACACTCACTGGCGAAAACTGATGAATATCAAGTTTTCGAAACACTCATCGACATAAACTAAGGAATATCAATATTTCGAAACACTTATCGGCAAAAACTAATTCACAACAAAATGAAGTTTTCAAAACACTCATTGGCAAAAACTGAAGAATATCAAGTTTTCTAAACACTGATTAGCGAAAATTGATAAATTTCAAGTTTTCGAAACACTCATCGGCGAAAACTGAATAACAAGAAAATCAAGTTTTCGAAAGACTCATTGGCGAAAACTGAAGAGTATTAAGTTTTTGAAACACTCACCGGCGAAAACTAATGAATATAAAGTTTTCGAAACACTTGTCGGCGGAAATTGCATAACAAGAACATCAAGTTTTCGAAACACTCATTCGCGAAAACTGATCAATATCAAGATTTTGAAACACTCACCGGCGAAAACTATTTAACAAGATAATCAAGTTTTCGAAACACTCTTTGGCGAAAACTGATGAATATCATGTTTCCGAAACATTCACCAGCGAAAACTGGTGAATATCACATTGTCGAAACACTCATTGGCGAAAACTGATAAACAAGAAAATCAAGTTTTCGAAACACTCATTGGCGAAAACTGATGAATATCAAGTTTTCGAAACAATCATCGGCGAAAGCTAATGAATGTCAAGTTTTCGAAACACTCATCGGCGAAAACTGATCAACATCAAGTTTTTGAATCACTCATTGCCGAAAACTGATTAGCAAGAAAATCAAGTTTTCGAAACACTCATTGGAGAAAAGTGATGAATATCAAGTTTCCAAAACACTAATCGGTGAAAACTGATGAATATCATGTTTTTGAATCGCTAATCGGCGAAAATTGATAAATATCAAGTTTTCGAAACACTCATCGGAGAAAACTGATTAACAAGAAATTCGAGTTTTCAAAACACTCATTGGCGAACACTGATGAATATCAAGTTTTCGAAACACTTACTGGCGAAAACTGACCAATATCATGTTTTGGAAACACTCATCGGCGAAAACTAATTAACTAGAAAATCAAGTTTTCGAAACACTCATTGGCGAAAACCGATGAATATAAAGTTTTCGAAACACTCACCGGCGAAAACTGATGAATATCAAGTTCTCGACACACTCATCGGCGAAAAATGATTAACAAGAAAATCAAGTTTTTGAAACACTCATTGGCGAAAACTGTTGAATATTCAGCTTTCGAAACACTCACTGGCGAAAACTGATTAACAAGAAAATAAGTTTTCGAAACACTCATTGGCGAAAAATGAATATCAAGTTTTCGAAACACTCGTCGGCGAAAACTGCTTAAAAAGAAAATTAAGATTTCGAAACACTCATTGGCGAAAACTGATGAATATCATGTTTCCGAAACACCTACCGGCGAAAACTGATGAATATCAAGTTTTCGAAACACTCATTGGCGAAAACTGATTAACAAGAAAATCATGTTTACGAAACACTCAATGGCAAAAACTGAAGAATATCAAGTTTTCTAAACACTGATTAGCGAAAATTGATAAATTTCAAGTTTTCGAAACACTCATCAGCGAAAACTGAAGAACAAGAAAATCAAGTTTTCGAAACACTCATTGGCGAAAACTGATAAATATCAAGTTTTCGAAACACTCACCGGCGAAAACTGATGAATATCAAGTTTTCGAAACACTCATCGGTTAAAACTGATTAACAAGAAAATCAAGTTTTCGAAACACTCATTGGCAAAAACTGATGAATATCAAGTTTTCGAAACACTCACCGGCGAAAACTGATCAACAAGAAAATCATGTTTTTGAAACACTCATTGGCAAAAACTGATGAATATCATGTTTCCGAAACATTCACCAGCGAAAACTGGTGAATATCACATTGTCGAAACACTCATTGGCGAAAACTGATAAACAAGAAAATCAAGTTTTCGAAACACTCATTGGCGAAAACTGATGAATATCAAGTTTTCGAAACAATCATCGGCGAAAGCTAATGAATGTCAAGTTTTCGAAACACTCATCGGCGAAAACTGATCAACATCAAGTTTTTGAATCACTCATTGCCGAAAACTGATTAGCAAGAAAATCAAGTTTTCGAAACACTCATTGGAGAAAAGTGATGAATATCAAGTTTCCAAAACACTAATCGGTGAAAACTGATGAATATCATGTTTTTGAATCGCTAATCGGCGAAAATTGATAAATATCAAGTTTTCGAAACACTCATCGGAGAAAACTGATTAACAAGAAATTCGAGTTTTCAAAACACTCATTGGCGAACACTGATGAATATCAAGTTTTCGAAACACTTACTGGCGAAAACTGACGAATATCATGTTTTGGAAACACTCATCGGCGAAAACTAATTAACTAGAAAATCAAGTTTTCGAAACACTCATTGGCGAAAACCGATGAATATAAAGTTTTCGAAACACTCACCGGCGAAAACTGATGAATATCAAGTTCTCGACACACTCATCGGCGAAAAATGATTAACAAGAAAATCAAGTTTTTGAAACACTCATTGGCGAAAACTGTTGAATATTCAGCTTTCGAAACACTCATTGGCGAAAACTGATTAACAAGAAAATAAGTTTTCGAAACACTCATTGGCGAAAAATGAATATCAAGTTTTCGAAACACTCGTCGGCGAAAACTGCTTAAAAAGAAAATTAAGATTTCGAAACACTCATTGGCGAAAACTGATGAATATCATGTTTCCGAAACACCTACCGGCGAAAACTGATGAATATCAAGTTTTCGAAACACTCATTGGCGAAAACTGATTAACAAGAAAATCATGTTTACGAAACACTCAATGGCAAAAACTGAAGAATATCAAGTTTTCGAAACACTCATTGGGGAAAACTGATCAATATCAAGTTTTCGAAACACTCACGGACGAAAACTGATTAACAAGAAAATCAAGTTTTCGAAACCCTCAATGTCGAAAACTAATGAATATCATGTACTCGAAACACTATTCGGTAAAAATGGATGAATATCATATTTCCGGAACATTCATCGTCGAAAGCAGATTACCAAGAAAATCAAGTTTTCGAAACACTCACTGGCGAAAACTAATGAATATGTAGTTTTCGAAACACTCACCGGCGAAAACTGATCAACAAGAAAATCATGTTTTTGAAACACTCATTGGCAAAAACTGATGAATATCATGTTTCCGAAACATTCACCAGCGAAAACTGGTGAATATCACATTGTCGAAACACTCATTGGCGAAAACTGATAAACAAGAAAATCAAGTTTTCGAAACACTCATTGGCGAAAACTGATGAATATCAAGTTTTCGAAACAATCATCGGCGAAAGCTAATGAATGTCAAGTTTTCGAAACACTCATCGGCGAAACTGATCAACATCAAGTTTTTGAATCACTCATTGCCGAAAACTGATTAGCAAGAAAATCAAGTTTTCGAAACACTCATTGGAGAAAAGTGATGAATATCAAGTTTCCAAAACACTAATCGGTGAAAACTGATGAATATCATGTTTTTGAATCGCTAATCGGCGAAAATTGATAAATATCAAGTTTTCGAAACACTCATCGGAGAAAACTGATTAACAAGAAATTCGAGTTTTCAAAACACTCATTGGCGAACACTGATGAATATCAAGTTTTCGAAACACTTACTGGCGAAAACTGACGAATATCATGTTTTGGAAACACTCATCGGCGAAAACTAATTAACTAGAAAATCAAGTTTCGAAACACTCATTGGCGAAAACCGATGAATATAAAGTTTTCGAAACACTCACCGGCGAAAACTGATGAATATCAAGTTCTCGACACACTCATCGGCGAAAAATGATTAACAAGAAAATCAAGTTTTTGAAACACTCATTGGCGAAAACTGTTGAATATTCAGCTTTCGAAACACTCACTGGCGAAAACTGATTAACAAGAAAATAAGTTTTCGAAACACTCATTGGCGAAAAATGAATATCAAGTTTTCGAAACACTCGTCGGCGAAAACTGCTTAAAAAGAAAATTAAGATTTCGAAACACTCATTGGCGAAAACTGATGAATATCATGTTTCCGAAACACCTACCGGCGAAAACTGATGAATATCAAGTTTTCGAAACACTCATTGGCGAAAACTGATTAACAAGAAAATCATGTTTACGAAACACTCAATGGCAAAAACTGAAGAATATCAAGTTTTCTAAACACTGATTAGCGAAAATTGATAAATTTCAAGTTTTCGAAACACTCATCAGCGAAAACTGAAGAACAAGAAAATCAAGTTTTCGAAACACTCATTGGCGAAAACTGATAAATATCAAGTTTTCGAAACACTCACCGGCGAAAACTGATGAATATCAAGTTTTCGAAACACTCATCGGTTAAAACTGATTAACAAGAAAATCAAGTTTTCGAAACACTCATTGGCAAAAACTGATGAATATCAAGTTTTCGAAACACTCACCGGCGAAAACTGATCAACAAGAAAATCATGTTTTTGAAACACTCATTGGCAAAAACTGATGAATATCATGTTTCCGAAACATTCACCAGCGAAAACTGGTGAATATCACATTGTCGAAACACTCATTGGCGAAAACTGATAAACAAGAAAATCAAGTTTTCGAAACACTCATTGGCGAAAACTGATGAATATCAAGTTTTCGAAACAATCATCGGCGAAAGCTAATGAATGTCAAGTTTTCGAAACACTCATCGGCGAAAACTGATCAACATCAAGTTTTTGAATCACTCATTGCCGAAAACTGATTAGCAAGAAAATCAAGTTTTCGAAACACTCATTGGAGAAAAGTGATGAATATCAAGTTTCCAAAACACTAATCGGTGAAAACTGATGAATATCATGTTTTTGAATCGCTAATCGGCGAAAATTGATAAATATCAAGTTTTCGAAACACTCATCGGAGAAAACTGATTAACAAGAAATTCGAGTTTTCAAAACACTCATTGGCGAACACTGATGAATATCAAGTTTTCGAAACACTTACTGGCGAAAACTGACGAATATCATGTTTTGGAAACACTCATCGGCGAAAACTAATTAACTAGAAAATCAAGTTTTCGAAACACTAATTAGCGAAAACCGATGAATATAAAGTTTTCGAAACACTCACCGGCGAAAACTGATGAATATCAAGTTCTCGACACACTCATCGGCGAAAAATGATTAACAAGAAAATCAAGTTTTTGAAACACTCATTGGCGAAAACTGTTGAATATTCAGCTTTCGAAACACTCACTGGCGAAAACTGATTAACAAGAAAATAAGTTTTCGAAACACTCATTGGCGAAAAATGAATATCAAGTTTTCGAAACACTCGTCGGCGAAAACTGCTTAAAAAGAAAATTAAGATTTCGAAACACTCATTGGCGAAAACTGATGAATATCATGTTTCCGAAACACCTACCGGCGAAAACTGATGAATATCAAGTTTTCGAAACACTCATTGGCGAAAACTGATTAACAAGAAAATCATGTTTACGAAACACTCAATGGCAAAAACTGAAGAATATCAAGTTTTCTAAACACTGATTAGCGAAAATTGATAAATTTCAAGTTTTCGAAACACTCATCAGCGAAAACTGAAGAACAAGAAAATCAAGTTTTCGAAACACTCATTGGCGAAAACTGATAAATATCAAGTTTTCGAAACACTCACCGGCGAAAACTGATGAATATCAAGTTTTCGAAACACTCATCGGTTAAAACTGATTAACAAGAAAATCAAGTTTTCGAAACACTCATTGGCAAAAACTGATGAATATCAAGTTTTCGAAACACTCACCGGCGAAAACTGATCAACAAGAAAATCATGTTTTTGAAACACTCATTGGCAAAAACTGATGAATATCATGTTTCCGAAACATTCACCAGCGAAAACTGGTGAATATCACATTGTCGAAACACTCATTGGCGAAAACTGATAAACAAGAAAATCAAGTTTTCGAAACACTCATTGGCGAAAACTGATGAATATCAAGTTTTCGAAACAATCATTGGCGAAAGCTAATGAATGTCAAGTTTTCGAAACACTCATCGGCGAAAACTGATCAACATCAAGTTTTTGAATCACTCATTGCCGAAAACTGATTAGCAAGAAAATCAAGTTTTCGAAACACTCATTGGAGAAAAGTGATGAATATCAAGTTTCCAAAACACTAATCGGTGAGAACTGATGAATATCATGTTTTTTGAATCGCTAATCGGCGAAAATTGATAAATATCAAGTTTTCGAAACACTCATCGGAGAAAACTGATTAACAAGAAATTCGAGTTTTCAAAACACTCATTGGCGAACACTGATGAATATCAAGTTTTCGAAACACTTACTGGCGAAAACTGACGAATATCATGTTTTGGAAACACTCATCGGCGAAAACTAATTAACTAGAAAATCAAGTTTTCGAAACACTCATTAGCGAAAACTGATGAATATAAAGTTTTCGAAACACTCACCGACGAAAACTGATGAATATCAAGTTCTCGACACACTCATCGACGAAAAATGATTAACAAGAAAATCAAGTTTTTGAAACACTCATTGGCGAAAACTGTTGAATATTCAGCTTTCGAAACACTCACTGGCGAAAACTGATTAACAAGAAAATAAGTTTTCGAAACACTCATTGGCGAAAAATGAATATCAAGTTTTCGAAACACTCGTCGGCGAAAACTGCTTAAAAGAAAATTAAGATTTCGAAACACTCATTGGCGAAAACTGATGAATATCATGTTTCCGAAACACCCACCGGCGAAAACTGATGAATATCAAGTTTTCGAAACACTCATTGGCGAAAACTGATTAACAAGAAAATCATGTTTACGAAACACTCAATGGCAAAAACTGAAGAATATCAAGTTTTCTAAACACTGATTAGCGAAAATTGATGAATATCAAGTTTTCGAAACACTCATCGGCGAAAACTGATTAACAAGAAAATCAAGTTTTTGAAACACTCATCGGCAAAAACTGATGAATATCAAGTTTCTGAAACACTCATTGGCGAAAATTGATGAATATCAAGTTTTCGAAACACTCATCGGCGAAAACTGATTAACAAGAAAATCAAGTTTTCGAAACACTCATTGGCGAAAATTAATGAATATCAAGTTTCCAAAACACTCATCGGCGAAAATTGATTAACAAGAAAGTCAAGTTTTCGAAACACTCATTGGCGAAAACTGATGAATATCATGTTTCCGAAACACTCACTGGCGAAAACTGGTGAATATCACATTGTCGAAACACTCATTGGCGAAAACTGATATACAAGAAAATCAAGTTTTCGAAACACTCATTGGCGAAAACTGATGAATATTTAGCTTTCAAAACACTCACCGGCGAAAACTGATTAACAAGAAAATCAAGTTTTCGAAACACTCAAAGGCGAAAAATGAATATCAAGTTTTCGAAACACTCATCGGCGAAAACTTCTTAACAAGAAAATCAAGATTTCGAAACACTCATTGGCGAAAACAGATGAATTTCAAGTTTCCGAAACACTCACCGACGAAAACTGATGAATATCAAGTTTTCGAAACACTCATTGGGAAAAACTCATTAATAAGAAAATCAAGTTTTCGAAACACTCTTGGCGAAAACTGATGAATATCAAGTTATCGAAACAATAATTGACAAAAATTGATAAATGTCAAGTTTTCGAAACACTCATCAGCGAAAACTGGTTAACAAGAAAATCAAGTTTTCGAAACACTCATGGGCGAAAACCGATGAATATCAAGTTTTCGAAACACTCATCGGCGAGAATTGATTAACAAGAAAATAATGTTTTCGAAACTCTCAATGGCGAAAACTGATGAATATCAAGTTTCCGAGACACTCACCGGCGAAAACTGATGAATATCAAGTTTTCGAAACACTCATAGGCAAAAACTGATTAACAAGAAAATCAAGTTGTGGAAACACTCATTCGCGCAAACTGATGAATATCAAATTTTCGAAACACTCACCATCGAAAAATGATGAATAACATGTTTTCGAAACACTCATCGGCGACAACTGATGAACAAAAAACCAAATTTTTGTAACACTCATTGGCGAAAACTGAAGAATATCAAGTTTCTGAAACACTCATTGACAAAAATTGATGAATATCATGTTTTTGAAACACTCATCGGCGAAAACTGATTAACAAGAAAATCAAGTTTTCGAAACACTCATTGGCGAAAATTGATGAATATCAAGTTTTTGAAACACTCACCGGCGAAAATTAATGAATATCAAGTTTTCGAAACACTCATCGGCGAAAACTGATGAATATCAAGACTTTGAAACACTCATCAACAAAAACTGAGAAACATGAAA
Organism: Senna tora; assembly: GCA_014851425.1. Taxonomy (NCBI): domain Eukaryota; kingdom Viridiplantae; phylum Streptophyta; class Magnoliopsida; order Fabales; family Fabaceae; genus Senna; species Senna tora. Next base: position 177,951 of record JAAIUW010000014.1, on the reverse strand, counting down.
ATCAAGTTTTCGAAACACTCATTGATGAAAACTTATGAATATCAAGTTTTTGAAACACTCAACGATGAAAACTGCTGAATATCAATTTTTCGAAACACTCACCGGCGAAAACTTATCAATATCAAGTTTTCGAAACACTCATTGGCAAAAACTAAATATCAAGTTTTAGAAACACTCACCCGCGAAAACTAATTAACAAGAAATTCAAGTTTTCGAAACACTCATTGGCGAAAACTGATGAATATCAAGTTTTCGAAACACTCATTGGCGTAAACTAATGAATATCAAGTTTTCCAAACACTCATACACTCATTGGCGAAAACTGATTAACAAGAAAATCAAGTTTTCGAAACACTCATTGGCGAAAACTGATTAATATCATGTTTCTGAAACACTAATCCGTGCAAATTGATGAATATCAAGTTTTCGAAACACTAACATCGGCGAAAACTGATGAATATCAGGTTTTCGAAACACTCATTGGCGACTACTGAATAACAAGAAAATCAAGTTTTCGAAACACTCATTGGCAAAAATGATGAACATCAAGTTTTTGAATAACTCACCGGCGAGAACTAATGAATATCAAGTTTTCGAAACACTCACCGGCGAAAACTGATCAATATCAAGTTTTCAAAACACTCATTGGCGAAAACTGATGAATATCAAGTTTTTGAAACAGACATCGGCCAAAACAGATGAATATCAAGTTTTAGAAACACTGAACGGCACAAACTGATGAATATCAAGTTTTTGAAATAGTCACTGGCGAAAACAGATGAATATCAAGATTTTGAAACACTCATCGACGAAAATTGATTAACAAGAAAATCATGTTTTGGAAACACTCATTGGTCAAAACTGATGAATATCAAGTTTTCGAAACACTCAACGACGAAAACTGATGAATATCAACACTAATCGGCGGAAACTAATGAATATCAAGTTTTCGAAACGCTCATCGTCGAAATCTGATTAACAAGAAAATCAAGTTTTCGAAACACTCATTGGCGAAAATTGATGAATATCAAGTCTTCGAAATAGTCACCGGCGAAATCTGATGAATATCAATATCAAGTTTTCGAAACACTCATCTGCGAAAACTAATTAACAACAATATCAAGCTTTCGAAACTTGCATTGGCGAACACTAATGAATATCATGTTTTTGAAACCCTCATTGGCGAAAACTGATGAATACCAAGTTTTCGAAACAATCAAGAGCAAAAACTGTTGAATATCAAGTTTTCAAAACACTCATCAGTGAAAACTGATTAACAAGAAAATCAAGTTTTCGAAACACTCATAGGTGAAAACTGATGAATATCAAGTTTTTGAAATACTCACCGGCGAAAATAGAAGAATAACAAGTTTTTGAAACACTCATCGGCAAAAACTGATTAACGGGAAAATCAAGTTTTCGAAACACTCATTGGCGAAACTGATGAATATCAAGTTTTCGAAACACTCACCGGCGAAAACTGATGAATATTAAGTTTTCGAAACACTCATCGGCGAAAACTGATTAACAAAAAAATCAAGTTTTCGAAACACTCATTGGCGAAAATTGATGAATACGAAGTTTCCGAAACACTCACCGGCGAAAACTGATGAATATCAAGTTTTCGAAACACTCATTGGCGAAAACTGATGAATATCAAGTTTTCGAAATACTTAACGGCGAAAACTAATGAATATCATGTTTTCGAAAAACTCACCAGCGAAAACTAATCAATATCAAGTTTTCGAAACACTCATTGAAGAAAACTGATCAATATCAAGTTTTGGAAACACTCGTCGGCGAAAACTAATGAATATCAAGTTTTCGAAATACTCATCTGCGAAAACTGATTGCCAAGAATATAAAGTTTTCGAAACACTCACCGGCAAAAACTGATGAATATCAAGTTTCCGAAACACTCACCGGTGAAAACTGATGAATATCAAGTTTTCGAAACACTCACTGGCGAAAACTAATGAATATCAAGTTTTCGAAACACTCATCGGCGAAAACTAATCAATATCAAGTTTTCGAAACACTCATCGGCGAAAATTGATTAACAAGAAAATCAAGTTGTCGAAACACTCAATGGCGAAAACTGATGAATATCAAGTTTTCGAAACACTCACCGGCGAAAACTGATGAATATCAAGTTTTTGAAACACTCATCGGCGAAAATTGATAAACAAGAAAATCAAGTTTTCGAAACACTCATTGGTGAAACTGATGAATATAGTGTTTTTGAAACACTCATCGGCGAAAACTGATTTTCAAGAAAATTAAGTTTTCGAAACACTCATTGGCGAAAATTGATGAATATGAAGTTTCCGAAACACTCACCTGCGAAAACTGATCAATATCAAGTTTTCGAAACACTCATCGGCGAAAACTGATTAATAACAAAGTCAAGTTTTCGAAACACTCATTGGCAAAAACTGATGAACATCAAGTTTTCGAAACACTCACCGGCGAAAATTGATTAACAAGAAAATGAAGTTTTCGAAACACTCATTGGCGAAAACTGATGAATATCAAGTTTCCGAAACACTCATCGGCGAAAACTGATGAACATCAAGTTTTTCGAAACACTCACTGGCGATAATTGATGAATATCAAGTTTCCGAAACACTCACCGGCGAAAACTGATTGACAAGAAAATCAAGTTTTCGAAACATTCATTACCCAAAACTGATGAATATCAAGTTTTCGAAACACTAACCGGTGAAAACTAATGAATATCATGTTTTCGAAACACTCATTGGCTAAAATTGATGAATATCAAGTTTCAGAAACACTAATCTGTGAAAAGTGATGAATATCAAGTTTTCCAAACACTCATCGGCGAAAACTGTTTAAGAAGAAAATCACGTTTTCGAAACACTCATTGGCGAAAACTAATGAATAGCAAGTTTCCGAAACACTTATCGGCGAAAACTGATGAATATCATGTTTTCGAAACACTCATCGGCGACTACTGAATAACAAGAAAATCAAGTTTTCGAAACACTCATTGGCGAAAACTGATGAATATCAAGTCTGCGAAATAGTCACCTGCGAAACTAATGAATATCAAGTTTTTGAAACACTCACCGACGAAAACTGATCAATATCAAGTTTTCGAAACACTCATTGGTGAAAACTGATTAACAAGAAAATCAAGTTGTCGAAACAGTCATTTGCGCAAACTGATGAATATCAAGTTTTGAAAGCACTAATCGGTGAAAACTAATGAATATCGATTTTTCAAAACACTCACCTGCGAAAACTAATTAAAAAGAAAATCAAGTTTTTGAAACAATTTTTGGCAAAAATGGATGAAAATCAAGTTTCCGAAACAATCACCGGCGAAAACTGAAGAAAATCTAGTTTTCGGAACACTGATCGGTGACTACTGAATAGCAAAAAAATCATGTTTTTGAAACAATCATTGGCGAAAACTGATGAATATTAAGTTTTTGTAAACACGCACCGGCAAAAACTAATGAATATGAAGTTTTCGAAACACTCAGCGGCGAAAAATGATCAATATCAAGTTTTCGAAACACTCATTGGCGCAAACTGATTAACTGGAAAATCAATTTTTCGAAACACTCATTGGCGAAAACTGATGAATATCAAGTTTTCGAGACACTCATTGTCAAAAACTGATTAATATCAAGTTTCCGAAACACTCATCGGCGAAAACTGATCAATATTAATTTTTTGAAACACTCATTGGCGATAATTGATTAACAAAAAAAATCAAGTTGTCGAAACACTCATTGGCGCAAACCGATGAATATCAAGTTTTCGAAACACTCACCGGTGAAAATTGATGAATATTAAGTTTTCGAAACACTCATCGGCGAAAACAGATTAACAAAAAAATCAAGTTGTCGAAACAGTCATTTGCGCAAACTGATGAATATCAAGTTTTGAAAGCACTAATCGGTGAAAACTAATGAATATCGATTTTTCAAAACACTCATCGACGAAAACTGATTAACAAGAAAATCATGTTTTCGAAACACTCATTGGCGAAAACTGATGAATATCAAGTTTCCGAAATACTCACCGGCGAAAACTGATGAATATCAAGTTTTCGAAACACTCATCGACGACTACTGAATAACAAGAAAATGAAGTTTCCGAAACACTCATTGGCGAAAACTGATGAATATCATGTTTTTGAAAACACTCACCGGCGAAAACTAATGAATATGAAGTTTTCGAAACACTCACCGGTGAAAAATGATCAATATCAAGTTTTCGAAACACTCATTGGCGAAAACTGATTAACTGGAAAATCAAGTTTTCGAAACACTCATTGGCGAAAACTGATGAATATCAAGTTTTCGAAACACTCATTGTCAAAAACTGATGAATATCAAATTTCTGAAACACTCATCGGCGAAAACTGGTCAATATTAATTTTTTGAAACACTCATTGGCGAAAATTGATTAACAAAAAAATCAAGTTGTCGAAACACTCATTGGCGCAAACCGATGAATATCAAGTTTTCGAAACACTCACCGGTGAAAATTGATGAATATTAAGTTTTCGAAACACTCATCGGCGAAAACAAATTAACAAAAAAATCAAGTTTTCGAAACACTCATTGGCGAAAATTGCTGAATATCGAGTTTCCGAAACACTCTCCGGCAAAAACTGATGGATATCAAGTTTTCGAAACATTCATCGACGAAAACTGATTAACAAGAAAATCAAGTTTTCGAAACACTCATTGGTGAAAACTGATGAATGTCAAGTTTTTGAAACACACATCGACGAAAACTGATTAACAAGAAAATCAAGTTTTGGAAACACTCATTGGCGAAAACTGAAGAATATCAAGTTTTTGAAACACTCATCTGTGAAAATTGATAAATATGAAGTTTTCGAAACACTCACTGACGAAAACTAATTAACAAGAAAATCATGTTTTCGAAACACTCACCAGCGAAAACTGATGAATATCAAGTTTTCAAAACACTCACCGGCGAAAACAGATGAATATGATCTTTTCGAAACACTCATTGGCGAAAACTGATTAACAAGAAAATCAAGTTGTCGAAACACTCATGGGCGCAAACTGGTGAATATCAACTTTCCGAAACACTAATCGGTGAAAATTGATGAATATCAAGTTTTTGACACACTCGTCGGCGAAAACTGATTAACAAGAAAATCATGTTTTCGAAACACTCAGTGACGAAAACTGATGAATATCAAGTTTCCGAAACACTCACCGACAAAAACTGATGAATATCAAGTTTTCGAAAACACTCATTGGCGACTACTGAATAACAATAAGATTAAGTTTTCGAAAAACTCATTGGCGAAAATTGATGAATATCAATTTTTCGAAACACTCACCAGCGAAAACAAATGAATATAGAGTTTTCGAAACAACCACCGGCGAAATTGATCAATATCAAGTTTTCGAAACACTCATTGGCGAAAACAGATTAACAAGAAAATCATCTTGTCGAAACACTCATTTGCGCAAACTGATGAATATCAAGTTTCCGAAACACTAATCGTTGAAAACTGATGAATATCAAGTTTTCGAAACAGTCATCGGCGAAAACTGATTAATAAGAAAATCATGTTTTCGAAACACTCATTGGCGAAAACTGATGAATATCAAGTTTCCGAAAAACTCACCGGCAAAAACTGATAAATAACAAGTTTCCGAAACACTCATCGGCGACTACTGAATAACAAGAAAATCAAGTTTTCGAAACACTCATTGGAGAAAACTGATGAATATTAAGTTTTCGAAACACTCACCGGCGAAATCTAAAGAATATCAAGTTTTCGAAAAACTCACCGGCGAAAACTGATCAATATCAAGTTTTCGAAACATTCATTGGCGAAAACTGATGAACAAGAAAATCAAGTTTTCGAAACATTCATTGGCGAAAACTAATGAATATCTTGTTTTTAAAGCACTCATCGACGAAAACTGATGAATATCATGTTTTTAAAACACTCACCGGCAAAAACTGATTAACAAGAAAATCAAGTTTTCGAAACACTCATTAGCGAAAACTGAAGAATATCAATTTTTCGAAAGACTCATTGACGAAAACTGATGAATATCAAGTTTTTGAAACACTCATCGGTGAAAACAGATTAACAAGAAAATCATGTTTTCGAAACACTCATTGGCGAAAACTGATGAATATCAAGTTTTTGAAACACTCATCGTCGAAAATTGATCAATGTCAAGTTTTCGAAACATTCATTGGCGAAAACTGATTAACAAGAAAATCAAGTTGTCGAAACACTCATTGGCGAAAACTGATGAATATCAACTTTCCGAAACACTAATCGTTGAAAAGTGATGAATATCAAGTTTTTGAAACACTCATTGGCGAAAACTGATGAACAAGAAAATCATGTTGCCAAAACAATCATTAGCGCAAATTCATGAATATCAAGTTTTCGAAGCACTCACCAGCGAAAATAGATGGAATATCAAGTTTTCGAAACACTCATCGGCGAAAATTGATTACCAAGAAAATCAAGTTTTCGAAACACTCATTGGCGATAACTGATGAATATCAAGTTTTCGAAACAATCACCGGCAAAAACTGATCAATTTCAAGTTTTCGAAACACTCATCGGTTAAAACTGTTTAACAAAAAATCAAGTTTTCAAAACAATCATTGGCAAAAACTAATGAATATCAAGTTTCCGAAACACTAACCGGCGAAAACTGATGAATACCAAGTTTTAGAAACACTCATGAATATCAAGTTTTTGAAACACTCATCGGCGAAAATTGATTACCAAGAAAATCAAGTTTTCGAAACACTCATTGGCGATAACTGATGAATATCATGTTTTCGAAACAATCACCGGCAAAAACTGATCAATTTCAAGTTTTCGAAACACTCATCGGTTAAAACTGTTTAACAAAAAATCAAGTTTTCGAAACAATCATTGGCAAAAACTAATGAATATCAAGTTTCCGAAACACTAACCGGCGAAAACTGATGAATATCAAGTTTTAGAAACACTCATCGGCGAAAACTAATTAACAAGAAAATCAAGTTTCGAAACACTCATTGGCGAATGCTGATGAATATCATGTTTTTGAAACACTCCCCATAGAAAACTGATGAATATCAAGTATTCGAAACACTCATCGGCGAAAACAGATTTAGAAGAAAATCAAGTTTTCGAAACACTCATTAGCGACAACGGATGAATATCATGTTCCCGAAACACTCACCGGCGAAAACTGATGAATATCAAGTTTTCAAAACACTAATCGGCGAATATTGATTAACAAGAAAATCAAGTTTTCGAAACACTCATTGGCGAAAACTGAAGAATATCAAGTTTCTGAAACACTCATCGGCGAAAACTGATGAATATCAAGTTTTCGAAACACTCACTGGCGAAAACTGATGAATATCAAGTTTCTGAAACACTCACTGGCGAAAACTAATGAATATCAAGTTTTTGAAACACTAATCGGCGAAAACTGATGAATATCAAGTTTTCGAAACACTCATTGACAAAAACTGATGAATATCAAGTTTTCAAAACACTCATCGGCGAAAACTGATTAACAAGAAAATCAAGTTTACTAAACACTCATCGGGGAAAACTGACGAATATCAAGTTTTTGAAACACTCACCGTCGAAAATTGATAAATATCACGTTTCCGAAACACTCATCGGCGAAAACTAATTAACAAGAAAATCAAGTTTTCGAAACACTCGTTGGCGAAAACTGATTAACAAGAAAATCATGTTTTCGAAACACTCGTTGGTGAAAATTGATGAATATCTAGTTTTCGAAACACTCGCCGGCGAAAACTGATTAATATAAAGTTCTCGAAACACATTGGCAAATACTGATTGACAAGAAAATCAAGTTTTCGAAACACCCATTGGCGAAAACTAATGATTATCATGTTTTCGAAATACTCTCCAGCGAAAGCTGATGACTATCAAGTTTTCGAAACACTCACTGGCGAAAACTAATCAATATCAAGTTTTCGAAACACTCATCGGCGAAAACTTAACAATCGCATGTTTTCGAAACACTCATTGGCCAAAACTGATGAATATAGAGTCTTCGAAACGCTCACCGCCGAAAACTGATCAACATCAAGTTTTCGAAACAGTCATTGGCGAAAACTGATGAATATCAAGTTTTCAAAACACTCATCGCCGAACACTGATTAACAAGAAAATCAATTTGTCGAAACACTCTTCGGCGCAAATTGATGAATATCAAGTTTTCGATACACTCACAGGCGAAAAGTGATGAATATCAAGTTTTCGAAACACTCATCGGCGAAAACTGATTAACAAGAAAATCAGATTTTCAAAAATTCATTGGCGAAAATTGATGAATATCAAGTTTTCAAAACCCTCAACGGCGAAAACTAATGAAAATCAAGTTTTCGAAACACTCATTGGTGAAAACTGATGAATATCAAGTTTTCAAAACACTCACCGGCGAAAACTGATCAATATCTAGTTTCCGAAACAGTCATTGCCAAAAATTGATGAATATCAAGTTTTCGAAACACTAATCGGCGAAAACTGATGAATATCATGTTTTCGAAACACTCTTCGGCGAAAACTGATTAACAAGATAATCAAGTTTTCGAAACACTCATTGGTAAAAACTGATGAATATCAAGTTTTCAGAAAACTCACGGGCGAAAATTAATGAATATCAAGTTTTCGAAACAGTCAACGGCGAAAACTAATTAACAAGAAAATGAAGTTTTCTAAACACTCATCGGCGAAAACAGATGAATATCAAGTTTTCGAAACACTCATCGGCGAAAACTGATTAACAAGAAAATCAAGTTTTCGAAAACACTCATTGACGAAAACTGATATATATCAAGTTTTTGAAACACTCATCGGCGAAAACTGATTAATAAGAAAATCAAGTTTTCGAAACACTCATTGGCAAAAAGTGAAGAATATCTATTTTCTGAAACACTCACCGGCGAAAGCTGATGAATATCTAGTATTCGAAACACTCATTGGCGAAAACTGATTAACAAGAAAATCAAGTTTTCAAAACACTCATCGGCAAAAATTAATGAATATCAAGTTTTTGAAACACTCATTGGCGAAAATTGATGAATATCATGTTTTCGAAACACTCATCGGCGAAAACTGATTAACATGAAAATCAAATTTTCGAAAGACTCATTGGCGAAAACTAATGAATATCAAGTCTCCGAAACACTAACCAGCGAAAACTGAATAACAAGAAAATAAAGTTTTCAAAACACTCATTGGCGAAAACTGATGAATATCAAGTTTTCGAAACACTCGCTGGTGAAAACGGATGAATATCAAGTTTTCGAAACACTCATCGGCGAAAACTGAACAACAAGACAATCATGTCCACGAAACACTCATTGGCGAATACTAATGAATATCAAGTTTTCGAAACACTCACCGGAAAAAATTGATGAATATCAAGTTTTCGAAACACTCATAGGCGAAAACTGATTAACAAGAAAATCATGTTTTCGAAACACTCTTGGCAAAAACTGATGAATATCAAGTTTTCAAAAGACTCACCGGCAAAAACTGATGAATATCATGTTTCAAAAACACTCACCGGCGAAAACAAATGAATATCAAGTTTTCGAAACACTCATCGGCAAAAACTTATAAACAAGAAAATCATGTTTTCAAAACACTCATTGGCAAAATTTGATGAATATCAAGTTTTCGAAACACTAATCGGCGAAAACTAATGAATATCATGAATTCGAAAAAGTCATCGGTGAAAACTAATTAACAAGAAAATCAAGCTTTCGAAACACTCATTGGCGAAAACTAATAAATATCAAGTTTTCAAAACACTCACCGGCAAAAACTGATTAACAAGAAAATCATGTTTTCGAAACACTCATTGGCGAAAACTGATGAATATCGAGTTCCCGAAACACTCACCGGCGAAAACTGATGAATATCAAGTTTTCGAAACTCTCACCGGTGAAAACTGATGAATATCAAGTTTTCGAAACACTCATCGGCGAAAACTGATCAACAAGAAAATTAAGTTTTCGAAACACTCATAGGTGAAAACTGATGAATATCTAGTTTTTGAAACACTCACCGGCGAAAACTGATTAATATTAAGTTTTCAAAACACTCATTGGCGAATACTGATTGACAAGAAAATCAAGTTTTCGAAACACCCATTGGCGAAAAGTAATGAATAAAATGTTTTCAAAACACTCACCGGCGAAAACTTATGAATATCACGTATTCAAAACACTCATAGGCGAAAACTGATTAACAAGAAAATGACGTTTTCGAAACACTGATTGGCCAAAACTGATGACTATCAAGTTTTCGAAACACTCACTGGCGAAAACTAATCAATACCAAGTTTTCGAAACACTCATCTGCGAAAACTGATCAATCACAAGTTTTCGAAACACTCATTGGCGAAAACTGATGAATATCAAGTTTTCGAAACACTCACCGGCAAAAACGGATGAATATCAAGTTTCGAAACACTCATCTGCGAAAACTAGTTAACAAGAAAATCAAGGTTTCGAAACACTCATTGGCGAAAACTGATGACTATCAAGTTTTCGAAACACTCACCGGCGAAAACTAATGAATATCAAGTTTTCTAAATACTCATCGGCGAAAACAGATGGATAGCAAGTTTTTGAAACACTCATTGGCGAAAACTGATTAACAAGAAAATCAAGTTTTCGAAAGACTCATTGGCGAAAACTGATGAATATCAAGTTTTCGAAACACTCATTGGCGAAAACTTATTAACAAGAAAATCAAGTTTTCGAAACACTCATTGGCGAAAACGGATGAATATCAAGTTTTCGAAACACTCACCGGCCAAAACTGATGAATATTAAGTTCTCGAAACACTCACCGCCAAAACTGATGAATATCAAGATTTCGAAACACTCATCGGGGAAATCTGATTAACAAGAAAATCAAGTTTTCGAAACACTCATTGGCGAAAAACAGATTAACAAGAAAATCAAGTTGTTGAAACAATCATTGGCGAAAACCGATGAATATCAAGTTTTCGAAACACTCACTGGCGAAAAATGATGAATATTAAGTTTTTGAAACACTCATCGGCGAAAACTTATTAACAAGAAAATCAAGTCCTCGAAACACTCATTGGCGAAAACAGATGAAAATCAATTTTCCTAAACACTCACCGGAGAAAACTGATGAATATCAAGTTCTCGAAACACGCACTGGCGAAAACTGATGAATATCAAGTTTTTAGAACACTCTTCAGCGAAAATTGATTAACAAGAAAGTGAAGTTTTCGAAACAATCATTAGCGAATACTGATGAATATCAAGTTTTGAAACACTCACCGTCGAAAACTGATGGATATCAAGTTTTCGAAACACTCATCGGCGAAAACTGATTAACAAGAAAATAAAGTTTTCGAAACACTCATTGGCGAAAACTAAAGAAAATCAAGTTTTCGAAACACTCAACGGCGAAAACTGATGAATATCAAGTTTTCGAAACACTCACCGACGAAAACTGATGAATATCAAGTTTTCGAAACACTCATCGACGAAAATTGATTAACAAGAAAATCAAGTTTTCGAAACATTCATTGGCAAAAACTAATGAATATCAAGTTTCCGAAACACTCATTGGCGAAAACTGATGAATATCATGTTTTCGAAACACTCATCGACGAAAATTGATTAACGAGAAAATCAAGTTTTCGAAACACTCACCTGTTTCCGAAACACGCATCGATGAAAACTAATCAATATCAAGTTTTCGATACACTCATTGGCGAAAACTGATTAACAAGAAAATCAAGTTTTCGTAACACTCACCGACGAAAACTAATGAATATCAAGTTTTGGAAACACTCATCGGCGAAAACTAATTAACCAGAAAATCAAGTTTTCGGAACACTCATTGGCTAAAACTGATGAATATCAAGTTTTAGAAACACTCACCGGCGAAAACTAATGATTATCAAGTTCTCGAAACACTCACCGGCGAAAACTGATGAATATAAAGTTTTCGAAACACTCACTAGAGAAAACAGATTAACTAGAAAATCAAGTTTTGGAAACGCTCACTGGCGAAAACTGATGAATATCAAGTTTTCGAAACACTCATCGGCGAAAACTGATCAATATAAAGTTTTCAAAACACTCATTAGCGAAAACTGATTAACAACAAAATTAAGTTTTCGAAAGACTTATTGGCAAAAACTGATGAATATCAAGTCTTCGAAACACTCACCGGCGAAAACTAATGAATATCAAGTTTTCGACACGCTCATCGGCTAAAACTGAATAACAATAAAATCAAGTTTTCGAAATAATCATTGGCGGAAACTGATCAATATCTAGTCCTCAAAACACTCTCCAGTAAAAACTGATTAATATCAAGTTTTCGAAACAAACACCGGCGAATACTGATTAACAAGAAAATCAAGTTTTCGAAACACCCATTTTCGAAAACTAATGAATATCAAGTTTTCGAAACACTCACCGGCGAAAACTGATGAATATCGAGTTTTCGAAACACTCAATGGCGAAAACTGATGAATATCAAGTTTTCGAAACACTCAACGATGAAAACTGAAGAATATCAAGTTTTCGAAACATTCATCGTCGAAAACTGATTAACAAAAAAATCAAGTTTTCGAAACACTCATTGGCCAAAAATGATGAACATCAAGTTTCCGAAACACTCATTGGCGAATAATGATTAACAAGAAAATCAAGTTTCTGAAACACTCACCGGAGAAAACTGATGAATATTAACTCTTCGAAACACTCATCTGCGCCTACTGAATAACAAGAAAATAAAGTTTTCAAAACTCTCATTGGCGAAAACTGATGAATATCAAGTTTTGGAAACACTCACCTGCGAAAACTAATGAATATCAAGTTTTCAAAACACTCATCGGCGAAAACTGATTAACAAGAAAATCAAGTTTTCGAAACACTCATTGGGTGAAAACTGATGAATATCTAGTTTTCGAAACACTCTCTGGCAAAAACAGATTACTATCAAGTTTTCAAAACACTCACTGCCGAAAACTGATTTACAAGAAAATCAAGTTTTAGAAAGACCGGTTGGCGAAAACTAATGAATTTCATGATTTTGAAAGACTCACCGGCAAAAACTGAGGAATATCAAGTGTTCGAAATACTCATTAGCGAAAACTGATTAACAAGAAAAATCAAGTTTTCGAAACACACCTAGACAAAAACTGATGAATATCAAGTTTCCGAAACACTCAGCGGCAAAAACTGATCAATATCAAGTCTTCGAAACACTCAATGGTGAAAACTGATGAAGATCTAGTTTTCGAAACACTCGCCGGCCGAAACTGATGCATATCAACTATTCGAAACACTCATCGCCGAAAACTGATTAACAAGAAAATCAAGTTTTCGAAACACTCATTGGCGAAAACTGATGAATATCAAGTTTTCAAAACACTCACCGGCAGAAACTAATGAATATCAAGTTTTCGAAACACTCATCGGCGAAAACTGATCAATATCAAGTTTTCGAAACACTCATTGGCAAAAACTGATGAAGAAGAAAATCAAGTTTTCGAAACACTCATTGGCGAAAACTGATGAATATCAAGTTTTCGAAACACTAATTGGCGAAAACTGATGAACATCAAGTTTTCGAAACACTCATAGGCGAAAACTAATTAAGAAGTAAATCAAGTTTTCGACACACTCATTGGCGAAAACTGATGAATATCAAGTTATCGAAACACTCACCAGCGAAAACTAATGAATATCATGTTTTCAAAACACTCATCGGCCAAAACTGATCAATATCTGGTTTTCGAAACACTCATGGGCAAAAACTGATGAAGAAGAAAATCAAGTTTTCGAAACACTCATTGGCGAAAACTGGTGAATATCAAGTTTTCGAAACAATAATCGGCAAAAGCTGATGAATATCAAGTTTTCGAAACACTCATAGGCGAAAACTAATTAAGAAGTAAATCAAGTTTTCGAAACACTCATTGGCGAAAACTGATGAATATCAAGTTCTCGAAACACTCGTTGGCGAAAACTGATGAATATGAAGTTTCCGAAACACTTATAAGCGAAAACTAATTAACAAGAAAATCTAGTTTTCGAAGCACTCATTGGTAAATACTGATAAATGTCAAGTTTTTGAAACACTCACCGGCGAAAACTGATTAACAAGAAAATCAAGTTTTCGAAACACTCATTGGCGAAAACTGATGAATATCAAGTTTCCGAAACACTCAACGGCAAAAACTGATGAATATCAAGTTTTCGAAACACTCATTAGCGACTACTGAATAACAAGAAAATCAAGTTTTCGAAATACTCATTGGCGAAAATGATGAATATCTAGTTTTCGAAACACTCACCGGCAATAACTAATGAATATCAAGTTTTCGAAACACTCAATGGGGAAAACTGATGAATATCAAGTTTTCGAACCACTCATCGGAGACTACAGAATAACGAGAAAATCAAGTTTTCGAAACACTCATTTGCTAAAACTGATGAATATCAAGTTTTCGAAACAGTCACCGGCGAAAACTATTGCATATCAAGTTTTCAAAACACTCATTGGCGAAAACTGATGAATATTAAGTTTTCGAAACACTCACCTGCGAAAACTGATGAATATCAAGTTTTCGAAACACTCATCAACAGAAACTGATTAACAAGAAAATCAAGTTTTGGAAACACTCATTGGCAAAAACTGATGAATTTCAAGTTTTCGAAACACTCATCGACGAAAACTAATTAACAAGAAAATCAAGTCTTCGAAACACTCACCGGCGAAGAAATGAATATCAAGTTTTCGAAACACACGTCAACGAAAATGGACCAATATCAGGTTTTCGAAACACTCATTGGCGAAAACTGATTAACAACAAAATCATGTTTTCGAAACACTCATAGGGGAAAATTGATGAATATCAAGTTTCTGAAACACTCACCGCCGAAAACTGATGCATATCAACTTTTCGAAACACTCATTAGTGACGACTAAATAACAAGAAAATCAAGTTTTCAAAACACTCAGTGGTGAAAACTGATGAATATCATGTTTTCAAAACACTCACCGGCGAAAACTGTTGAATATCAAGTTTTCGAAACACTAATCGGCGAAAACTGATGAACAAGAAAATCAAGTTTTCGAAACACTCATTGGCGAAAACTGATGAATATCAAAATTTCGAAACACTCAGTGGCAAAAATTAATGAATATCAAGTTTTCCAAACACTAATTGGCGAATTCTGATTAACAAGAAAATCGTGTTTTCGAAAGACTCATCGGCGAAAACTGATGAATATCATGTTTTCAAAACAATCACCGACAAAAACTGATGAACATCAAGTTTTCGAAAGACTCATCGCGAAAACTTATCAACATCAAATTTTCGAAGCAATCATTGGCGAAAACTGATCAACAAGAAAATCAAGATTTCAAAACACACATTAGCGAAAATTGATGAATATCAACTTTCCGAAACACTAATCTGCGAAAACTGATGAATATCATGTTTTCGAAACACTCATCGGCAAATACTGTTGAACAAGAAAATCAAGCTTTCGAAACATTGATTGGCGAAAACTGATGAATATCAAGTTTTCGGAACACTCACCGGCCAAAACTAATGAATATCAAGTTTTCGAAACACTCATTGGAGAAAACTGATTAACAAGAAAATCAAGTTTTCGAAACACTCATTGGAGAAAACTGAGGAATATCAAGTTTCTGAAACACTGGCCGGCAAAAACTGATGAATATCAAGTTTTCAAAACACTCATCTGCGACTACTGAATAACAAGAAAATAAAGTTTTCGAAACACTCATTAGTGAAAACTGATGAATATTAAGTTTACGAAACACTCACCGGCGAAAACTGATGAATATCAAGTTTTCGAAACACTCATCAGCGAAATCTGTTTAACGAGAAAATCATGTTTTCGAAACACTCATTGGCGAAAACTGATGAATATCAAGATTTCGAAATAGTCATTGACGAAAACTGATGAATATCATCTTTTCGAAACACTCATTAGGGAAAACTGATTTACAAGAAATTCAACTTTTCGAAACATTCATTGGCAAAAACTGATGAATATCAAGTTTTCTAAACACTCATCTGCAAAAACTGATGAATATCAAGTTTTCGAAACACTCATCGGCGAAAACTGATTAACAAGAAAATCATGTTTTCGAAACACACATTGGCAAAATTGATGAATATCAACTTTCCGAAAAACTAATCGGCGAAAACTTATGAATATCAAGTTTTCGAAACACTCATCGGCAAATACTGATTAACAAGAAAATCAAGCTTTCGAAACATTGATTGGCGAAAACTGATGAATATCAAGTATTCGAAACACTCACCGGCCAAAACTAATGAATATCAAGTTTTCAACACACTCATTGGCGAAAAATGATCAACAAAAAAAATCAAGTTTTCAATACACATATTTGCGAAAATTGATGAATATCAAGTTTCCGAAACACTAATCGGCAAAAACTTATGAATATCAAGTTTTCGAGACACTCCTCGGCGAATACTGATTAGCAAGAAAATCAAGCTTTCGAAACACTGATAGGCAAAAACTGATGAATATGAATTTTTCGAAACACTCACCGCCGAAAAGTAATGAATATCAAGTTTTTGAGACACTCAATGGCGAAAACTGATTAATAAGAAAATCAAGTTTTCGAAACACTCATTGGTGAAAGCAGATGAATATCAAGTTTTCGAAACACTCACTGGCGAAAAATAATGAATATCAAGTTTTCGAAAAACTCATCGGCGAAAACTGATCAATATTAATATTTCGAAACACTCAATGGCGAAAACCAATCAAAAAGAAAATCAAGTTTTCAAAATACACATTGGCGAATATTGATGAATATCAAGTTTTCGAAACACTAATCGGTGAAACTGATGAATATCAAGTTTTTGAAACACTCATCGGCGAATACTGATTAACAAGAAAATCAAGCTTTCGAATCACTAATTGGCGAAAACTGATGAATATCAAGTTTTCGAAACACTCACCGGTGAAAACTGATGAATATCATGTTTTCGAAACACTGACCGGCGAAAACTGATTTACAAGAAAATCAAGTTTTCGAAACACTCATTGGTGAAAACTAATGAATATCCAGTTTTCAAACACTCACCGGTGAAAACTGTTGAATATCAAGTTTTTGAAACAATCACCGGCGAAAACTGATGAATATCAAGTTTTCGAAACACTCATTGTTGAAAACTGATGAAGAAGAAAATCAAAATTTCAAAACACTCATTGGCGAAAACTGGTGAATATCAAGTTCTCGAAACAATAATCGGCGAAAACTGATAAATATCAAGTTTTCGAAACACTCATAGGCGAAAACTAATAAACAAGAAAATCAAGTTTTCGAAACACTTATTGGCGGAAACTAATGAATATCAAGATTTTGAAATACTCACCGGCGAACACTGAGGAACAAGAAAATCAAGTTTTCGAAACACTCATTGGCGAACTATGATGAATATCAAGATTTCGAAACACTCACCAGCGAAAACTGATTAACAAGAAAATCAAGTTTTCGAGACACTCATTGGTGAAAACTGATGAATATCAAGTTTCCGAAACACTCACCGGTAAAAACTGATGAATATCAAGTTCTAGAAACACTCATCGGCGAAAACTTATTAACAAGAAAATCAAGTTTTCAAAACACTCATTGCGAAAACTGAAGAATATCAAGTTTTCGAAACACTCAACGGCGAAAACTGATTAGCAAGAAAATCAAGTTTTCGAAAAACTCATTGGCGAAAACTAATGAATATCAAGTTTCCAAAACACTCAACGGCAAAAACTGATGAATATTAGGTTTCTGAAACACTCATCGGCGACTATTAATTAACAAGAAAATCAAGTTTTCGAAATACTCATTGGCCAAAATTGATGAATATGAAGATCTCGAAACACTCACCGGTGAAAACTGTTGAATATCAAGTTTTCGAAACACTCAATGGCGAAAACTGATGAATATCAAGTTTTCGAAATACTAATTAGCGACTACTGAATAACAAGAAATTTATGTTTTCGAAACACTCATCGGCGAAAACTGGTGAATATTAAGATTTCAAAACCCTCACCGGCAAAAACTAATGAATAACAAGTTTTCAAAACACTCACAGGCGAAACGTAATCAATATCAAGTTTTCGAAACACTCATCGGCAAAAACTGATTAACATGGAAATCAAGTTTTTGAAACACTCATTGGTGAAAATTGATGAATATCATGTTTTTGAAACACTCTTCGGCGAAAACAGATTAACAAGAAAATCAAGTTATCGAAACACTGATTGGCGAAAACTGATCAATATCAAGTTTCCAAAACACTCATTGGCGAAAACTGAATAACAAGAAAATCTAGTTTTCGAAACACTCATTGGCGAAAACTTAAGAATATAAAGTTTCCAAAACAATCACCGTCGAAATTGATGAATATCATGTTTTCGAAACACTCATCGGCGAAAACTGATTAACAAGAAAATCAAGTTTTCGAAACACTCATTAGCAAAACCTGATGAATATCAAGTTTTCGAAACAAACTGATGAATATCAAGTTTTCGAAACACTCATCGATGAAAACTGATTAACAAGAAAATCAAGTTTTCGAAACAATCATTGGCGAAAACTGATGTATATCAAATTTTTGACACACTCACCGGCGAAAACTGATTAACAAGAAAATCATGTTTTCATAACACTCATTGGCGAAAACTGATAAATATCACGTTTTTGAAACACTCACCGGCGAAAACTGATTAGCAAGAAAATCAAGTTTTCGACAAACTTATTGGCGAAAACTGATAAATATCAAGTTTCCGAAACACTTGCCGGTGAAAACTGATGAATATCAAGATTTCGAAATACTCACCGGCGAAAACTGATGAATATCATGTTGTCGAAATACTCATCGACGAAAACTGATTAAGAAGAAAATCAAGTTTTCGAAACACTCATTGGCGAAAACGGAGGAATATCAAGTTTTCGAAATACTCATCGGCGAAAACAGATTAACAAGAAAATCAAGTTTTCGAAAAACTCATTGGCGAAGAGTGATGAATATCAAGTTTCCAAAACACTCACCGGGAAAAACTGATGAGTATCAAGTTTTCGAAACACTCATCGGCGAAAACTGATTAACAAGAAAATCAAGTTTTCGAAACACTAAATGGCGAAAACTGATGAATATCAAGTTTCCGAAACAATAATCGACGAAAACTGATGAATATCAAGTTTTCGAAACACTCATCGGGGAAAACTGATTAACAAGAAAATCATGTTTTTCAAACATCGCTCGAGCTTCCCGTGGTGGTGAGAGGGAAGGACGGCTTCCCGTGCTTCCATCTTCCGAGAGGGAGCATCGTCAAGAGGTTCTACCGAGAGAGAAGAGGAAGAAAGATGGGAGAGGCGGCACGAGCGGACCCCGGGAGGGGGAAAGGAGAGGAACCTCTGCGGCGGTGTTGCCCAAGGGCAGAGAAGGAGGGCTCAAGAAGCAGCCTGCCGGTGTGGAGTTGCGATTATCTTCGCAAGTCGCACGGTAGAGTACTGACCGGGGGGATGCACAGGTGGAAGCTCTGGCAGGAGATGCTGTTTCGGTTTCTGCACCTACCCTTGTTCCTACTTCCGCTCCTGTTCATCAATCACCCATGAGGAAGATAATCTCCACTCGTCCTCCTATCCCCAGCCTCGTTGAGGGGGTTGATCAACCTGCTGCTAAGAGGGCCAGGGTGGTCGTTGAGGAGTCTGTCGGAGACTCTCCCACTCCTCAGACGACAGCGGGCGAACCTACGGCTGAGGAAGTCGCAAAGTCTGATGGTCCGACCGTGGAGGGCAGAGCCCTCTCAAGTAGAGGGAATGTAGTGGCGAGTCAAGCGGCTACCATGATAGATCTTGTTCCTAGGTCGAGCATCGGCCCTTCTGCACCCCTTCGGCCATCGGAGGGGGGATTTTCTTTTGAGCTGGTGGCACTGGGCAGGCGCTTCCCCGTGGAGATGCGGGAGAGGGAAGCCAGGGGGCTGGACACTTCGCCCTTGAACCTCGCTGCCCGAGGCTTCGGTCGGGTGGCTGAGTGATTGGCTGACTTCCACCAAGCCAATTTTGAGTGGGAGAAGCGTGCGGTAAGTTCCCTCATCTTGGTTTTCTCCTCATTATGCTTTGGCTCGTGTTTCTGACCTTAGCAATATATACGTACCTTTCACAGGAGGAGATTCGTCATGACCGGGATCAATTTGTCGGTGTTGCGTCCTCCAAGAGCCAGGCTCTAAAGGTCTCCCAGAAGAAGTTGGCAGACGTGCGGGAGCAGCCGTCTGCCATGAACCTGGAGTGTGAGGATCAAGGTCGCGAGGTTAAGTCCTTAACTCAAGAGGTTGCCCATCTTAGGGCTGAAGCTGGTCACCCTTCCGAGGTCGCACTCCTTCGCTCGGAGTTGGAGAGGACTCGCAAGGAGCTGGCCGCCCGTCGAGATAACGCTGAGAGGCATCAGCAGGAGCTGAATTAACTTCGCGAAGCTTTGTGGGGTGCAGAGGTCTGTGTTGCTGTGAACCTTTCTGGTCGGCTAGCGGGCGAGGACAAGGTTGCAAACGTTGCTTATCTCCAGGGAGAGTTGCCTGCGCAGAGGATGTATGGCATCCTTCTGGCGGTCAAGCAGCTTGAGCGTCTCCGTGGGGAGAGATTTCTAGCGGAGTGGATGGCTTCCTTGCTTCCTTCCTTGGAGTTGTTCGAAGGTGAGCTTCGCGGTCGAATGGAAACAGACCCTCCGTTGAATCTCGCTTATCTTCGTCAACTGACGGATCGCTTGGTGGATCACCAAGTGTTGTCTCGAATTGGCAAACGAGCTTCAGGGATTGGACCTACTTCTCAGCAGCTGGCTGAAGCAACCAAGCGGGGGTAGTTGGAAGGTGTTGGCCTTGTGGATCATGCTAGGGCCTAGGCCTTTGTAGATCTTGGGGATGCCAAAGATTAGGTTTATGTATATTTTAGGGTGTTTACCCTTTGTAATGGGCAGACGCCCTCTCATTTTTGGCATTCAATGAGAATGATTTTTGCAAAGAGCTACTTTCCTTTTTACTTATGGACAAAAAGTCGTGCTTGTTTGAAGTTTCTCTTTTCGTAGTCATCTCTTCACGTCTGGGTAAAAAGATTTTTGCATGAGTACCGTGTGATCAGGACGGATTGTATGCGTTTTGCTAGAATGACATGTCGAACGTTCGTTTTGTGGTTTTTGCACCAAAGGGGTTTTTTATCGCGCTTTTAGGGGAAATTTTAGCTTGGCCCTGGGGGCGCTTAGCGTTTCTTAGGCCGATTGAGCCCATTGTCCTATGGCAGTACCTACGCGAGTACTTTGCAAAGTTGAAGTCTTGTCTCTAGCTGGAAAGAAGTACTTTTGATAATAGACAAAATGGTTACATTCGTGCAGCCTCAGTCGGGTTAGCCTTAGTTAGGCTGAAGGTAAGCAAAATGTTTACATTCGGATTGCCTAGGTCAGGCGAGCCTTAGTCAGGCTAAAAATCCTAAATTCAAAGTAGAGACGCATGTGACTTGACTTAAAGATGATAATGCAAAGTGCGCTTGGAGTCTAGGCGAAGGCTAGGTTCGGGCGGGCGGACTCTGGTTTCTTTTCTCCTGACTCTCTACCCTCGGGGGATTCCTTGCGTGATTCTTTGGGACCAAGGCGAGCGACCTTGACGGTCTTGGTTAAGCTCGCTGCGTAGCATGCTCGCACCAGTTTTTGGTCGGCCATGATTTCTCCAACCCCGTGGGGTGTTGGGAACTTCATTGTGAGCTGTGCGGTAGACACTATAACTCTAAGTTTATTTAGGGACGGTCGCTGTAGGATTGCATTGTATGCTGATGGTGCTGAGACGATGATGAAGTCTACATCAAGGCTCGCGACCTTTGGTAAGGTGCCCATAGTTGTTCGAGCGGTGATGATTCCTTCTACTGGAACCTGGGCTCTTGAGAACCCTCTGAGCGTGCCGGGGAATGGTCTTAGGCTGGCTTCATTCAACCCGAGCTTTCTAAAAGTGTCAAAGTAGAGAACGTCTGCTGAAGAACCTTGGTCGATCAAGACTCTATTGACTTCGTAGTTGGCGATTATGGTGGTCACTACCATGGGGTCGTCGTGGACTAGTCCCTCTAGGTTAGTGAGGTCGAAGATGATGGGGTCTCCCTTGGTTTCGCTCCTCTTCTTATGCTTCGGAGCGTAATCGAGGGCGAGTGCGCTCGATCCTCTTCTTCATTTGCGGCAGTGAGGAGATCCCTCTCTGTAGTCCACCTGCTATGACGTTGATAACCCCGCGGGTAGGCGCTTGATCGTTGGCCTCTCGGGGGTGTTCGGCATTAGCCCTATTTTCTTCCTTAATGAATCTACCGAGCTGTCCCTTCCGGATTAGGTCCTCCATTTGATCTTTTAGGTGGATTCAGTCGTTGGTTTCGTGCCCGTAATCCTTTTGGAATTGACAGTACTTGGACTTATCTACCGCCCTTCCTGTCTTACGTCTTTTGACATGCGGGGGGAAGCTGAGCATGTCCGAGTGATAAATTTCATCCAACTCCCCAACATTAGATTTGTTGAAGGGAGTATAACTCGTGAACCGCCCCCTGGGAGGCGTCCGTGGTAGAGATGGTGACCTCTTCCTACTGCTCTTCTCCTTAGGGGCTTGGTTCTCAGTTCCCGTCTTCTCGTTTTTCTTCTCTGCTCGCTCCATGTCGGCCCTGCTTATCAAGAACTTCCTCATCTTGTCCTTGGCGATCTGAGCATTCTCTTCTTGAATGAACCATTCTGCACGGTCCATAAGTTCTTGTAAGGTGGAGACGGGGCATCTGTTAAGTTCCCCGTAGAACTGCGAACATCGAAGACCTTGCTTTATGACGAAGATGGCGACGGCGTCCTGGAGGCCTCAGACTTCGAGCGAGAGTTTGGTGAAGCGGGCTAAGAAGGCTTGTAGTTTTTCTCCTTCCTCCTGGTGGAAACGAACGAAGGAGTCTTCATTTTTCTGGTACTCTTTGCTGTTGGCGAAATGTGTGAAGAAGTTCCGCGCTAGTTGTTAGGCAGCAGTGAAGACCATCTTAGGGCAGCGTCTTTTAGGGTTGACGAGAAGACTCGACACTGTTTGTCGTCCATCATGCCAATATCGACATGGCCGAGTTAAAGGTGTTCAGGTGATCCCGTGGATCGGTTTCTCTAGTATAAGGTTCTATGTGGAAAGGCATTTTGAAGCCCATGGGCACGTGTTCATTCATGATTTGCTGGGTGAAGGGGTGTCTCCCCTTTCCCTGGAAGTCGAACGTGGGCCACTGGTAAGCATTTGCACCGCAGGCGGCGTACGGGTTGTAGACCGCTGCCCATGGCATATGGTGGTAGGATCCCGGAGGATAGTTTGGAACTGGTGGCTGCGGATGGTTTGTGACGGGTTGTGCCGCTTGTCCGGCAACCATGGTTGGTCCTGGTTGGATCGCTGCTGGAGGTGTCGGTGCCGTCAACGATAATCGCGGGAACTCCATTGGTAAGATCCCGAACTAAATTGCGGGCAGGCTGGTAGGCTCGCTGGAGGTTCCTCCTGCCGTCGTACCGTGTGGTACTAACGATAATTAAGCGCTCCCGCTTGCTGGGGTGAGGCTCATGTCCTCCTCCCATCGCTGTTGACGTAGAGCCGCTACCTCTGCCTTGAGGCAGGCGATCTCAGCATCTCGTGGGTTCCTTACTGGCTCCGTCATCTCCTGGCTGGCAGTTGTAAGGCAAGGGACGTGTGGCATTCCATACGGGTGATGAGGGCAAGTGTCCTCCCTAGGTGCCGGGTTCTGGACTACGGTTTCCGCGACAGCTACCTGCGTCATTGAGGACCTTTGAGGATGGGTTGCGCTTGGTCCACCTACCTCAGTTGTGACCGCTACGTCCATTCCCTGTTGATTCCTCGTTCTGCAGCTCGGAGCGCTAGCGTCGGTCGTGGTTGCGGGGACGTTCAAATCGATCATGATGTATTATATCTTGCGCATCCTGTATCTGTATTGAAGATCAAAACATAAAGAAATGTGGGTTTTTGAGCGTTTGGTATATACTCCTACTCCCCGAAAAAGAAATGCCGTGTAGCGGCAGAGTGTGCAAGGCATTGCGGTCTGAATAAGACCGTGGTGGGCGCCACTGTAATTGTCGTTTTTGGCTCAGACAATTGTAATTTGAAATTAGGACCGCAAGGGGTCTTAAACTTGGGGGACTTGTCCTTAGGTGATGCACCTAGGTGCCTACGTACCCTTCGGGAGGGATCAAAGTCCACGTAGTTCGTCATGCTGACGTCTATCAGAGCCGTTAGGCAAGGTTATTACATGTATTGGTCTGTGTGCGGCTAAGACGTACCTAAGGTACTCCGGGCGGGCGAGCCGCTCTTAGGAGGTTGCCTTAGTAGGAGAGAGCTATGGTCTCAGAGGGCTCCTGGAAGCCCTGTTAATGGTATACTCCGAGGAGGAGGTGAGCTTGCCGGAGGCTGCCTGGAATGGGGGCCTGTGACGGAGCTCGAGGTGCGAAAAGGACATGCGTGAGGTATCTGAGGGTGCTCAGGTACCGAGAGAGTGTGTGGAATAACACAGATGGGGTGTGGTAATCCCTCGTAGCTGATAGATAAATGGTGCCACGTTTCCCAAGGCGGAATATTCCGTAATTACAACAAGAAAATCATGTTTTTGAAACACTCATTGGCCAAAACTGATGAATATCAAGTTTTCGAAACACTCACCGGCAAAAACAGATTAATATCATGTTTTTGAAACACTTATTGGCGAAAACTGATTAACAAGAAAATTAAGTTTTCGAAACACTCGATTGCGAAAATGATGAATATCAAGTTTTCGAAACACTCACCGGCGAAAACTGATTAACAAGAAAATCAAGTTTTCGAAACAACCATTGGCGAAAACTAATGAATATCAACTTTTCGAAATATTCACTGGCGAAAACTGATGAATATCAAGTTTTTGAAACACTCATCGGTGACTACTGAGTAACAAGAAAATCAACTTTTCAAAACACTCATTGCCCAAAACTGATGAATATCAAGTTTTCGAAACACTCACCTGCAAAAACTGATGAATATCAAGTTTACGAAACACTCATTGGTAAAAACTGATGAATATCAAGTTTTCGAAGCACTCACTGGCAAAAACTGATGAATATCAAGTTTCCGAAACACTCATCGGCGAAAACTGATGAATATCATGTTTTCGAAACACTCATCGGCAAAAACTGATTAACAAGAAAATCAAGTTTTCGAAACACTCATCGGCAAAAACTGATGAATATCAAGTTTTTGAAACACTCACTGGCGAAAACTGATTAACAAGAAAATCAAGTTTTCGAAACACTCATTGGCAAAAATTAATGAATATCATGTTTTTAAAACACTCACCAGTAAAAATTAAGGAATATCATGTTTTTAAAACACTCACTGGCGAAAATTAATGAATATCATGTTCCCGATACACTAACCGGCAAAAACTGATTAACAAGAAAAAAAAGTTTTCGAAACACTCATTGGCGAAAATGGATGCAAAACAAGTTTTCGAAACACTAACCGGCAAAAACGGATGAATACCATGTTTTCGAATCACTCATCGGCGGAAACTGATTTACAAGAAAATCAAGTTTTCGAAACACTCATTGGCAAAAACTGATGAATATCAAGTTTTTGAAACAATCACCGGCGAAAACTGATGAATATCAAGTTTTCGAAACACTCATCGGCGAAAACTGATTAACAAGAAAATCAAGTTTTCGAAACACTCATTGGCGAAAACTGATGAATATCAAGTTTTCGAAACACTCATCGGCGAAAATCGATAAATATCAAGTTTTCGGAACACTCATCGGCGAAAACTGGTTAACAAGAAAATCAAGTTTTCGAAACACTCATTGGCGAAAACTGATGAATATCAAGTTTTCAAAACACTCACCGGCGAAAACTGTTGAATATCAAGTTTTCGAAATACTCATCAGCCAAAAATTGATTAACAAGAAAATCAAGTTTTCGAAACATTCATTGGCGAAAATTGATAAATATCAAGTTTTCGAAACACTCACCGACGAAAATGGATGAATATGAAGTTTTCAAAATACTCATCGGCGAAAACTGGTTAACAAGAAAATCAAGTTTTCGAAACACTCATTAGCGAAAACTGATGAATATGAAGTTTTGGAAACACTCACCAGTGAAAACTGATTAATAAGAAAATCAAGTTTTCGAAACATTCATTGGCGAAAACTGATGAATATCAAGTTTTCGAAACACACACCGGTGAAAATGAATGAATATCAAGCTTTCGAAACTCTCATCGGCGAAAATTGATTGCCAAGAAAATCAAGTTTTCTTAACACTCATTCGCGAAAACTGATGAATATCAAGTTTTCGAAACATTCATCGGCGAAAACTGATTAACAAGAAAATCAAGTTTTCGAAACACTCATTGGCGAAAACTGATGAATATCAAGATTCCGAGACACTAATCGGCGAAAACTGATGAATATCAAGTTTTCAATACACTCATCGGCGAAAACTGATTAAAAAGAAAATGATGATTTCGAGGCACTCATCGGCGAAAACTGATGAATTACAAGTTTTCGAAACACTCAACGGCGAAAAATGATGAATATCAAGTTTTTGGAACACTCTTCGGGGAAAACTGATTAACAAGAAAATCAAGTTTTCGAAATACTCATTGGCGAAAACTGATGATTATCATGTTTTTGAAACACTCACTGGTGAAAACTAATGAATATCAAGTTTTCGAAACACTCATCGGCAAAAAACCAATTAACAAGAAAATCAAGTTTTCGAAACACTCATTGGCGAAAACTGATGAATATCAAGTTTCCAAAACACTCACCGTCGAAAATTGATGAATGTCATGTTTTCAAAACACTCATCGGCGAAAACTGATTAACAAGAAAATCTAGGTTTCGAAGCACTCATTGGCAAAAACTGATGAATATCAAGTTTTCGAAACACTCACCGGCGAAAACTGATGAATATCAAGTTTTCGAAACACTCATCAGCGAAAACTGATGAATATCAAGTTTTCGAAACACACACCAGCGAAAACTGATGAATATCAAGTTTTCGAAATACACATCAGCGAAAACTGATTAACAAGAAACTCAAGTTTTCGAAACACTCATTGGCAAAAACTGATGAATATCATGTTTTCGAAACACTCACCGACGAAAACTGATGAATATCAAGTTTTCGAAACACTCGTCAGCGAAAACTGATTAACAAGAAAATCAAGTTTTCGAAACACTCATTGGCGAAAACTGATGAATATCATGTTTTCGAAACACTCACCGCCGAAAACTATTGAATATCAAGTTTTTGAAACACTCATTGAAAAAAAACTGATTAACAAGAAAGTCAAGTTTTCGAAACCCTCACTGGCGAAAACTGATGAATATCTAGTTTTCGAAACACTCATCGGCGAAAACTGATGAATATCAAGTTTCCAAAACACTAATCGGCGAAAACTGATCAACAAGAAAATGAAGTTTCCGAAACACTTATTAGCGAAAACGGATTAACAAGAAAATCAAGTTTTTGAAAGACTCATTGGCGAAAACTGATGAATATCAAGTTTCGAAAATACACACCGGCGAAAACTGATGAATATCAAGTTTTCGAAACACTCACTGGTAAAAACTGAATAACAAGAATATCAAGTTTTCGTAACACTCATTGGCGAAAACTGATCAATATCAAGTTTTCGAAACACTAACTGATAAAAATAGATTAATATCAAGTTTTTAAAACACTCATCGGCGAAAATTGATTAACAAGAAAATCAAGCTTTTGAAACACTCATTGGCGAAAACTGATGAATATCAAGTCTTCGAAACACTCATCTGCAGAAATTGGTTAACAAGAAAATAAGGTTTTCGACACACTCATTGGCGAAAACTGATGAATATCAAGTTTTCGAAACACTCATCGTCGAAAACTGATGAATATCAGGTTTTCAAAACACTCATCGGCGAAAACTGATTAACAAGAAAATCAAGTTTTCGAAACATTCATTGGCAAAAAATGATGAATATCAAGTTTCCCAAACACTAATCGGCGAAAACTAATGAATATCAAGTTTTCGAATCACTAATTAGTGAAAACTGATGAATATCAAGTTTTCGAAACACTCACCAGCGAAATCTAATGAATATCAAGTTTTCGAAATACTCATCGGCGAAAACTGATTAACAACAAAATCAAGTTTTCGAAACACTCACCGGCGAAAATTGATGAATATCAAGTTTTCGAAACACTCATCGGCGAATACTGATTAACAAGAAAATGATGTTTTCAAAACACTCATTGCCGAAAACTGATGAATATCAAGTTTTCGAAACACTCACCGGCGAAAACTGATGAATATCAAGTTTTCGAAACACTCACCGGCGAAAACTGATGAATATCAAGTTTTCGAAACACTCAATGGTGAAAACTGATGAATATCAAGTTTTTGAAACACTCACCGGCGAAAACTAATGAATATCAAGTTTTTGAAACACTCATCGGCGAAAACTGATTAACAAGAAAATCAAGTTTTCGAAACACCCATTGGCGAAAACTAATGAATATTAAGTTTTCGAAACACTCACCCACGAAAACTGATTAATATCAACTTTTCGAAACACTCATCGGCGACTACTGAATAACAAGAAAATCAAGTTATCGAAACACTCATTGGACAAAACTAATGAATTTCAAGTTTTCGAAATACTCACCGGCGAAAATTGATGAATATCAAGTTTTCGAATTAGTCACCGGCGAAAATTGATGAATATCAAGTTTTCGAAATACTCATCGGTGAAAACTGATTAACAAGAAAATTAAGTTTTCGAAACACTCACCGGCGAAAACTAATCAATATCAAGTTTTCGAAACACTCATTGGTGAAAACTGATTCACAGGAAAATCAACTTTTCGAAACACTCAATGGCAAAAACTGATGAATATCAAGTTTACGTAGCACTCACCAGCGAAAACTGATTAACAAGAAAATCAAGTTTTCGAAACACTCATTGGCGAAAACTGATGAATATCATGCTTTTGAAATACTCACCAGCGAAAACTGATGAATATCAAGTTTTCGAAACTGTCATCGGCAAAAACTGATTAACAAGAAAATCAAGTTTTCGAAACAACCATTGGCGAAAACTAATGAATACCTAGTTTTCGAAACACTCACCGGCGAAAACTGTAACATCCGCCTTTTTCAGTTAAAGGAATAATTGTTTGTTAACGAAATCTAACTCGATGCTTGTGCTTGACATTGATTGTTGCATTTAGAAAGCATATAGAAATGAATTATTTTAAGAAAAAAGGGTGAGAAGGACTAAAAAGAAAGAGACTTAAATGAAAGGAAAAAGTGGTGTGTGAGAGGGAGAAGTGAATTTTCTCTTCCTCATGGTGGCACCAACCTCTTACACGTGCCCACAATGGTGGCAACACCAAAGCACACCACAATTTTCCACTAAGCTTAGAGTGAGAGAGAGCTAGAGAGACGGAAGAGCACCAAGGTTGAGTTCAAGCATGGGAATCCGATTTTCAGCATGGATTGAACCTTAGAAACTCAGCTGAACACCAATAAGACAAGATTTTAGCTTCAAAACAAGGTAATCAAACTACTAACCTCTCTAATTTTCAAGTTAGGTTTTGAAGAAATGGCCCAAAACTAAGTTTCGGATTTCTGTGCCATTTGAGAGGTTCAAAACTGCTTCCTTATGATTTTCGAACTTAGAATGGATGTAGATGATGAATGCATGCTTGGATTTTAGCTGGAAATTAGATAATTTAGAAGGGTTTGGAAATGGGTATGGGTTTTAGCTTGAAATTCAGATTTAAGCTTGTTTAACCATGTTTCAGGGCTAGTATTTCATGGGTTTTAACGTGTTAATGATAGAAAACAAGTTTATAATACTTCCATGACTTGAATGGTAGAATTCTTGGTTGAATTCTTGAGAAAAGATACTTTAAAAACCCAGAAATTAACGTAGCAGTCGACTTGTAGGCCAAACCAGTCGACTTCCATGTTCTTTTCTGCCCAGAATTCATGCCAAGAACATACCATTCGACTGCCAGCTCAAACTAGTCGACTTTCGTGTCCAGAAACAAAACAGAGACAAACCAGTCGACTGGTATGTTACAGCAGTCAACTTGCATGAAGAAAAATGTGAAAAACATACTTAATGAGCTCCAAAAATCTTCAAATTTTGTAGGATAAAGCAAGACACATTAAAGTTAATGATTGCCAAATTTCATTCATTTTAGATCCTCTTTGGTACCCTGTTTGCAGACTTGAAGTTCCAAAACTTACGAAGAAAATATTTACTGGTTTTTATACTTTCATTTAGTTTTTTAGGTACCAAATGAAGGATTTAAAGGCTACAATTTTATATGTAGATTCCTAAGATCTTAAATATGGGATCTGGAAATTCTCATAGCATTTGGAACTCATTTGGTATGGTTTTAGTAAGCATTTACAAAAGTATGGTCTGCTGCCCTGTCACATCAGACCGCTATAGTTAAACTAGATTTTGAGGGGGCAAACATGTGATTTTTGAGATAATATTTTGCAGCCAACTATAGTTTATATTCATAAACGTGTCATAATTATTTCAGAATTTTTGGAGTTTTATAGAACAAGTCATGAGTTTACAAAGTTGGCAAATTTATGAAATGAACTTGAAACACTTTGTTTTGCAAAAATTCCTTCTTTAACACTTCAAAGGATTTCAAATGCCCCATGACATGCTTAAACATTATGTTCTAAGTTTAGAAAGTAATATGACCTAACGGTAGAGAGAAATAACATAGAAAACGGAAGAGTAAGTATCTTACATATATGTGTTGCAAATAGATAGGTCCATAATCGATTGACCAATTGTCGGTATAGGACGGCCGTTGGGATTTCCACGGTTGAGCCATAATATGGGATGGTAAAACATCCAATCGATTGATGATGAAAGTTTATGAAAACACCGTGTTGGTTGTTTAATTTTAAGCTAGTAGGCTCTGTATGGCCTAATCAAGAGTGACATGCTTAAAATTAGATTAACCATGATTGGGACCTAGATATTTCATCTCATATTTGTATAGATAGCATACAGAAAGGGAAGATCTACATAAACGAATATGAGAAGAACCGTTAAAAAGAGACGGGGATCTCCAAATTTTAAGTAGAAGTGACTCCCTTAGCTAAGTAAAACCAACCAGAAATGGATACAACCTACCGAGAAAAGGGAGTGGTCCATAGCAGAAGTTGAGATACGACCTACCGAGGAAAGGGGTGATCTCATAGTACTCGGATCCACTGGGGGACGCTCCAGATAGTACACAGAACAGAAATAGCTTAATTGCTATAGGTTCTTACTTATTAATAGCCGTTAGAATTGTATGTGCGAGTATCCACTGGGTGGTGCT
The DNA here is from genome assembly GCA_014851425.1 of Senna tora. Taxonomy (NCBI): domain Eukaryota; kingdom Viridiplantae; phylum Streptophyta; class Magnoliopsida; order Fabales; family Fabaceae; genus Senna; species Senna tora. The sequence goes on along the minus strand of JAAIUW010000014.1, from coordinate 146,421 downwards.
CCCTATGCTCATATGTTTTTCATGAAATGGGGCAAAGGCCCATATGTTTTATAATGTTTGTTATTTCTCTACCATTCAAACATGTGAGATCATGTTTTAGAAGTATGTGCTCATATTAAATGTTTTATGACATTTAAGTATGCCATTCCATTTCATATGCCCTAACATGTATGAATTTCCATGCTAAATGTTCCATGAAAAGTATGACATGCGTAAGTATTAAGTTAACATCACATCCATGATTTATATATATGATGAGAAAGGAATGCAGAGGTTTCTGTGCAAGGCATAGTGGTACACAACAATGAGTTTGAAAACAGGTAGTCTTGATTACTGGGGTTTATCCTCATTACGTTGGTGTGTATCAGCTGATTAGGTACGCAATGCCTACGAGACGGGGATTGGAGCGATGGGTAGCCTGACTTTTGAAAAGAAGCGGGCAAGATAGTCTAGGTGCATATAGTTTCATTTTGTATATGTTGAAATGTCCGTCCCTTTGAGCCATTAACCTTAGGTATATTTTTGGAAAGGTTAAATGGCATATTTTGTAAATGTATAGATAAGGGATAAAGATAAGGATTTTGTATTGTGATGGATATAAGAATATATGTGTATGACTATATTTCGAATATACTTGTATATATACATAATATAAGTATGAAGAAGTTTTTATTCATGGATTGTTATGTATGATTGTTTGTATGCTTCTGTGTTTTAAGTATGCGCGAGAGATACCCGAGGGATAGAACCCTAACTGGTTTCACTTATTTAATTAATTTGGAAAAAGTTTTAATAAATTTGGGTAGAAGGAGAGAGGTAACACACCGGTTCTAGGTCAAAGATATGTTCTTTATACTCAAACTCTAATTTCTAAAGGGTCTGGAACTGGGATGTTACAGTTATGGTATAAGAGCATATCGTATCTTGGTTAGAACTGACTAGAGAGGTTCAAACTAAGCAATTAGGATGTAAATTCCTCAGAGAAAAGCCTGAATCAGGTTAGTTAGCTAAATGTACACATTGGAACTCTCATGTATTCTGGTTTGACTTGAGGAAAGGAGTATTAGGTTTGAGTAGACAACATTTCTTAATGGGTTCAGTCTCCTTACTTAACAAGTATTATTGAGATTAGCTATCTGAATCATATTTGTTTTGTGGAGTGAGATATCATTCCACTTAGGAAGAATGTTGAAGTGGAGTAAGGAACTCTGGGTGACCTTATTGGAGTTTTGTGTTCTCCAGAAGGCTTGGCTTGCCATAACCCAAATCCTCAGGTGGTATTGAAGAAGTAGGAATGATTAGTAGTAGCAGCCAAAAGTCTACAATAACTCAACCTACCATAGGTGGATTGAATCTAATTGTTTTACAAAGGCATAGACTTCCCTTTTAAGTGTGAGCTGAATATAAAATTATTGAGGAGATGTTCGAAATTTCTATGTTGTGTTATTTGGTGATTGCTTGAAATTTCTAGATTTGTTTAAGAAGTTGAAGTTGGTTAGTAGTGAGTATGTTGTTGAAGTAATTCTAGGATGACTAACTTACTTAGGGTACTTTTGACAAAGTATACCTAAGGAAACACTTTCTTGTTGAGAAACAAGAAAGGAGTTCGATTTTCTTGTAGTTTTATTAGGGTCATACTTTGTATGATGAAATGATGAATCAAGTCTTTTTTCTCATCTAATGTGAACCTGGATGGATCATGGAAGAGGCATGTATCCGAAAACTACATTGAACTCTAAGTTTGAGAATGTTGCTGTCCCTTTGTACTTATATGCGAAATTTTTATTGTGGAGGATAGATATTTTTGTTGATTGATTTTGTTTGTTTGCTTATGTTGAACACTAGTATGAGGTTAGGAATGAATAAAGTGTTTAGAATCAAATGACCCTGAATAGTGATGAGTAACCAACGAATTCTACTGGTAAGATTTAGCAAGTAACATTTCTATGTCCCTCTTAAGATCAGCTTCCGCACATCTAGAAAGTATTTTGTAGTGGTGGATTATTTTATTGTAGTTCTAGAGGAGATAACTAATCTCCCACTTTAGAGAGGAGTAGGATTCTCTATGGAGTTGTTTCTTAGAATGGAACCAATCTTCATAGCACCATAAAGAATATTTCCTCTAGAATTAAGTAAGCTAAAGACATAGATAAAGAACTTTTTAAGTATATCATTCATTAGTCCTAGTGAATCATAAGGAACAAGCTATTGTTACTTTAGAAGAAGAAAAATGAGAGTCTTAGGTTAGGAATCAACCATAGGTAAGCGAACAAGGTTATCATAAAAAAATACTCATTACCTAAAATAGATGATTATTTAGGTCGGTTAGGAATGAACTAGTTATCTTAAAATTGTATGGTCCTTAATTTCAATGGGTTTTCCCGCTGTCTTTCTGGAAGTGATAACTAGTTTTTGTCCCAAAAGAGAAGTAGGGTCTTTATAGGGTTGATCCTTGGAATGTGACTGACCTCTATAGCGCCATACAGAATGTCTTCTCCTGATTTAGGTGAAATAAAACCCAGGTAGATGATCTCTTAAGTAGACAGTTCATCGAACCTAGTGCATCACCATGGGATGCACCGGTACTACTTGAGAAGCCAAAAGATGTAAGTTTTAGGAAGTATATTGAGTATAGTCAGCTTAACCGGGTTATTGTGAAGAACACGTACCCACTCCCTAAGATAGACAATCCTTTAGACAAACTAAGAGGAGCCATCGTATCTTTTAAGATTGATTTGAGGTTGGAGTACTATCAAGTCAGAGTTAAAACTAGAGATATTCCTAAGGTGTTTTAGAATCAGGCAAGTGCATTATGAATACCTTGTAATGCCTTTAGTTCAGATAAATGTTCCAACTATTTCCATGGATTACATGAATTGCATCTTAGACCCTACCTCGATTTCTTCATAGTAGCGTTTATTGATGATATATTTGTGTATTCCATGAATACGGAAGAGCATCTTAGGATGGTGCTACAAGTGCTTAGGGAAAAGCAGTTGTACACAGCTTACAAACCGCGAATTTTGGTTAGATGAAGTAAAATTCTTAGGATATGTGATCTCTAAGAATGTAGTAGATATAGATCCTAATAATAGGAGTGCAATAGCGAACTGAGAGAGAGGCAGTCACGAAATCCTTAATTTCCTTGGATTAGGTAGTCGCTATAGAAGTTTATTCAATGGTTTTCGCATATTGCATTGCCTTTGAACTAAATGAACTAGAAAGGAGGTACCTTTCACGTAAACTTTAGGATATGAGAATAGCTTCAAAACACCAAATGAAAAGGTTACCACACCTCCCTTAGTAGCACTTGATTCTTTAAGAGAGATTGAGTTTTTCCATCGACAAATCCAAGAAAAGATTAGATTGTGTGTCAAAATAAGAAAAGAGGGTAATAACCTATGCCTTCAAACCAAGGAGACCTCATGTAGAGGAACATTCCTTTCACGCAATCTAGAAGTAGCAGTCATAGTTTTTCCATGAAGATATGGGACATTATTTTTATGGGAGAAAGTTTAAGGTATTTAGTGACCAAAGAAGTTTCATATATCACTGCCATGACAGGTAGTGAAATTTGAGAAAAATGAGATGGATGGATGCTCAAAGGACTATGACTTCAAATTGAAGTACCATCCAGGAAACGCAAATGTGGTCACCAATACCCTGAGTAGAAAGTCTCCACATATGTCTCAACTGTGAGTTAATAACCTAAGGTTAATAGAGAAGTATAGGGAAAACTAATGAATATCAAGTTTTCGAAACACTCACTGGCGAAAACTGATCAATATCAAGTTTTCGAAACACTCATTGACGAAAATTGATGAATATCAAGTTTCCGAAACACTTATCGACAAAAACAGATGAATATCAAGTTTTCGAAACAATCATCGGCGAAAATTGATTAACAAGAAAATCAAGTTTTCAAAACACTCATTGGCAAAAACTAATGAATATTAAGTTTTCGAAACACTCACCAGCGAAAACTGATGAATATCAAGTTTTCGAAACACTCATCGACGAAAACTGATTAACAAGAAAATCAAGTTTTCGAAACACTCATTGGTGAAAACTTATGAAAATCAAGTGTTCGAAACACTCACCGGCGAAAACTGATGAATAACAAATTTTCGGAACACTCATCGGAGAAAAATGATTAACAACAAAATCAAGTTTTCGAAACACTCATTGGCGAAAATTGATGAATATCAAGTTTTCGAAACACTCATGGGCGAAAACTGATTAACAAGAAAATCAAGTTTTCGAAACACTCATTGGCGAAAATTGAAGAAAATCAAGTTTTCGAAACACTCACCGGCGAAAACTGATGAATATCAAGATTTTAAAACATTCGTAGGCGAAAACAGATTAACAAGGAAATCAAGTTTTCAAAACACTCATTGGCGAAAATTGATGAAAATCAAGTTTTTGAAACACTCACCGACGAAAACTGATGAATATCAAGTTTTCGAAACACTCATCGGCGAAAACTGATGAATATCAGGATTTTGAAACACTCATTGGTGAAAACTGATGAATATTAAGTTTTTGAAACACTCATCGGCGGAAACTGATTAACCAGAAAATCATGTTTTCGAAACACTCATTGGCGAAAATTGATGAATATCAAGTTTTCGAAACACTCACCGACAAAAACTGATGAATATCAAGTTTTCGAAACACTCATCAGCGACTACTGAATAACAAGAAAAACAAGTTTTCGAAACACTCAATGGCGAAAACTTATGAATATCAAGTTTTCGAAACACTTATTAGAGAAAACTGATTAACAAAAAAATTAAGTTTTCGAAACACTCATTGGCGAAAACTGATGAATATCAAGTTTTCGAAACACTCATTGGCGAAAACTGATTAACAAGAAAATCATGTTTTCGAAACACTCATTGGCAAAAACTGAAAAATATCAAGTTTCCGAAACACTAATCGGCGAAAACTGATGAATATCAAGTTTTCAAAACACTCACCAGCGAAAACTAAATAACAGGAAAATCAAATTTTCGAAACACTCATTGGCAAAAACTGATGAATATCAAGTTTTCAAAACACTCATCGAAAAAAACTGATGAATATAAAGTTTTCAAAAGACTCATCGGCGAAAACTGATTAACAAGAAAATCAAGTTTTCGAAACATTCATTGGTGAAAACTGATGAATATCAAGTTTTTAAAACACTCACTGGCGAAAACTGATGAATATCAAGTTTTCGAAACACTCATCGGCAAAAACTGATTAACAAGAAAATCATGTTTTCGAAACACTCATTGGCCAAAACAGATGAATATGAAGTTTTCGAAACACTCACCGGCAAAAACTGATGAATATCAAGTTTTCGAAATACACACCGGCGAAAACTAATCAATATCAAGTTTTCGAAACACTTGTTGGCGAAAACTGAGCAACAAGAAAATTAACTTCTCGAAACACTCAATGGCGAAAGCTGATGAATATCAAGTTTTCGAAACACTCAATGAAGAACACTGATTAAAAAGAAAATCAAGTTTTCGAAACACTCACTGGCGAAAACCGATGAATATGAAGTGTTCGAAACACTCACCGGCGAAAGCTGATGAATATCAAGTTTTGGAAACACTCGTCGGCGAAAACTAATGAACAAGAAAATCAAGTTTTTGAAACACCCATTGGAGAAAACTAATGAATATCAAGTTTTCGAAACACTCACCAGCGAAAACTGATGAATATCAAGTTTTCGAAAGACTCACCGGCGAACACGGATTTACAAGAAAACAAGTTTTGAAACACTCATCGGCGAAAACTGATTAACAAGAAAATCAAGTTTTCGAAAAACCCATTGGTGAAAAGTAATGAATATCAAGTTTTCGTAACATTCACCGGGGAAAACTGATGAATATCAAGATTTCGAAACACTCATCGGCAAAAACTGATTAACAAGAAAATGAAGTTTTCGAAACACTCATTGGCGAAAATTGATGAATATCAAGTTTTCGAAACACTCACCGGCGAAAACTGATTAATATCAAGTTTTCGAAACACTCACCGGCGAAAACTAATCAATATCAAGTTTTCGAAACACTCATTGGCGAAAACTGATTAACAAGAAAATTAAGTTTTTGAAACACTCAATAGCGAAAACTGATGAGTATCAAGTTTTGGAAACACTCACCGTCGAACACTGATTAACAAGAAAACCATTTTTTCGAAACACTCATTGGCGAAAACTGATGAATATCAAGTTTTTGAAACACTCACCGGCAAAACTGATGAATATCAAATTTTCGAAACATTCACCGGCGAAAACTGATGAATATCTTGTTCTCGAAACACTCACCGGCGAAAACTGGTGAATATCAAGTTTTTGAAACAGTCATCGGCGAAAACTGATTAACAAGAAAATAAATTTTTCGAAACACTCATTGGGGAAAACTGAGGAATATCAAGTTTTCGAAACACTCATCGGCGAAAACTGATGAATGTCTTGTTTTCGAAACACTCACCGGCGAAAGATGATCAATATCAAGTTTTCGAAACACTTATTAGTGAAAACTGATTAACAAAAAAATTAAGTTTTTAAAACACTTGATGGCTAAAACTCATGCATATCAAGTTTTCGAAACATTCAACGGCGAAAACTGATTAACAAGAAAATCAAATTTTCGAAGCACTCATTGGCAAAAACTGATGAATATCATGTTTTCGAAACATTCATCAGCGAAAACTAATGAATATCAAGTTTACGAAACACTCATCGGCGAAAACCGATTAACAAGAGAATCATGTTTTCGAAAAACTCATTGGTAAAAATTGATGAAGATCAAGTTTTCGAGAAACTCATTGGTGAAAATAGATTAACAAGAATATCATGTTTTCGAAACACTCATTGGCGAAAACTGATGAATATCAAGTTTTCAAAACACTTACTGGCAAAAACTGATCAATTTCAAGTTTTCGAGACACTCATCGACGAAAACTGATTAACAAGAATATCAAGTTTTGGAAACACTCACCGGCGAATACTAATGAATTTCAAGTTTTCGAAACACTCACAGGCGAAAACTGATGAATATCTAGTTTTCGAAACGCTCATCGTCGAAAATGGATTAAAATGAAAATCAACGTTTAGAAACACTCATTGGCAAAAACTGATTAATATCAAGTTTTCGAAACACTCACCGGCGAAAACTGATGAATATCAAGTTTTCGAAACACTCATCGGCGAAAACTGATTAACAAGAAAATCAAGATTTTGAAACACTCATTGGCCATAATTGATGAATTTGAATTTTTCGAAACACTCACCGGCGAAAACTGATGAATATCAAGTTTTTGAAACACTCACCGGCGAAAACTGATCAATATCAAGTTTTTGAAAAACTCATTGGCGAAAACTGAAGAATATCAAGCTTCCGATACACTCACCAGCGAAAACTGATTAACAAAAAAATAAAGTTTTCGAACCACTCCTTGGCAAAAACTAATGAATAACAAGTTTTCGAAACACTCACTAGGGAAAACTGATGAATATCATGTTTTCGAAACACTCATCAGTGAAAACTGATGAACAAGAAAATCAAGTTTTCGAAACACTCATTGGCGAAAACTGATGAATATCAAGTTTTCGAAACACTCACCGACGAAAACTGGTGAATGTCAGGTTTTCAAAACACTCATCGGCGAAAACTGATGAATATCAAGTTTTCAAAACACTCATTGTTGAAAAGTGATTTTTATTAAGTTTTCGAAACACCCATCGGGGGAAACAAATTAACAAGAAAATCAAGTTTTCGAAACACCCTTTGGCGAAGCACTTAATGGCGAAAACTGATGAATATAAAGTTTTCGAAACACTCACCGGCGAACACTGATTAACAAGAAAATCAAATTTTCGAAACACTCATTGGCGAAAACTAATGAATATCATGTTTCCGAAATACTCACCGGAGAAAACTGATGAATATCTAGTTTTCGAAACACTCACCGGCGAAAACTGATGAATATCTTGTTTTCAAAACACTCACCCGCGAAAAATGATCAATATCAAGTTTTTGAAAGACTTATTAGCGAAAGCTGATTAACAAGAAAATTAAATTTTCGAAACACTCAATAGCGAAAACTGATGAATATCAAGTTTTCAAAACAATCATGATCGAAAACTGATTGGCAAGAAAATCAAGTTTTTGAAACACTCATTGGCCAAAACTGGTGAATATCAAGTTTCTGAAACACTCACCGGCGAAAACTGATGAATATCAAGTTTTCGAAACACTCATTGGGGAAAACTAGTTAACAAGAAAATCAAGTTTTTGAAACACTCATTGGTAAAAACTGATAAATATCAAGTTTTTGAAACACTCATATGTGAAAAATGATTAACAAGAAAATCAAGTTTTTGAAACACTCATTGGCGAAAACTGATGAATATCAAGTTTCCAAAACACTCACCGGCGAAAACTGGAGAATATCAAGTTTTCGAAACACTCACCGGCGAAAACTTATGAATATCAAGTTTTCGAAACACTCACTGGCGAAAACTGGTGAAAATCAAGTTTTCGAAACACTCACTGGCGAAAACTGATGAATATCAAGTTTTCGAAACACTCACCGGCGAAAAATGATCAATATCAAGTTTTCGAAACACTTATTGGCGAAAACTGATTAACAAGAAAATCAAGTTTTTGAAACACTCAATGGCAAAAACTGATGAATATCAAGTTTTCAAAACACTCACTGGCGAAAACTAATGAATATCAAGTTCTTGAAACACTCACCGGCGAAAACTGATGAATATCAGGTTTTCGAAACACTCATCGGCGAAAATTTATTAACAAGAAAATAACGTTTTCGAAACACTCATTGGCGAAAACTGATGAATATCATGTTTTCGAAACACTCACCGGCGAAAACTGATGAATATCATGTTTTCGAAACAATCACCGACGAAAACAGATGAATATGTAGTTTTCCAAACACTTACCGGCGAAAACTAATGAATATCATGTTTTTGAAACACTCACTGGCGAAAACTGATGAATATCTAGTTTTTGAAACACTCACCGGCGAAAACTTATTAACAAGAAAATCAAGTTTTCGAAACACTCATTGGCGAAAACTGATGAATATCGAGTTTCCGAAATACTCACCGGCAAAAAGTGATGAATATCAAGTTTTCGAAAAACTCATCGGTGAAAACTGATTAACAAGAAAATCAAATTTTCGAAACACTCATTAACGAAAACTAATCAATATCAAGTTTTCGAAACACTCACTGGCGAAAACTGATGAATATCAAGTTTTCGAAACACTCACCGACGAAAAATGATGAATATCAAGTTTTTGAAACACTCATCGGTGAAAATTGATTAACAAGAAAATCAAGTTTTCGAAACACTCGGCGAAAACTGATGAATATCAAGTTTCCGAAACACTCACCGCGCGTAAACTGATGAATATCAGGTTTCCGACACTCTCATCGGCGAAAACTGATGAATATCAAGTTTTCGAAACACTTAATGGCAAAAACTGATGAGTATCAAGTTTTCGAAACACTCATCGGCGAACACTTATTAACTAGAAAATCAAGTTTACGTAACACTCATTGGCGAAAACTGATGAATATCAAGTTTCCGAAATACTCACCGGTGAAAATTGATGTACATAAAGTTTTCGAAACACTCATCGGTGAAAATTAATTATCAAGAAAATCAAATTTTCGAAAGAGTCAATGTCGAACACTGAAGAATATCCAGTTTTCGAAACACTCACCGGCAAAAACGGATGAATATCATGTTTTCTAAACATTAATCGGCAAAAACTGAGGAATATAAAGTTTTCGAAACACTCATCGGCGAAAACTGATGAATATCAAGTTTTCGAAACTGTCATCGGCAAAAACTGATTAACAAGAAAATCAAGTTTTTCAAACACTCATTGGTGAAAACTGAAGAATATCAAGTTTTCGAAACACTCACCGGAAAAAACTGATCAATATCAAGTTTTCGAAACACTCATTGGCAAAAATTGATGAATATCAAGTTTCCGAAACACTCATCGGCGACTACTGAATAACAAGAAAATCAAGAAAACTGATGAATATAAAGTGTTCGAAACACTCATCAAAATACTCACCGGCGAAAACAAATGAATATCAAGTTTTCGAAACACTCATACGCCAAAATTGATGAATATCAAGTTTTCGAAACATTCACCGGTGAAAACTGATGAATATCAAGTTTTCGAAATAGTCACCGGCGAAAACGGATCAATATCAAGTTTTTGAAAAACTTAATCGCGAAAACTGATTAAGAATAAAATTAAGTTTTCGAAACACTCACCGGCGAAAACTGATGAATATCTTGTTTTTGAAACACTCACCGGCGAAAACAGATCAATATCTAGTTTTCGAAACACTCACCGGCGAAAAATGTTCAATATCAAGATTTCGAAACAATTATTGGCAAAACTGATGAATATCAAGTTATCGAAACAGTCACCGGCGAACACTGATCAATATCAAGTTTTCAAAAAACTTATTGGCGAAAATTGATTAAGAAGAAAATTAAGTTTTCGAAACACTCAATGGCGAAAACTGATGAAAATCAAGTTTTCGAAATACTCACCGGCGAACACTGATTAACAAGAAAATCAAGTTTTCGAAACACTCATTGGAGATAACTAATGAATATGAAGTTTCCGAAACACTCACCGGTGAAAACTGACGAATATCAAGTTTTCGAAACACTCATCAGGGAAAAGTGATTAACAAGAAAATCAAATTCTCGAAACATCCATTGGCGAAAACTAATGAATATCATGTTTTCGAAACTCTCACCAGCGAAAACTGATGAATATCAAGTTTTGGAAACACTCGATGGCGAAAATTGATGAATATCAAGTTTTCGAAACACTCGCCGGCGAAAACAGATGAATATCTAGTTTTCGAAACAGTCACTGGCGAAAACTAATGAATAACAAGTTTTCGAAACACTCACTGGCGAAAACTGATGAATATCTAGTTTTCGAAACACTCACCGGCAAACACTTATTAACAAGAAAATCAAGTTTTCGTAACAATCATTGGCAAAAATGATGAATATCAAGTTTCCTAAATACTCACCGACAAACTGATGAATATCAAGTTTTCGAAACACTCATCGGCGAAAACTGATTAACAAGAAAATCAAGTTTTCGAAACACTCATTGGCGAAAACTGATGAATATCAAGTTTTAGAAACACTCACCGGCAAAAACTGATGAATATCAAGTTTTCAAAACACTCATCGGCGAAAAACTGATTAACAAGAAAATCAAGTTTTCGAAACACTCATTGGCGAAAACTGATGAATATCAAGTTTTCGAAACACTCATCGGTGAAAACTGATGAATATCAAGCTTTCGAAACACTCACCGGCAAAAATTGATCAATATCAAGATTTCAAAACACTCATTGGCGAAAATTCTAGAATATCAAGTTTTCGAAACACTCATCGGCGACTACTGAATAATAAGAAAATCACGAAAACTGATGAATATTAAGTTTTCAAAACACTCATCAAAACACTCACCGGCGAAAACTGATGAATATCAACTTTTCGAAACACTCATCAGCGACTACTGAATAACAAGAAAATCATGTTTTCGAAACACTCATTGGCGAAAACTGATTAATATCAAGTTTTTGAAACAATCAACAGCAAAAATTAATAAATATGAAGTTCTCGAAACAGTCACCGAGGAAAACAGATGAACATCATTTTTTCGAAACACTCATTACCGAAGTCTGATTAACAAAAAAATCAAGTTTTCGAAACACTCATCGCCAAAAACTGATAAATATCAAGTTTTCAAAACACTCTCCGACGAATTCTGATTAACAAGAAAATCAAGTTTTCGAAACACTCACCGGCCAAAACTGAAGAATATCAAGTTTTCGAAACACTCACCAGCGAAAATTGATGAATATAAAGTTTTCAAATCACTAACCGGCGAAAACTGATCAATATAAAGTTTTTGAAACACTCATTGGCAAAAACTGATTAAAAAGAAAATCATGTTTTCGAAACACCCAATGGTGAAAACTGAAGAATATCCAGTTTTCGAAACACTCACCAGAGAAAACTAATTAATATCATGTTTTTGAAACACTCACCGGCGAAAACTGATGAATATCAAGTTTCCGAAACACTCACCGGCGAAAACTGATGAATATCAAGTTTTCGAAACACTCACTGGCGAAAATTGATGAATATCTTGTTTTCGAAACAGTCAGCGACGAAAAATCATCAATATCAAGTTTTCGAAACACTTATTGGCGAAAAATGATTAAAAAGAAAATTAAGTTTTCGAAACACTTAATGCCAAAAATTGATGAATATCAAGTTTTTGAAACACTCACCGGCGAACACTTATTAAAAAGAAAATAAAGTTTTCGTAACACTCATTGGCGAAAACTGATGAATATCAAGTTTACGAAATACTCACAGGCAAAAACTGAAGAATATCAGGTTTTCGACACTCTCATCGGCGAAAACTGATTAACAAGAAAATCAAGTTTTCGAAACCCTAATTGGCGAAAACTGATGAATATCAAGTTTTCGAAACCCTAATTGGCGAAAACTGATGAATATCAAGTTTTCGAAACCCTCATTGGTGAAAACTGATGAATATCAAGTTTTCGAAACACTCATCGGTGAAAATTGATGAATATCAAGTTTTCGAAACACTCAGCGGCGAAAACTGATCAATATCAAGTTTTCGAAACACTTATTGGCGAAATCTTATTAACAAGAAAATTAAGTTTTCGAACCTCTCAATAGCGAAAACTGATGAATATCAAGTTTTCGAAACACTCACCGGCGAAAACTGATTAACAAGAAAATCAAGTTTTCGAAACACCCATTGGCGAAAACTAATGAATATCAAGTTCTTGAAAGAATCACCGGCAAAAACCGATGAATATCATGTTTTCGAAACACTCATCGGCGAAAATTGATTAACATTAAAATAAAGTTTTCGAAACACTCATTGGCGAAAATTGATGAATATTAAGTTTTCGAAACACTCATCAAAACACTCACCGACGAAAATCAAGTTTTCGAAACACTCATCGGCGACTACTGAATAACAAGATAATCAAGTTTTCGAAACACTCATTGGCCAAAACTGGTGAATATCAAGTTTTCGAAACACTCACTAGCAAAAACTAATGAATATCATGTTTATGAAACATTCACCGGCAAAAACTGATGAATCTCAAGTTTTCGAAATACTTATCGTCAAAAACTGATTAACTAGAAAATCAAGTTTTCGAAACACTCATTGGCGAGAACTGATGAATATCAAGTTTTCGAAACACTCATTGGCGAAAACGGATGAATATCAAGTTTTTGAAACACTCACCGGCGAAAACTGATCAATATCAAGTTTTCGACACACTCATTGGCGAAAATTGTTGAATATGATGTTTCTGAAACACTCATCGATGACTACTGAATAATAAGAAAATCACAAAAAGTGATGAATATTAACTTTTCGAAACACTCATCAAAACACTCACCGGCGAAAACTGATGAATATCAAGTTTTCGAAACACTCATCGGCGACTATAGAATAACAAGAGAATCAAGTTTTCAAAACACTCATTGCCCAAAACTGATGAATATCATGTTTTGAAAACACTCACCGGCGAAAGCTAATGAATATGAACTTTTCGAAACAGTCACCAACGAAAACTGATCAATATCAAGTTTTCGAAACATTTATTGGCGAAAATTGATTAACAAGAAAATTGTGTTTTTAAAACACTCAATGGCAAAAACTGATGAATATCAAGTTTTCGAATGACTCACCGGCGAAAACTGAATAACAAGAAAATCAAGTTTTCGAAACACTCATTGGCCAAAACTGATGAATATCAAGTTTTTTAAACACTCACCGGCGTAAACTAATGAATATCAAGTTTTCGAAATACTCACCGACGAAAACTAATGAATATCATATTTTCGAAACACTCATTGGTGAAAACTAATGAATATCAAGTTTTCGAAACACCCACCGGCGAAAACTGATGAATATCAAGTTTTCGAAACAGTCATCGGCGAAAACTTACTAACAAGAAAATCATGTTTTTGAAACACCCTTTGGCGAAAAATATTGAATATTAAGTTTTCGAAACACTCACCGGCGAAAACTTATGAATATGAAGTTTTCGAAACACTCATCGACGACTACTGAATAACAAGAAAATCATGTCTTCAAAACACTCATTGGCCAAAACTTATGAATATCAAGTTTTCGAAACACTCAACGGCGAAAACTGATGAATATCAAGTTTTCGAAACAGTCACCGGCGAAAATTGATCAATATCAAGTTTTCGAAACACTTATTGGCGAAAACTTATTAACAAGAAAATTACGTTTTCGAACCACTCAATGGCGAAAACTGATGAATATCAAGTTTTCGAAACACTCACCGGTGCAAACTGATTAACAAGAAAATCAAGTTTTCGAAAACTCATTGGCGAAAACTGATGAATATCAAGTTTCCGAAGCACTCACCGGTGAAAACTGATGAATATCAAGTTTTCGAAACACTCATCAGCGAAAACTGAATAACAAGAAAATCAAGTTTTTAAAACACCGATTGGCGAAAACTAATGAATATCAAGTTTTCGAAACACTCACCGGTAAGAACTAATGAATATCATGTTTTTGAAACACTTTTCGGCGACTACTGAATAACAAGGAAATCAAGTTTTCGAAACATTCACCGGTGAAAACTGATGAATATCAAGTTTTTGAAACACTCAACGGCAAAAACTTATGCATATCAAGTTTTCGAAACCCTTTTTGGTGAAAACTGATTAACAAGAAAATCAAGTTTTTGAAACACTCAATGGCGAAAACTGATGATTGTCAAGTTTTTGAAACACTTACCGTCGAAAACTGATTAACAAGAAAATCAACTTTTCCAAACACTCATTTGTGAAAACTGATGAATATCAAGTTTTTAAAAGACTCATCGGCGAAAATTGATTAACAAGAATGTCAAGTTGTCGAAATACTCATGGCGAAAACTGATGAATATCAAGTTTTCGAAACACTCACCGACGAAAATAGATGAATATCAAGTTTTCGAAACACTCACCGACGAAAATAGATGAATATCAAGTTTTCGGAACACACTTTGGCGAAAACAGATTAACAAGAAAATCAAGTTGTCGAAACACTCAATTGCGAAAACTGATGAATATCAAGTTTTCGAAACACTCACCGGCGAAAACTGATTAACAAGAAAATCAAGTTTTCGTAACACTGACCGGCAAAACTGATAAATATCAAGTTTTCAGAACACACATTGGTGAAAACTGATGAATATCGAGTTTTCGAAACACTCACTAGCGAAAATTGATGAATATCAAGTCTTCGAAACACTCACCGGTGAAAACTGATAAACAAGAAAATCAAGTTTTCGAAACACGCTTTGGCGAGAACTAATGAATATCAAGTCATTGAAACACTCGCCGGCAAAAACTTATGAATATCATGTTTTCGAAACACTCATTGGCGACTACTAAATTACAAAAAAATCAAGTTTCCAAAACACTCATTGGCAAAAATGGATGAATATCAAGTTTTCAAAACACTCACCGGCGAAAACAGATGAATATAATGTTTCCGAAACATTCACCGGCGAAAATTGATCAATATCAAATTTTGGAAACACTCATCGGCGATAACTGATAAATATCAAGTTTTCAAAACACTCATAGACGAAAACTGATGAATATCAAGTTTTCGAAACACTCATCGGCGAAAACTGATTAATATCATGTTTTCGAAACACTCATTGGTGAAAACTGATGAATATCAAGTTTTCGAAACACTCACCGGCAAAAACTGATGAATATCAAGTTTTTAAAACACTCATCGACGAAAACTTATTAACAAGAAAACCAAATTTTTGAAACACCGATAGGTGAAAACTAATGAATATCAAGTTTTTGAAACACTCGTTGGCGAAAACTGCTGAATATCGTGTTTTCGAAACACTCACCAGCGAACACTAATTAACAAGAAAATCAAGTTTTCGAAACAGTCATTCGCGATAACTAATGAATATCATGTTTCCGAAACACACACCGGCGAAAACTGATGAATATCAAGTTTTCGAAACACTCATCGGGGAAAACTGATTAACAAGAAAATTAAATTCTCGAAACACCCATTGGCGAAAACTAATGAAAATCAAGTTCTCGAAACACTCACCGGCGAAAACTGATGAATATCAAGTTTTTGAAACACTCATCGGCGAAAACTGATTAACAAGAAAATCATGATTTTGAAACACCCTTTTGCGAAAACTAATGAATATCAAGTTTTCGAAACACTCACCGGCGAAAATTGATGAATATCAAGTTATCAAAACACTCATCGGTAACTACTGAATAACAAGAAAATCATGTTTTTGAAACACTCATTGGCCAAAACTTATGAATATCAAGATTTTGAAACACTCACCGGCGAAAACTGATGAATATCAAGTTTTCGAAACACTCCCCAATGAAAACTGATCAATATTAAGTTTTTGAAAGACTTATTGGCAAAAACAGATTAACAAGAAAATTAAGTTTTCGAAACACTCAATAGCGAAAACTGATGAATATCAAGTTTTTGAAACACTCACCGACGAACACTGATTAACAAGAAAATCAAGATTTCGAAACACTCTTTGGCCAAAACTGATGAATATAATGTTTTCGAAACACTTATTGGTGAAAACTGATGAATATCTAGTTTTTGAAACACTCACCGGCAAAAACTGATGAATATCAAGTTTTCAAAACACTCATCGACGAAAATTGACTAACAAGAAAATCATGTTTTCGAAACACTCATTGGCCAAAATTGATGAATATCAAGTTTTCGGAACACTTACTGGCCTAAACTGATAAATATCAAGTTTTCGAAACACTCATCATCGAAAACTGATTAACATCAAGTTTTCGAAACATTATATGGTGGAAACTGAATAACAAGAAAATCAAGTTTTTGTAACACTCAATGGCGAAAACTGATGAATATCAAGTTTTCGAAACACACACCGGGGAAAACTCATGAACAAAATAATCAAGTTTTCAAAACACTCATTGGCGAAAACTGATGAATATCAAGTTTTCGAAACACTCATTGGCGAAAACTGATGAATATCAAGTTTCCAAAACACTCACTGGCAAAAATTGGTGAAGATCAAGCTTTCTAAACACTCATCGGCGAATACTGATTAACAAGGAAATCAAGTTTTCGAAACACTCATTTGTGAAACTTGATGAATATCAAGTTTTCGAAACTCTCATTGTCGTAAATTAATGAATATCAAATTTTCAAAACACTCATCGGCAACTATTGAATAACAAGAAAATCAAGTTTTCGAAAAACTCATTGGCCAAAACTGATGAATATCAAGTTTTCGAAACACTCATTGGCGAAAACTGATGAATATCAAGTTTTCGAAACACTCACCGATGAAAACTGATTAACAAGAAAATGAAGTTTTCGAAACACTCACCGACGAAAACTGAATAACAAGAAAATCAAGTTTTCGAAACACTCATTGGCGAAAACTAATGAATATTATGTTTCCGAAACACTCACCGGCGAAAACTGATGAGAATCATGTTTTCGAAACACTTATCGGCGAAAACTGATTAACAAGAGAATCAAGTTTTCGACACACCCATTGGCGAAAACTCATGAATATCAAGTTTTCGAAACACTCTCCGGCAAAAACTAATGAATATCACGTTTTCTAAACACTCATCGGCGACTACTGAATAACAAGAAAATCAAGTTTCTGAAACACTCACCGGCAAAAATTGATGAATATCAAGTTTTCGAAACAGTCACTGGCGAAAACTGATGAATATCAAGTTTTCGAAACACTCACCAGCGAAAACTGATCAATATCAAGATTTCGAAACATTTATCGGTGAAAACTGATTAACAAGAAAATCAAGTTTTCAAAACACTCATTGGCAAAAACTGATGAATATCAAGTTTTCGAAACACTCATAGGCGAAAATTGATGAATATCATGTTTTCGAAACACACACCGGCTAAAACTGATGAATATCTAGTTTTTGAAACACGCACCGGCGAAAACTGATTAACAAGAAAATCAAGTTTTTGAAACACTCATTGGCAAAAACTAATGAATATCAAGTTTTCAAAGACTCACCGGCAAAAACTGATGAATATCATGTTTTTGAAACACTCATCGGCGACTACTGAATAACAAGAAAATCAAGTTTTCGAAACACTCATTGGCCAAAACTGATGAATATCAAGTTTTTAAAACACTCAATAGCAAAAATTAATGAATATCATGTTTTCGAAACACTAACTAGGGAAAACAGATGAATATCAAGTTTTCAAAACATTCATTGGTGAAAATTGATTAATATGAAAATCAAGTTTTCAAAACACTCATTGGCAAAAACTGATGAATATCAAGTTTCCAAAACACTCATCTGCAAAAACTGATTAACAAGAAAATCAAGTTTTCGAAACACTCATCGGCGAAAACTGATGAATATCATGTTTTCGAAACACTCACCGGCGAAAACTAATTAATAAGAAAATCATGTTTTCAAAACACACATTAGTGAAGACTGATGAATATCAAGTTTTCGAAACACTCACCAGCGAAAACTGATGAATATCAAGTTTTCGAAACACTCACTGTGAAAACCGATTAACAAGAAAATCAAGTTTTCGAAACACTCATTGGCGAAAACTGATGAATATCAAGTTTCCAAAATACTCACCGGAAAAAATTGATGATTATCGAGTTTTTTAATCACTTATTGATGAAAACTAATTAACAAGAAAATTAAGTTTTTAAAACACTCATCGGCGAAAACTTCTTAACAAGAAAATCAAGTTTTTGAAATACTCATTGGCTAAAACTGATGAATATCAAGTTTCAGAAACACTCACTGGCGAAAACTGATGAATATCTTGTTTTCGATACACTCATCGGCGAAAACTGATTAATATCAAGTTTTCGAAACACTCATTGGCGAAAACTGAAGAATATCAAGTTTCCGAATCACTCACCGGTGAAAACTGATTAACAAGAAAATCAAGTTTTCGAAATACTCATTGGCGAAAACTGATTAACAAGAAAATCAAGTTTTCGAAACACTCATTGGCAAAACTGAAGAATATCAAGTTTTAGAAACACTCATTAACGAAAACTAATGAATATGAAGTTTTCGAAACACTCATCGGCGAAAATTGATTAGTAAGAAAATGATATTTTCGAAAGACTCATTGGCGAAAATTGATGAATATCAAGTTTTCGAAAAACTCAACGGCGAAAGTAAATGAATATCAAGTTTTCAAAACACTCATCGGCGATTACTGAATAACATGAAAATCATGTTTTCGAAACACTCATTGGCGAAAACTAATCAACATCAAGTTTTTGAAACACTCATTAGCGAAAACTAATCAATTTGAAGTTTTCGAAACACTCATCGACGAAAACTAATGAATATCATGTTTTCGAAACACTCATCGGCGAAAACTGATTAAAAAGGAAATCAACTTTTTCAAACACTCATTCGGGAAAATTGATGAATATCAAGTTTTCGAAACACCAAGGCGAAAACTGATTAACAAGAAAATAAACTTTTCCAAACACTTATTTGCGAAAACTGATGAATAACAAGTTTTCGAAACACTCACCGGTGAAAACCGATTAACAAGATTATCAAGTTTTCGAAACACTCATTGGCCAAAACTGATGAATATCAAGTTTCGGAAACACTCACCGGCGAAAACTGATGAATATCAGCTTTTCGAAACACTGACCTGGGAAAACATATTTACAAGAAAATCAAGTTTTTGAAACACTCATTGGCGAAAACTGATGAATATCAAGTTTCCGAAACACTCACCGGCGAAAATTGATGAATATCAAGTTTTCGTAACACTTATTGGCGGAAACTAATTAAGAAGAAAATCAAGTTTTCAAAACACTCATCGGCGAAAACTGATTAACAAGAAAATCAAGTTTTCGAAACACTCATTGGCGAAAACTGATGAATATCAAGTTTTCGAAACACTCACCGGCGAAAACTGATGAATATCAAGTTTTC
The DNA here is from genome assembly GCA_014851425.1 of Senna tora. Lineage (NCBI taxonomy): Eukaryota > Viridiplantae > Streptophyta > Magnoliopsida > Fabales > Fabaceae > Senna > Senna tora. The sequence goes on along the minus strand of JAAIUW010000014.1, from coordinate 126,268 downwards.
TAAACACTCATCGGCAAAAACGGATTAACAAGAAAATAAAGTTTTCGAAACACTCATCAGTTTTCGCCAATGAGTGTTTCAAAAACTTGATTTTCTTGTTAATCAGTTTTCGCCGATGAGTGTTTCGAAAATTTGGGGTCTGTTTGATAAAACCATTTCCTATTTTCATTTTCATTGAAAATAGGAAATAGTAGGAGAAATATGTTTGGTTAATATCTCTAGAAATATTTTTCAAAAAACGTTTCTTAAAATGAGCCAATTTTTGGAAACACCAAAAACTTGTTTCCAATGAAAACACGGTGGCATTATTGTAAATATGAGATAGGATAATGAAAACACGGTGGCATATATGTAATTATGTGTTTCCTCCTTTAAACCCACTCAAACCCTATCTCACGTACGATACCGGCACAGCGACTCTGCAGGCACCGCATCTCCCATCATCTCTGTCTCCACTGCCTTGTTTCATCCGATAACTCTCTCTGTCTCTCTCTCTCTCTCTCTCTCTATATATATATATATATGTATATATATATTCGTCTCCCATGTACTGCATCTCCCATGCTGAATGTTTGAAAATATGGACCTCTCTCTCTTTGCGTCTCTCATATATGACTCTATGTTTAGGTGGTGTGTGTTTTTTTATTGAAAATAATAGAGTTAAAAGATTTAGAAAATCCATACCTGATACAGAGGGGGTAGGGACATAATACTAACCACCTAACACTACAATAATTAATTACAATATTATTTGTCCTTATGGTTGAGATGTTACCTTTACCAAATCTTCTTGCCTCATGGTATGAATTTACTTTACCTTTGGATCTATTAATTTAAGCTATTGGAGTAATGATTTCATTCTCTATTAGACATTTGTTCCTGCAAAACCAAATGTTTTCAAGCAGCGTAAGAGAGGATTTGGTCCAAACCACATCGCCCTGGCAAAATCGCAGTACAGGAATAAATGAGACAAAGTTTCCTGCGCAGTATCACATAAACAACATCTATCGTCATTGGTTGGTATATGGTGTGTTCTCCCTTAGTTTTATTGCAAATATGAGTGGGAAGAAAAGGACAAAAAAGGTGAAGTAAGAGACTGATTCATTCATGAAGAATAGTAAAATGTTTGTTTACTCACCATTCTCCATTCATTTCTAATTGTGTATGTTTTGGTGTTGTACGCTGTCCTTTGTCCTTTGTTTGATTGTAAATATGAGAGAGATGAAAAGGACAAAAAAGGTGATGTAATAGCCTGCTTCATTCATGAAGAATAGTAAAATCTTTGTTGATTCACCATTCTCCATTCATTTTTAATTGTGTGAACAAAAGTGGGGTCATATAGATATAATAATACTTGTTTTATATACATGGAGGAAATCATATATTTTGTGCTTTTTAGTTCATTTTTTTATTAATAATTTACATACATGACTAATTAACTCAATAGTTTCAGCATAAAATGGGAGGAAACTATAAATATACATATTTCATTTTTAGCTTTTAATTAGTCATTATGCTATGACTAATTAATTGAATGATTTTTAGTAAAAAATGGGAAGAAAGAGTGATAATGGACACATCCAAATAGAATGGTCAACCCAAAATACAGAATTATTTATTGATTTAATCTATGATCGAGTGAAGAAGAAACAATTGCAGACATCAACCTTCAAGTAAACAATTTGGGAAGAGATAAATAATGAACTTGAAAAAATCATTGAGGAAAATTATGGTGTGAAGAAATTGAAAGGAAAGTTTAACAGGCTACGTACTCAATATCGGGAGTTATCGACTTTATTGGTTCGAACTGGTGTTACATGGGATTCAATATCTAATAAAGTTAATGCACCTGAGGATGTATGGCAAGATTTGTACACGGTAAGTACAAGTAGTATTTGTATTATATAGTTTTATTTTTATGTATGTTTAAACTTACATTATACTAATTGTGTTATCAAATTATTTTCTTGTAGAAAGGAAGATATTATAAACAATTTAAGAAGAATGGATTCGAGTATGATTATGATATACTTGGTGAAATATTTAATAATAGTACTGCCAGCGGTAAATTAAATCAGGCCTCTAAACAAGAGCCACCAACCTCGGATGAAGAACGATTATTGGAAAATGAATTTTGTAACACCCCAGTTCCAGACCCTTTAGAAATCAGAGTTTGAGTATAAAGAACATATCTTTGATCTAGAACCAATGTGTTACTTCTACTTCTACCCGAATTTATTAAAATTTTTCCATCTTAATTAAATAGTGGAACTAGCTAGGGTTCTATCTCTCGAGTATCTCTTGCACATACTTAAAACACAGAAGCATACAAACAATCATTCATAGTAAATCATGATTAAAATCTTCTTCATATTTATATATATATACAAATATATTCGAAATATAGTCATACACATAAGTTCGTACTTATATACATCACAATACAATTTTAACATATACAAAATGAAACTGAATGCAAATAGACTATCTTGTCCGCTTCTTTTCAAAAGTCAGGCTACCCATCGCTCCAACCCCGTCTCGTAGGCATTTGGGTACCTAGTCAGCTGATACACACCAACGTAATGAGGATAAACCCCAGTAATCAAAACTACCTGTTTTCAAACTCATTGTTGTGTACCACTGTGCCTTGCACAGAAATCTCTACATTCCTTTCTCATCATATATATAAATCATGGATGTGATGTTAAATTAAAACTTATGCATGTCATACTTTTCATGGAACATTTAGCATGGAAATTCATACATGTTAGGGCATACGAAATAGAATGGCATGCTTACATGTCATATAACATTTAATATGAGCACATACTTCTTAAACATGATCTTACATGTTTGAATGGTAGAGAAATAACAAACATTATAAAACATATGGGCCTTTGCCCCATTTCATGAAAAACATATGAGCATAGGGAGCACCACCCAGTGGATACTCGCACATACAATTCTAGTGGCTATTAATAAGTAAGAACCTATAGCAATTAAGCTATTTCTGTTCTGTGTACTATCTGGAGCGTCCCTTAGTGGATCCGAGTACTATGAGATCACCCCCTTTTCTCGGTAGGTCGTATCCATTTCGGGTTGGTTTTACTTAGCCAAGGGAGTCACTTCTACTTAAAATTTGGAGATCCCCGTCTCTTTTTAACGGTTCTTCTCATATTCGTTTATATAGATCTTCCCTTTCTGTATGCTATCTATACAAATATGAGATGAAATATCTAGGTCCCAATCATGGTTAATCTAATTTTAAGCATGTCACTCTTGATTTGGCCATATAGAGCCTACTAGCTTAAAATTAAACAACCAACACGGTGTTTTCATAAACTTTCATCATTAATCGATTGGATATTTTGCCATCCCAGATTGTGGCTCAACCGTGGAAATCCCAACGGCTG